>JAQLOL010000014.1:13213862-13231138 GCA_029783665.1 Naso thynnoides | reverse complement strand
CCTCTCACCACCCTCCACCCCCAACCCCTGTCTCTCTGTGTCTGTGTGCTGAGTTGAGGTTTGGAGTGGAAACCAGAGTATCAAGTCGGAGACACACAGGACAAGAGGGAGCCAGCCTCATAAATCTCCCTTAGTGCAGCCCACAGCATCCAGAGTCAAGAGCACAGTGTGTGAGAGTGTGTAAATGAGTGCATGCATTGATGTGTGTTTGCGTGCAAGTCTGAAGCTATTCACGTTCATATCTGTGTGCAAACACAGGGGATTATATGTATGTGTGCATGTACTTTATTTACTTAATCTTTGCGCGAATGCCTGTGTTTGCGATTGGACATGCATGTGAGTGTTTGTGTGTGTGTTTGTGTGTGTGTATGAAAGAAATGCCACGGGCCTGTCCAAAAGCGAGAGAGTTAAGCAGAAATTCTGCTCCCTCATGTGGACTGGAATCTGCAGTCTCTCATCTGGCCCAAAACCCAGTCTCAACAAATTAATCCTGCAGGCCAAGACGCAGTTGAAATACGAAGTTAATGGGACACCTGAAACCGCATGAAAAAACTGTTTTGTTTTGTTTGTTTTTTTTCTGGATAAAACGTTTCCCTTATGCTCAAGGTTTTGCCTATAAACACTTAACTTGTTTGTGCTGTTTAATGACACTCAAACAGCACAAACGTTTCATTTCGGTTGGAGGAAATAAAAATAGTTAGGAAATAATCATACCACTAAGTCCATTTGGCACTGACGATGTTATGGAGCTTTC
Organism: Naso thynnoides; assembly: GCA_029783665.1. Taxonomy (NCBI): domain Eukaryota; kingdom Metazoa; phylum Chordata; class Actinopteri; order Acanthuriformes; family Acanthuridae; genus Naso; species Naso thynnoides. The sequence continues at coordinate 13,230,384 of JAQLOL010000014.1, read as the reverse complement.
GATCAGAAGACTTCTCATCCACGTTGGCTTAAAATTGCAAGAGTAACCTAATAGCACCAGAGTAAACCTGCTAGCTCAGGGGCAGTTTACACAGCAGAAATTTTGTTGCAGTTCTGACAACAGCGTGCTGGCACCTATGACACAGCAAACATTTGAAACCGGCTTCCAGAGTGGAATCTTTTGAAACCCTCTTTCCTGCTTATAAACCGGCAAGCTGAGTGCCTGTAAACACGGTAACACCGTTAATGCTAATGCTAGTGCAAGTCAATGCATTCTGCTCTATCCACTACCAAACTCTGTTTAAACAATCTGCAAAGCACCAAAAGCAGGTCATTGTGACAACAGCCTATTGAGACTTAAGTATTTGTAGCATAATTTTAGAAGTCAATCTACTGCTGAATTTCGTAAATTTGTGGCTGCTTAGGGCTTAGCGGCAACAGAAGTTAATAACTTTGGCAGCTCCGACGGTATGTCATTACAAACGAACACCGCCGACTACTGGCCTGACATGCATACTACAGCGCTTTCAGTTGTTCATGTAAACGCAGACATATTTTGAGGACGCAAAGAAAAGACCTTTCCGTTCTTAGTAGGGCTGCTCCCGTGTAAACATGGCCTCAGATAGCTAGCTCATGGCTCTGCTGGCTGATCAATCTGCCTGCATCAAGATCTTAAAGCAAAACAGAGCGTTGGGGTTTACGCTGCAGGCTGCAGACCTGGGCTTTACCGAACACAAACTGACCGGGACTTAACAGATCTTCAAAGGCTGTTTGAGATCATTTTGATAACAGGGATAACAATACAGCGGTAGTTTAGTAGTACTTTGATCATTAGGACTACAAAGACATGGCGAGCGCGGACAAGAGTTTTGTGAGAAAATTCAGGCATCACCAGCTGGAATTTTCACATCTAACTTGGTGAATACAAGTTTAGTTTGACTAAACTAGAGTTGGTGATTACATTAACAATAAAAAGAAAAACATAGGCTTTTGGTGAGCTTTATTTTGTTTTGTTCTTTTGCTTTATTTTGTTGATTTTTTTAAGGTTTAATTGATTAACAAGGCAGTTAAGCTGGAGACAAGATAGGTTAAAGCTAACTGGTGAGCATGCTAACTTTGGCAGATATATCGACAACACAATACAAAGATGTCTTTTAAGTCAGAACTGTTATTTCTCCAGGATCTGTTCATCATGTTAGTTCATTTTAAACATAAACTTTGGCCATATGTTACACATTGTTCTTTTGAGAAGAATCAATTCTAGAAAAAGAAACAACACTGACGAAAACAATAGTACATATTTTTTGGGATCAAAGGAGTAACTCCTGAAAACTCAGTCCAAACCACTGAGAAATATTCATTTAAGTAGAGTTTTCAGTGGGATTGGTATTTTAATTGATACATTGATTCTGATTTCAAACAGGTCAAACTGACTGACTTCATAACTTTTATACACCTATATGTATAGCTTCTATATTATCTTGAACTTTATCTCAGTCAAATAGTTTTCACACCATTGTTCATGTCAAAGCATTTACTGTGTAATGCATTCTAAGAATAACATCATTTTAATGCAGCCATAAAGCAGAATATAAGTGCCAGACATTCCATCATGAAACATGAATCAGTCCAGTCCTGTAGTGAGCTTTAACAGTATGTTCTAATCACAATTTCTAAAGAGAAAAATTAAAGGAAACCCTAACCTCTGTATTTGTTTGAACTGACAGCTCTAAGCCACAGAAGAAAGGAGAAAAATCAAAAGAGAGGATGAAAAAGAAAGAGTGGGGGAATATTAAATCAAATTAGAACCAAATGAGGCGAGTAGCACACTGTCCAAAACCACTTTACACTCGGGCCCCTTGAGCATTGGCCTTGTTTTTCCACTAACACTTTGGGACTTTTTCTATGATCTTGTTTATTCCTTTTGTGCACAGTTCATTAAGATTAGCACTTGGTGACCCCCAGTCCCAATTACACACCCAACAAAACGCAACAATAATTATTACACTGTGTGTTTGTTTTCCTGTATCTGTGCGAGCATTATGTTGTGAAGACATTAATTGCTTACATTGTCTCATTATAGGAACTGGCTTTCTTTTGAAGACCCAAGTCCCCAAAACGTAAATCATTAACCTTAAAGGTGAAGATTTGGGTCATAGTTAAAGATTAAGTTAAGGTTAGGCAAGTATTTTTTATGTCAGGGTAAGGAAATAAAAGTAAGTCGATACATTATCCCCAAAAGTGATGGAAACACAACTGTTTGCGGTTGCGAGTTTTGTGGTTGTGAGAAGCTGGTTTCTCTCCTAACATCGTAGTTAAGACGTCACCCTGAGAGTGCTGTCAGCTCTGGGTTATCCCCGAAGACAGGGTGGCACCAGGCAGATCAGGGGGCCTTCAGGGGATGGAGAGAGTTTAAACCCTCCAGTCAGTACTATACAACCACACATATCACTATCAAACACTAAATGATATGGTACCAAATGCACCTTTTCAAGTTTCAACTTTTATTTATGAAGTTGACGTGGTTTGAATGTTGAATGCCACATTACATGCCGATGTTTAAGCACTTATGTATAGAGTTTCCTCTCTCCGCTGCAACATACTGCAGGGGAACTGCTATGGGAAATAAAAACTTGCTTGGCTGACATACATGACTGCCTCTCCATTGTACTCAAGGGTTTTGGCGAAGGGCTGGAGCTGCCTCTCTGTCACCATGAGAGGATATGGAAATAAAGTCTTATTTACTGGGCTGACTCTGGAACAGAATCTGTGTCCCTTTACAGCCCTAGTATTGACTCTCAGACTCTACTGGATGTCTCAATTGTCCACGTCATGTGCAGGCAAAGCAGCAAATACACATGCCAGTGGGAAAAAGAGCGTTTGAGTTCAGATATTGGAGTTATGTTCTGATAATCCAAAAAATTCCCATTTTGAGAATCAGCAAGCTGAAAATGAAATTCTCAAATGGATTTTTGAGAAAAAGACGTAATAATTGACTTTCATCCAGAATTCCTGCAATAGAAATCCCACAAGGCCAAATATTTTTACCAAACAGTGTCATGGAAGTACAGCAATTATTATTACAAATTGTCTTCCTGGAAAGTGTAAGTTTTTTCAGCAATCTTAACAGGAATAATATACCTCCTTATTTCCCCTTTAACCCTCCTCTCTCACACACCCTCTGGTCTTTTCTCCACCCATAACCTGGAGCCCATTTACTATGATTACCAATAACAATATCATCGCCATTATCTTTTATTATTGCATTTTCCTGAGACCTCGCCAGCTCTTACAGACTTTGATAAAGCTACATAACAGCTCCTGTTTTCGTCCTGTATATGGGCCGCCTTGGCTCAGAATTCCCTTAATAGTCACAGTTTGTTTGGGTATCTGAATTGAATCGACATAAATGGCAATGGTCCACTAAGTAGATAGTAAAACTGAAAGTGTTAAGCCCACCTGAGAGTGCTTTACTGTGGAGGGCTGCCGTCGGGTTTCCAGCTTGGTACTTAACATGATTCTCATGTCAATTTACTGTGAAAAGTTTTGATTGAAAGAGTGAAATGAGGGGGGCAGTACACAGACAAGCATAATTAAAACTTAATTTGAAATGAGCAAAAACTACTACATTTCCCAAATTTTACTCTCATTACAGATAAACACATTCCAGTGTTTCAGGGCACACATAATTGTGTTTCAGCACAGTACAGGGCAACTGGGCCAAGTGTGAGTGCGCCCTAAGTGTCTCTGTCACAAGACACAAATACAGTTTTTAGATGACAAGTACCTATTACGCTCTACTTGACCTGTAATCTAATATCTCTGCATACAGTACAAAATGCATCCCAAAAAGCATCCTCAAATGAGTCACACTGAAAACAATTTTATAATCAAACACATATAATTTCCAACTTATTTAATATCAATTTAAATGATTTTGATTTTGCCTTTATTTAAGCAGGCAGATCCGTCATGTCTCAAACACTTGTACACTTAGTACTCTACACTAAGTCCTTTAAAATCACATTATGACACATTCTACTTGAAAAGTACACTAGTAATAAAAATGTTACTCTGTGATAAAGATTACCCCTGAAAAATTCTCAAAGAGTGAGCAAAGCATTACGGCAGATTGCTTAGCCAGACCACAGGAAATGCCATAAAAATGCTGAACAATTCCAAAAATGCAACAAACTCATGGGAAGTTTGCAAGAAATGCTACTGGCACACGTTTCCCTCTGACCACACTGATGACTGTGCATACCAGAGGAGCTATGCTTGTCTTGTCAGGAGCCGGACCGACCTTGTTTCACCCCCGGTAGCATGACCCAGCCCTCAACATCGAATCTCTCCTCCTGGGGTCCCTTGTTTATTATGTCACAAAAGGCCCTCACAAAAGGCCCGTCGCACTCCTGTAACGGTGGCTTGCCATGGAGAAAGTCGGTATCCAGCTGTAGCCGAGCCCCCCTCATCCCTCTCGTAAATGAGCATGTCCAATCTACCCACTGTGTTTCATTAAAACCAGACTACATCAATCAGGGCCTGAACTTTAAAGGCCAGGTCCCCTCTCCTGCAACACGGGAGAAAACATGGAGCTGTTAAAGTGAAGGACCTCACACTACACATACGCTCATACACTTAACACCACATTTCTGCCGGCGGACCACACATCGCAACGTCAGTCCAAGACCACACAGTAGGTCTCATAAGGTCGACAAAAGACCTCGTAAGACCTCACACTAGGCCCTAGCATGATTCGATAGGACCTCAGAGAATCCCACACCTGTAACTCCCCAAACCGCAAAGTAACTCCACTGAATAGCTACTGTTGTCCCCACGCAGCAATTAGAAACCTGGAAACTGTTTAAACCCGTGACTGTTTGGAAATTTTTTGCTTGACAAAATTAGGTGCAAAAGAAGCGTAAGATCCGCTTTAACCCAGGGCTATTTTCCCAATGGTGAGAGAAGTATAGAGGAAAGAGCCAAGAGTACATAGCAGGAAGCTCAGAGGGGATACCAGATGGACGGACGGCAGGATGGATGGGTAGATAAACGAGCAGAGGCCAGGCAACAAGAGGGGAGACTGGGAAGGAGTCCCATGGGTGGGGACGGGAAGGCAGCCCTTGTGATGGAAAGCTTTCAAACTCCTTTCATCGGCTGCCTGAGGACTGGAGCTTTATAAGAGCAAGATGAGCCGGCGCCACTGGAGCTGCTTGGCGCTTTTCAACGAAACCCAGACGCAGAGACATAGCAGGACCCTATCACCACTCCACCCACTCTCTGAACACCAGGCCTCAATCCTCATCGACCTCGGCCCTGACTTTGTACACAGACACATACGAGCAAGGCTTGGCTGCAGTTAACAATGTCTTGCTTGCTGTTACATTTTGGATTTCAGCTGTGATTAAATCTGAGTGAGTTTTGAAATCAATCTTCAGTCTGAAAACCAGAAGAAAGACAATTCTGAAGACTGAATATTGCAACTGCTTTCCTTTTTTTTTACAAAATTCATGGGAAGTAGTAGTAAAGGTCAAATACACAGGTTTGATTATTTTAGTGATCATGAAAGAATGTGATTAAGCCAATGAAAAGATGGCTTCCAGTCTTACCAGTCCACACTCAGAGATCGCCTCCTGTAGGATGCAGGTCTGTCCGAGGAAGACTTCTCTGTTTTGACCACACGCTCTTTGAGGGATAGACGATGGGTAAATTTGGAGATCCCTGATTCTGACCTTGGAAAAAGAATGAGAATAAATGGATCAGAATAAGACTCTATTGCCTGGTTTACACATGGACCTTGGTCGATTGCTTGGACAACCTTTAGGAAACCTTTTGTCTTGCACCTTTCATCACACATTGTACAGTCTTGCGTAAGAGCTCAACAGTACTGAATCTCCTTGCAGTGCTTTTTTTCTCATCTCTAAATATATAAATAAATATACAAATGATTGGAAATATTACACTGACAGCACTATAAAAATTTGCTATGCCACAAAATGGTAAATAGTGCTGTAGAAAAACTCACTAAACAAATCTCAATGCTCTATGAAAATACATTTCAAAAAGCTGATAAACAGTGTAGCGATGCTGCAGTTCCCAGGAGAAACATTAGCTTTCAGGGAATGCCCCACACTTCCTGTCTAATTTTCTCCAAATCTTTTATCAGAGAAAAAAGAAACATGGCGTTACACACATTTTAATCTTCTCTACTGCGCTGCCAATGTCCCAGTTCAACTTTTTGCTCAAAATTAAAAAGAGGAAATGTAATATTTCTTCCGATCCAGCCCGGGACACTTTTGATGAGACTCAGCACTGCATTACTGCCGTGGTAACAGTTTGAGACTAATCAGCATGCAATAATATTCACTATTAAAGATCAGGGCTCACAGAGGAATATTGGAGAGCATCTTATGCAAAAAATCACCAAATTTATCACGAAGAGGTTTTGAGAAATAAAACAAAAGTGAATACAAAACAGAGGACAACATCAAGCTAAGTCAAAACGCAAAAAATATTAAAAAGAAAAAAAATAAAATTAGAGGAATTTTCTACTGGTCTTGGCATGAGCACCTAAAGCATTGTGTTGTATTCTTCTCCCAACTAATCACATGTTCTTTCCATTTCATTATAAAATGATAAAACATTCCTAATATTAACTCATACATACTTGCACACATACATAGATCTCTGCTCAACGCGAGCCAAAAAGTGTTTTAGTCTCCATGGTGAGCTCTGTTGGAGTCAAGCTCCAGGGATGGGTGGGTTAAGGGGGGAGCACAGACGACTGTGGCGCACTCTGCCACTCATAAACAAAGCACATTTGCCATCACTGTCCCACTCCGTGAGACAAACAGCTCATATAAGGCTTTGGTAACGGGATTCATGGAATGGTACACAATAGAACATTTGATTACTAAACAGTGACATGGATGAATGACAGTGTGGTAAAGCGTCCAGTTGCAATTAATTCAATTGCGAATTGGCATGAAGTCACATGCTCATGTTTTGGCATCCTGATGCAGAGTTCTGACAGGACTCTGAATGAGTAATCCAAACGTTCATGTCCAAGAGACTACTTTACTTTATAAAGAGGTCTAAGAGAGTTCTTTCAAGTCTAATGCTTCTACGAAAGACCGATCAGATCTGAAAGAAGGATGAAATTGGATCAAGACCTTTATTTCATCACAGACTTGTAAACGTTCCCTAGGCGTCAATGACAGACTGCTAAAGCAAAAGATCCATGCCAACATCCTCTGAATGTATTCTCTTCTTTTTAAACCGATGTGAAAGTAAATGTCTAATACTAATGCTGCTTCACTGCCAAAATATTAGCTATTTCATCCGTCTTTGAAAATGGGCAGAATCCACATCCTTGACAGGCAGCATATATCACCATTCTCTGAGAACAGACATAAAAAACAAAAACAAAAAAAAGAGACAAATGAGGAGTACGTTTTATTATTAGATAAATCTCTTGCAGAATCACAGTGGGCATGACATCAAGGCATCTGGATCAAGGACAACAAATAAACTTACAATATGATCATACTGCACAGTAAATTTTTAAGAAAAGACCCTCTAACATTGGGAAACATTTTCTTTGGATGGAAACGAAACCCTGAAAATATTCTCTCGCACTCTACAATAGATTCTTCTTAGGAGCAGCTGTTTCACTATAAAGACGTTGCCATAAGCTGAGATGAAAATACATGAGTTCTCCTACAAAATGACCTCATGCTATGGCTTATCTAGCACAACAACCCCCAGCCCTACTGCTTTCGTTCCCACTCCTACACCCTCAACTACTGTTTCCTGACCCTACGCCAGCTTCTCCAAAGAGTTGGTTGACCTCGAAAACAACAAAGAGGCATATTTTCCTGTATGAATCACACAAATGGGGTGTGGGATTTTAGTCAGACGGCAAAGCAACCCCTAATTGATGGTATTAAGTTAGGCTGGGCTTCTTCTTCTTCAAGGGCTTTTAATTAAATTAGTAGCACTGCCCTGTGCATGTATGCTACTGCCAACCATTGATGCTAATGTCCTTTTTCATGTGCTGCAGATTTCACTGCTCTGAGACATTTTAATACTTGAGTGACTGGTTTGGATCATCAATATGTGTTAATATACATAGTTGTAATATGTCTGGCCTGTGACCAAAAGGTACATTACGAGTTCCCCATAAAACTTCAAACAAACTTTTGGATCAAACGCATGACACGACATGACCATATAGGATAATAACTTCAACGCCATGAAAACACATAGGATCATGACTTCAAAGACATGGGGGCCAATGGACACAGAAGAGGACTCAGGGAATCCCTTTGAGGGGTTTAGGGGCAAAATGGACATGTGAAGCAGGTGGGTCTCTATGAAGGGGATCTGCTGGCAACTGGCTGCCTCTTGGCTCCCTGAAAGCCTTAACCCTGGCTCCGCCCCATGCAGCTGTCCCTGATAACATCATCACAGCAGGCACACTGTGATGATGCAATCCCCTTGGAGGCCCAGTCAGGATATCCCATCCGATTATTCTCTCATCAGAATTATATTTTACTTTTCACTTCCCTGGTGTTGATCACTGTTTAAGAAATCAGTCTTTCATCGACTGTCACTCTAAACAGAGCTAAGGTTATCAGAGAGGCTTTCAGTTAAATCACTAAAAATTGATCTGACCTTAGAAGAAGATCCGATAGACCTATAGAGCCAATGTAGACACATCTCCATATGTCAGTCCCTTGTCATTTCCCCTCTCACACCTCTGCGGCTTTGCTCTACTCTCAGTGAACACAGACAAAAGCCATTAAATCATTTTAGACCACATGCAGAACAGTTGCAGAGCACTCACTGAGCAAAGCTGCACAGCATGTGTGCACAATTGACAGCAGCCTTGCAGTAGAAGCTTTCTTTTCTATTTATTTTTTTGTTTTTACAAGGCTCCTCATGTATTCTGTTCCAGTTTTTGTTTTTTACTCATGAATGGATAACAGTGTAGCTCTAAAGACAGCAATGTCGCCCAATAATTAAATTAAGCGCACATTTCAATGCAGGATGAATCCTGATGACTCCTATGATCTCAACTTATCAAGAGAAATATCTAAACATCTGATGGATTGGCAATAAATGTTGGACAGACATTCATGGTTCCCAGATGGTGACTTTTCCAGCAGCTCGACCATGAGGTTGACATTTGTGGTTTGAGTGAAATGTCTCACAACAACTATTGGGTGGAGGCCATGAATTTTTCTTACAGGCACTTATGTCCCCATTAGAATGAATTGGAATTTGTTTATGACCATGCACTTGCAAAACTGATGACATTCCTGCCTCTGTGGTTCTAGTTTAGTGCCATGACTCTATTCTAGCATGCATACTAAGCTGAGATGGTATACATCAGAACATATAACCTAATAAACATCAGCATGTTTGATACTGTGAACATATTAGCATGCTGATATTTGTATTTAGCTCATACCACCTCTATGCCAGTCAGCAAACCCTTTGAAAAACATTCGAAATATTTCTGTTAGATATTAAATGCACAATATGTAACCTTCTGCCGCTAGAGGGCTTTCGATGGAAACAAAACACAGACTATGATGACGTCAAGAAGTAGTTGGTGTCTCTATCTCACCACAGAAGATCAAATCGATCAAAAGAGAGGGTTGTATAAGCACCATGTTCAGCACAGAGTAGAGAGTGTTCAGTTATTTGTAGGATTGTGGCAGTGACACTAATGTACACTTCTACATGAAAAAGAAAAACCCAACACTACCTGTAGCATGCAGTGTTAAGTTACTGCTAATGCAAATTGAACATTTCCTACAGCTGCAGCTTCACTTTTTTTTAAAGTGTAATGCAGAGTAGTTACACAGTATATCTTCATTTTGTCCTGTCGCAGATAAATTGGTATCAGCATGGATGTTCTTCAATATGTGCTGATATTAAATTTTTTTTTAAGACAGGAAAACGTGCTTGGACTTTTTCATTTAATTTAATAATTCTGCTCAGAATCTTTAAATCTCTTTTAATTTTATCACTTTCATAGTTTGTCCAGCAGAAAGCTTTCCATTACTTAATAACTAGTGAGTAAAGTGCTTCATGTTTAGCTGATGATTGGAATAAAGTTTGTTAAAATGTAAGATATTTCTTTGTCACAAGTAATAATAACCGTATTCAGCCGATATATTGGATATCGGAATTTTCTTGTTCCCTAATATTGGTATCGGCATCAGCCCCAAAAATCCCATATCGGTCGGGCCCAAATTTATATCGCTTGGTTAACAGAAAAAGAAAACCAGGTGGTGTATTTATAAAAGTTTGGTCTTCACCTCTTTCATAACTTTTTTTGTTTTCCCTTGTCCCTGCTTCTATTGTCTCCCTGACTACAAGATATGACAATGTTCCTAATTTATCCTTCCAATGTGAAAGCCCACTGCCTCACCTCAATGTGACTTAGATTATGATCTTGCCAGCCCTAGTAACTTTCCCCAATCCTGCAGCACAGCAGTGCTTTTGTCGGCACTGAGTGGCTTGTATGGCGATACAGAGAAAACATTGATCCTCGCTCACATATACACACTCTGAGCCCTCTCATACACGTTCACACTGTCACTGCAAAGGATCGCTTTCCTGCAAACAATTCACCTCATGTCACTTTCCCTCTCTGTTCTGTTGCCATGGCAGCAATTAACTGTTTGGAGGTATTCATGTGCAGAACAAATTCTGCTAAAGAACTGATTGTTCTTGTTCACAGTACACAAAGCTATCGACGGTGCACTTTGACCCCACTCATAGCCTCTTAACCCACTGCTATTTGAGAGCAGAGTTAAGACTGCATGGAATTTTGGCAAAACCACCAAAGCTCAGAGACGTTTAACAATGAGCTGCAGAGAGAAACTTATTTACACTTGAGGCAATATTCATCATCTGTGATAATATTTGTTCTGAAGTATTAAAAATTATAATATAGCCACATTCAACAAGGTAGGTAGTTATTTTTGGATTTATTGTTTTGGTACCTTCAAACTTTTAAAATAAATTAGTAAAATGAGTGATCCAAATAGTATTTAAGTGTAACATAATTTTACTTTTTTCTTTTTTGCATTACCAAATTTTAAATTCTAATTCATTGATAATCTTTGTTACTTGCATCTATATGTATGTTCTTTAACTGAAAGCACAACTATTATTGTTTCAAACTTTGTTTTGTTTCCTGCACTCCTGCTAAAAAGCTGTGATGGAAATATTTAAAAAAAAAACAAACAAAAAAAACCCCTATATGCTTACTGTTCTATGCTTATGTTCACGTTCTTATGTTGTCTTTTGGTTCAGTGCACAGTATGATACATCGTCCTCTTAGTTTCTCGTGTGAAACTGTTGAACTGCAAGTTCCCAGCAGGTGTTAAATGTATCAGAAGTGAGACTGTAAGATTTGGCCTTCGGTTGTCAGCATTAAAAAGCCGAGAAAGATACTTTTAAAAAAAAGGAAGATAGGAGCTGTGAGTAACAGAGAGCAACTGTGTATTAATTAAAGGTCAATTTTAAGTCTCTGACGGTGATGGAATGTGCTGTGACGCTTGAGACTGTATGTACACTTATGATTGTTGTGCCTCTCTCAGTCTAACAAGACAGAGATCCATTTGCAACTGATTGAATATTGCAATTACTCCTAAAAATGATTCTATATTCTTTTCTATCCTATTGCAGAGAATGTCTATAACATACAGTACTACACATTATTTTACATATTTTATTAATGGGAAATAATTTGGCAAGGATGCTCTGCAAAGCCTCTCAGACCATCCTGAGGGTTTAGTGTGAGACGTGTTAAAAAAGAGATCCTACTGAGACCAGCAGATCGCTATGCATTACATAATCAATGTGGTCTGTCTGAGGTTGTGCTGCCCTTAACCGCAGATCTTATTTCAGATTACTAAGGCACAGACACTGCAGTAAATCATAAGCAGGACAGACAAATACCTGACCCTGTTTCAGTAATTATGGGCAATGGCCGCCTACCTAAAACAACTGTTTTGGAAGAAGAGAAAACAAAGCGCCATAATTTTCTTTCATCTCCGTCTCCTGCTCTGGCTTCATATCCCTGCCAATGCAACTCTAATACGCCAAGAAGAATGTGGGCGCTCACCCGTATAACAGATACATTTAAATGAAATGGATGCAAGCACACACGCGTGCGACTGTGCGCACGCACACATAAACAAACCCAGTTTAATTCGGGAACATACCCCTCAATGTGTTTCATTAGGCAAACAAAAAGGCTTTCAGTGGTCCAATCATAAAAGAACGCAGCCAAGCTATGAACATTGCTAATTAAAATCTGCTCAAAGAAAGCCTTGTTTTCCACCCACCATCTCCATCCAAACCCATGTCTGTATGTACGTCTCTCTACATGGTGGAGGCCACTTTTATTTCACTTGGACCGCTGTCTCACCAATAAAACATACCGATATTTCTCCAAGCTAACAAGCTTTTCCTTCAGTTGTGATGCGATTATATTATCTAAATTCATCAAAGTGTAATGTTTGATCACCGGTAGCAGTGGGGGTCAATAAATGATAAGCAGTCGTTTGCATAATACCTGATGCACTCTGGCATGAAGGATTTGGCTATTACTATTAAACTGTGTGAAACTGTGCATCAAAATGATACAACGCTTGACTAAAAACACAGAGCAATGAGGAGGATTATTCTTCTGGCACCCACACGGGTCCAAAGGAGAGGACAGCCAGCTCATTGCTTTGACAAATGGATCTTTAACAATAACGGCCTCAGCTTCTAGCGCTAATGATCTAATCATAACACTTCGTGCCAAAGGAAGGGACTCTGTTATCACCCTACGCACGTCTTCCCATATGCTGCCCATCCACCCACTACAGTAAACACAGATATTTCCATCTCTGCTCCTTTCCTTCTGTTCCTTCATTCGCACGTTTCTGAGTCACACTCGTCGTTTCATCTTTTTTTTTTATGTCTCCCTTTCGTTACTTTGCTCTCCCTCACTCCTGTTTTCCAAAGAATCGGCACATACAGTACAGAATTTGTCAGCGAGTCAAAAATGAGGGAGGAATTCAGTGCAGTTTTTCACTTCAGTTGGCTCCCTGTGGTGACGGGTCTGATATCATTCCCTCTGCGCCCTCTCTGCGTTTGATGTGAAGCATAAGGCTGACTCAACAAAGTGAGATATACCCATGATGGATCTGCAGTCATATTAATCTTGAATTGAGCTGACAAGCCAGCAACCTATTAGAGACTATAGCTGGAGTAGCATACCACTAAGAGTGAAGGGGCAAAGTGAGCGGCACCACAGACAGTTTTCTGTTTCCACTCGCTCTCGGTTAGGTGGGATAATAATGTGAATGTGATTTGGAGGAAGCTGATCCGGGGTAATTTAATAGCTATCACATAAAGAGATGTGGTTACACCCAATTGAACATACAGCAGCAGACATGCTTGAGCACACTACACACCCACAGAATGAAGGCACACACGCGATAATGTCAGTTACTCCTCGAATCCAAGGTGAGCAGAGGCTCGCGCCATGCTCGACTTCTTTCGAGGGTCAAAATCCAGGAAAGACGGAGTAACATAATAACGTTCAAGTTCCTCGAGAGCTGGACTTATCTGATCGGCGCTGAAGGCCTTATCGGTGCTGTCAAAAAAACTCCATGTAGCTGACAACTGTCACAAGTCGCCACACCATAACACATAACAACGCATGACGTGGTAACCCCCAAATAATTCTGCACACAATCTCTTAAGTCACCACATAAAACTCCAGCTGGTCTCTTCTAGGATGCAGAAAAGCTGATAAAACCTTATGGAGCCTCAATCTGAACCCCCTCTATGGGTACATTTGGTGTCGAAGCGCTGCTGCTGGTCTGGAAGGTTTCATGGCTCACTGGCTGCCAAATGGTGAATACAGAGTAAATATAAGAGTGTTCATGTATCTCGGTATGAGTACATGTATTTGCAATTTGCAGTAAATATGCTATCATTTAAGTGAATGAGTCTGCACAGCTTATGCAAGCCCAGAGTTGTTGATCTGTGCGCCAGCCTTGGTTCTAAACTGAGGTTTCTGGAGGCCCAGCCCGATGGAGGTGGACACCCCTCTGGTATTATGTTTATGGCCTTGAAACAGCTTTAAACAGAGAGAGAGAGAGACACACACATCCACACACAAGCACTAGGGCACCCCACTTTCCCCCATCAACCCACAATTGAGCACGGCGTCGAGATTCCAATCAGGGTTGAGCCAGCAGACTGAGGGGATTATTTATGCTGGAAAGGAGAAGGGAACCTCGAGGAAGGGGGGGGGGGGACGTGTGTGTTTGTTGCATTTCTATACTTGTGAGGACCAAAAGTTGAGAATAGAAAGCTTAGCAAAATAAACACCTTTCCAGTCACATTTTAAAGAGCTACTTTACAGTTAAAACTTGATTTTACGGTTTTAATGTCTGAAATTTTATTTAGGTTTAGAAAAGGGTTAAGGTTGAGCATTAAGCTGAGAAAGTTTGTGTTGGGCAAAGGAGCAGGGAAACATGCACATGCACATAAATTAATACCCGGTTCAGACAGAAGACATGACGTGGGTTAAACCCGCACTGGCGCTCAATCTGAATGAGTCAACGTGCATCATCCGCCCGACCGTCCTCTCGACCTGGGTTGAATGCGGGCTGGACACTGCTCGGTCTTGTTGAGGAGGCGTTTATATTATGAAAGAGAATCCAATTTAATGTTTCTGAGGTTTGAATGACATTAATGAGTACTTGATTAATAAAAAACGTGTCTTTTTGTTGGCAGCGTGGACCTTTACCGCCATTTCTGACTTGACATGTTATGAGAAAAGCTTGAACATTGCATTCTCTATGGCCTGTCTGAGGTTAAAGCCGGCAAGGAATGATGGTGTTGTGCTGAATCCCTGTTACACTGTCTCAAATGTGCAAAAAGACAGACGTTCTTCTCATTCTCTATCAGTCTTAGGGCACTTTCAAGCCTTACAGTCCGCTTCCCCAGTGTGCACCCAGTGCAAAAATGACACGGTTCCTTTTTTTTCAGCGGCTCTGGTTCACACTCACACCTTTTTATTTGCTGTTCAGCTGCACTTCAATCATTTTTTTGGACCTTTATTTTTTCAGGAAAGGTGCCACTGAGAGCGGACTCTCTTTTTCAGGGACACCCTGATCACACTCAGACAGTTACACATTCACACCTGGAAGCTGCCTAGTACAACAACAGGCTTATTTGAGGCCACTGAGCTGCACAATAAAGTTTAAAAAAAACAACAACCCACCTTAACTCATTGGTAAGATGTGCCTGGGGTGGGAGCAATATCACAGATATTAACTAATGCTAATAGGTTTGTGTCTTGATAATGTTACACAAGGGTGTGCAGCCCGAGCTCTAAACTGAATAGCATGCACTGTCTGTCATTTATTTTCATTTATAGACTAATCAACTATTATAATGTTATTCATGTTGTCTTGTTGCTTACTGTAAATTCAACATGGGCCACTGGGTGTCGGTGCATGTTGCTGCTGATTTATGTTTTCAGTTTGCGAGGATAATACATAAAGACAAATGCCTGTTTGGCTGATTTGTATAAAATTAAACTGTCTCCGTACACCGGACTGGACCGGTAAAACCGGAAACTGAATCAAGCCTAGTTCTGACACCACATGTATTTTAGCTATTTACAAGACCACTTACATAAATTATATTGTATATGTCCTTTAATGTGTACATTACACAATTTTTTTTTAAATTTTCTTTGGCCTACAGTTTACAGCAAGACTACGTTCTGTTTCCTTTGGGTAAATCGAGCTGCTCCTCCAGACTGAGGATGAGCTGTCCATTATCTGCAGCAGGTGAGACACTGACTAGGCACAAGTACCTCTTACAACCTCACATCAGAGAAGCTGAACTATCCCTTTAAGATAAAGTAAAGGCTGACGCTGTGGAGTCGCCTGGTGAGAAAAAAAACAGCCAACTGGAATCAAAACGCCTGTGAGTGACTTTAAAATGGTTCTCGTGGTTTAAATGCTGAGTTGGCTTGTTCGAACCAAAAGCAGTTTAATCCTGAAATCATATTTTTACAATTGTAAGCCAGCTAACTGTGAGCATCCAGAGTGCTGAGATGTTTTTGGGAAAGCTGATCGCATTTTGATGTGTGGTTTCAAACTGGAGGGAGAGGGCTTGGTGAAGGAATCGTCTTGTTGTGCAACATAATAGACAGACATTTTCCCTGAGAATTCCCTCAGCTAATGTGGTCGTGAGGACAGATTGTTTGTGTGTTATTTTGTTGAGTTTGTGTGTGTGTGTATTCACCAGAATGGAAAAGGCTATGCACTGCTGCTGTTCAAGTACTCCAATTTAAACTGTATTTCTCCCTTTGCACCTCTTTCTTTCGCTCTCTTTTTCTTTCTCTCTTTTACACACACACACACACACACACACACACACACACACACACACACACACACACACACACACACACACACACA
>JAQLOL010000014.1:13203755-13213762 GCA_029783665.1 Naso thynnoides | reverse complement strand
ACACACACACACACACACACACACACACACACACACACACACACACACACACACACACACACACTCAAACACACACAAACAAACACACACACACGCACACATTTATGGCCAGGATGCCTTACCAAAACAATGGCTGTCTCTGCCAGCTCAGTTCTTTGGCCTGGCAGCCTGTTCTTGGGAACTTCTCAAACAACTCAAACAACCCAACATCAGTGCAGCCAAACCACATCAAACAGGCACCCGCGAACACACACACACACACGGATAAATGCTGCTAACACACAGTATGTGAGTACGCTCTTCATATTTGTGATACACACACTGAATCAACAGCATGCGTTGTACACTCTGCTGTTGAGAACATGTGTGCACACATACACAACTAGATCAACTGTACAAATAGTCGCACGCTCAGATAGTCAGCCAGCGGCAGTCTCCTCCGGCCCGCTGAGTTAGCTCCCTCTCCTACCACCATTACCACTATTGTAAATACTCCTCAATATGTATTTACACTGGGATTTCAAAACCTCTGGAAAAAAAATGAGGCGAAAAGAAAAAAAAAGGCTGGAAAAATGAAAGAATGTGTTTCATGTCGGCGAGACAGCAGGAGCCCTCAGTCCTTATTATCGCTCTGCTCAAATTTGCCTTGAATTGTCCCTCTGGGGGATGAGATAGAGTAATGTGGTGGGTCTTCACTGCCTGTCACTTTTTGCTCTCGACTTTTTGCTCTCTGCTAATTTCCAACTATTGCACAAAGCAGGATTAGAGAGACATGAGGCCAGGCTAAAGTCACAGTGATTTAGTTCAGCTACAGAAGAGTTTGGTCACAGAAGATAACTCAGTTTGCATCAGTTTGAAAAGGACGTTTTTTCCATGATGGGGCTGATTTGGCATGTGTGCATCTTTGTGGCTAACAGATGAGACATATCAGTGAGTTCAATATGTTAATACTGTCCTCTGTCCTGCTGTATTTGATCAGAACTTTGCATACTTTACACTGATTAAATTAATAAAACCCATGATGTCGCTAACAATGAGCCATGATTTAAATGCTGCAGGGCTTAGGCTCCTGTGTTACCTGTAACCATGGCAACAAGCAGCCGCATACAGTAGCAGCTTAACATTAATGTGATGATGTAAAGTTTTTAGAGAGAAAGCTATTTCACTTCAACAATAGTCTGTCTCCTAAATAAGTAATGTTATTACTATGACAGCTTTTGGAAAATGATAAAAACTGCATATAAACAGAAACTTAAGCTTCTTTGCAAATATGCATTTTCTTGCATATATGTGAATGTTAGAAGAAAAATTAGCACTGGATCGGGTAACCAACTCTATTTTACATGCAGGCTACACAAAAGAAAGTTTCAAGTGGTGTGCACATTCATTATTTAAGCATCCAGTGTGTACAGTAGGATTAGGTGGCATCTAGGGCCAAGGCTGCAGACTGAATTGCTATCCTTGTGCTCAGTCTTCCATCCCAATTGTGACTACATCTGCAGGTCCACTTAAGGAAACATCTCTATATCTAACACTATGGATATTCATAAAGTGTCTTCAACATTTTTCATACACCCACGAAAGGGCTGCTTAAGTTTAAAAAAAAAAACATGGATATGAGAAATTAGACTGAAAAAAATATTGCTTAAGTTTCTAAACAAAAGCCTCGCTCTTGCGCACCTTAAGCTGTACCATCTGACACACACACAAACACACGCACCTACATACGTCACCCCATATGAGAACAATTACATGGCCCGATCCTGTGAATGAATTAGTCTAATCAAGTTCTTTCTTCCCTGACATCCGCACCTAAATCCCTAAACTCCATGAAAGAGCAGAGCATCTTCCAGTCTTTAAGACACCCAAACCATCCCATCCTTCCATTATCCCTTCCTTCCTGCACTGTCTGTACCCAGCATATGAAGGAAAGCTAAGTTAAGAAAGTGCATAATGTCTTAAAGCCATATGAATGTGTAAAAGGTGGATTAATAAAGACTGTGATATGAGAACAAATTAAAAAAATATTAAAGGCAACAGAGACATGCACAGTAAAAAAAAAAAAAAACC
Organism: Naso thynnoides; assembly: GCA_029783665.1. Taxonomy (NCBI): domain Eukaryota; kingdom Metazoa; phylum Chordata; class Actinopteri; order Acanthuriformes; family Acanthuridae; genus Naso; species Naso thynnoides. Next base: position 13,211,692 of record JAQLOL010000014.1, on the reverse strand, counting down.
CAAAGCCAAAATAATAACAGTTAATTGCTCAGAAAAAATCCTTGGCATTTATTTAACAGAGGCAAAGCCATTTTTAATGATCCAGTGTTTTTCTGCCAAGTCATATAAAAGGAGAAATGCAGCAGTCCAAGCAGACCAAATGAAGACACGAACTATCATCTCCAACAATTAGCCAGATTTCAGCAACATTCCATCAAAAGGCAGAGGAGGATCAATTCAAAACTTTGACATAAGAGAAAAAGAACTGACAAATGAAAAAACACAATAAATTTCTTAACCTGTCGGTACAAAAAAGCTAAATGTTATCATTGTTTGTGTGATAGGGTTTACCGTACCTTCAAAACCTCTGATCACCAACCAAAGAGGGAAAAAGGCCGGAACAGAGTGGAAGTGCTTATTAATATGATGGAGGGAGAGCAAATTCATTTATTAGAGAACATAGATAACACTCCTCTATTGAAGAAGCGTTTGGATCCATAAAGTATTTACCTTTTTAAGGGTTGCATCGAGTAAGAGCAAGTAAGAAAGTTACTTGATTAGCAGCTTGTTGAAAATGACCAGAACCTGAAAAAAACTGGTTCTTGCCAGCGATGTTCCTGAAAATATGACACCTTTAGTCACGGTACGAGCACACCTGGCCTTGCCTCTTCTTCTTCCTCTTCTTTTGAGCATAAATGTGGTTGGCAGATGTAAGTGTCGCATTATTGCCATCTGCTGGTCTGACTCTTGGCTCATCTATTCCAGCATTGCCATGGCATGCGTGAAAAAGTGCAAGACGGAAATGTCGCTGCATATTTGAATAGCGAAAATGAAAAGTAGTGCCTCAAACGTTACCCTGGTAATTCTTTGGGCGAATGAGACTTAATACAAAACAACAACGACAAACAAGACACAAACACAGACATACACCCCCTCATTTTTGTACTTTAGAAGAAAATCCTGCATTTTGTTATTTGTTCAACAGGTTAATGTTCATTTGGAAATGAAAACATGCACGTGTGAGTGTGTGGATACTGTTTGCCATTTATTCTTTTGCATATGTTGATTTATGCTCATTCACTGGCATAAATGAATGGGTAGCTGAGTGTACTGAACACTCCTCTCTTTCCTTCTTTGTCTGGGGAAGACTTCTGATACTTGACACTACTGCTTCATGTATACAGCTGCTGGTCTCCTGGCAACAGATGTCTGCCACTCTGGCACACGGAGTGCTCACTGTGCCAGCACACCTGGCACATTAGACCAATCAGATGTGACAGAAAAGTATATGATGCAGCGCATATACCACTGTTAGTGACTTACAGACCAAAACAAGTTCAGATATAACAAAAACAATTAATAGAGGTAGGAGGACCTCAATTGTAGCTGCAATCATGATTTCTCCAACCATATGACATTTTCTCATTTTCTTTGATTCAACCTAATTATTATTCTCCAATTTTTGTTTGTTGAGGAGAAGTAAAAAGAAAAAGGAAAGTAAAATGCAGCTTGGTATCTTTGGAACATCACACAAAAAATTTACCACATATATTGTGTATACACTCACACAGTCCCCACAATTCGATGACAAAGATTTGTTGCTATGAATCTATGCTATGACAGGTCAAATGCGCAGCTGAAAAACTACTTTACATAAGAAAACACGCGATCAGATCTGAGAACTCTTGCACAAAATTAACAATCAACGTTTTCCAAAGTACTGTTGGAGACAGCTTGAATATTATCAAGCAAAAAATACAACCAACCAAAGTTACACTGATTTAATTTTCAAATCAAACTTTTCAAAGAACGAAAGCTGGCAGAAGGTTTTCTGATAAGTCAAAATGGGCTGACCAGTTCAAAATGAGGCATTCACAGACTGGAATGAAGAAAACAACATCTCATGGGTCATTTCAAGTATCCAATCACACAGAAAAAACTCATGGCACACAAACCAACTGTGGTTGCTGGGAAACTAAAACAAAAAACTAACTCAGTATGGCTTAAGTTCCCACAAGAAGTTGAACTCATAAAGTTACTTCTGAGATGATAGGAAAAGCAGAATTTAATATTTTTTCACTAAACTGTGCTGTCAGTTTCAGAGAATTTGACAACTGAGATGAGACAATAACAAAAAAGTGCATTTTTTTGCAGTGTATATTAGCGTAACACACACACTGACTGCAACTATTTACTGGTGCCATTAATTCTAAACTGTCATAAAAAAGGATTCGTGTCATTTAGTGACTCTGTCGAATTGGCAGGGGGATCAGTTTAGAGTGCCTCAATGTTTTAATAAAAATCAGTAACAAATGCCTGTACCGCCTCTTGCTCCCGCCCCACCTCTCTTTCACTATGAGTGTGTTGTTGGTTGAATGTTGGGTTACTTTCTGTATTACTTGAACAGAAATTTAAGACAAACAAAAAGGCATGTGTATTATTGTCAAAGGCTTCGTTTTTGGCCATGCTTATCAACCATACTTTTTCCTCCTCCAACATGATTATTAACTTGATTTATTATTATTATGAACTCCTAACAGCACCATGTACATGGACAAATATTACAACACCACTCAGACCCTTGAGTGAAACCACAGCTAATGTTACCGTTTCAAATTTATTATTATGGCTTGTAGTGAAAGAATGCTTTCACTGGGTGGTATTACTATTGTGGGATGGATTAGGAGCCAGACTTAAACCGATTAAACCAACTGTTTTTTAGACAAACATACTCACATTTGTGTCTAAACACAAATGAACTGGGTCAATTTCTTTGGGGTTAATGGTTACATTGCTAAAGATCATGTGGTTTTAAAGTTTTAAAAGTGATCTGCCTCATGTTCTCCCTTAACTGGACTGACATAATCTGTTGCTAGTAAGGTCATTGAGCCAATATGCTTTTATGGTAGCAGGTTTTTTCACATAAAAAATTACAATATGTTGTTTAGTCAGGCTTCAAATACTCAACAGCAGCATCCACTATGAATGCACTATGACGAAATCAGGCGATCCAGCGAAAATGCAGGTTTTCTCATTCATTTGAATGAGCCTCATCTGTTTTGGCTGCGACAGTCCTAGCTGGAGCGTCTGCCTTAAACAAAAAAAAACAAAAACAGTTTGCTGCTGTGAAAAAAGCTGAAACTGGCTCAAATTTAGGCGAAAGGCAGCCCTACATCACAATGGGGCAGTCTCTCTCATAAAAGGGCTGTCTTTCAGCGATAACCCACCACCCTTGGTTTGTGCAAGGAACAGAGTACACTACTTGTAGTCACACAATGGGTCCTGTTATGTTAATCATGTGACACTCCCACCGCCAAACAACCCTGGAGCATTTTGCTGCATCACCTGATTTGATCTGAATACAGCCGAAGACCTACGGGATGGATCCACAGTTTGGCGCTGAGCTCACAGCTGCCTTGTTCACTGTTGCTGTTTACATGAACTCAAACAAGAAGTGCAGGGTTTTCTGTGCGCGTTACACATCAGGTGTGTTTTGGAGTCAGCTTAATTTCAATTATTGAAGGAAATAATCAGCTGTCTTACCGCTTATTGGGGTGTTGTGTTAGTATTATACACACATATAAACCACCTTTATACCAGGTATTTGTTGCTGAATGGCGCATTTGTTAGTGCCAACAATGCCAAACCTCATTATAGGATCAACACACATATACATAAGTGCTTTGGTATCTGTTGATTTTCAACCGAATGTTGGGTTAAAAATTAGGGGGCAAATCAAATACAGAGAGAAGAACAGACTCAAAAGATTAATGAAAGGATGTAAGGGCAAGGGAGGGGTTGGGACTTACTTCTTACGCTGATTCTCCTTCCGATCAGCCGAGCCCAAACTCTGGAAAAAAGAGAAGAGAGACAGATGTTACAATTAGGGCCCGACCAATATACATCGGTTTACCGATATTATTGGCCAATATTGGCCTGTTGCAGATGTAACAGTATCAGCATAATTGTTCTCCGATAAGTGCTGACATTAAAACTGTTCTCTAAGGCTGAGAAAATACTTGGACTAGTGATTTAAAATGGTGTATTCATATAATTTGTCCAGCAGAGGGCGGTCCATTATTTAATAACAAGTGAAGTACTTATTTAATAATAAGTAACCAGTGAAGAGTTTATTGCTTGGTGCAATAATGTTTGGATTAAAGGTTGTTAGATATCCTACCTCTATTACAGCACATATCTTTGTCACATATATTTGATAACCACATTCAAAATATTATATATAGAACATTGGCAGATATATTAGATATCTGAATTTTCTCAGTCCCTAATATCATTATTGCCATCGGCCCCAAAAATCCCATATTGTTCAGGCCCTACCATCAAGAAAGACAAGGTGAGGTTCTTCATCCTATCTAGAGCACTCCCCTACATGCTGCACTACTATGGGAAGGGTCAGAGGGCATACTTGCTATTCATTATACATATACGTACAAGACATGGAACATTCCCCCCGACTCCTCCTCCGTATTGTGTTACATTCATATTGGCTTGTGCTGCAGAGTCAGATAACTCCATTCAGCTATCTGATGAAAAGCTGAATGCTAACAGCTGATGGCAGTACAAGAACACTGCAGGCGGAAAGATGAAGTTCTGCACAGAATATTCATCCCTCAATCAAAACATGAGCAGGTTAATTAACTTAAAACACACTCCGATAATACAAACACAACGACAGAGACATCCTGCTTTCTCTCTTAATTGAGTTTTGTTTATTACCTCGAGGTGACCTACGGTTAATGTATGTCTCCACCCTCTCACTTATCTGGACGTTTACCTTCAAGGCAACACTGATCAAATGATCAATGCCTCCCTATAAGAGCCAATTACACACTTAATGACCATGTCTCCCATGAAAAATAATTAGTTCCTTGGCTACAATTACAAACACTGGATTTACTTGAATCACATGCATTAATCAAAATGTGGCGTCTCTGTAAATGTTCACGTCTGTGCAGGAGGAGGAAAGTGAGTGTGAGATGAAAGAGAAAAGAGTTTAAAAGCCATTTCCCTGATGATGAAGTCAACTGAGTACAGAAACTCCAAGTGCAAAAACGATACTTCCTGCCAGCTCTGCTCAGCGGGGGACGTTTGAATGCATCCCTCTGGCAGAGCTGACTTACCTCGCACGCACACACACTGACACAAAAACACTCGTGTACACTAAGGAGCAGACACACAGAGTATCCCCCTGCTGTCCACATCTTCTGGAGCTGCACAGCTCTCAGTGGTGACATACACTTGGACAGACAGAAGAAAATGAAAGACACACAACTCAGACACAAACACATAACTGGCCTTAGGCTGGAGACATTTTTTGAGATTCTGATGCTGTTTTGCTTTTTTATCTTTGGCAAAAGGCTAATTCAGGCTTAAATGAACAGGCAAATTTCAAGGTTAGCAAAATATCAAACGGTCCAGGGAGCTGTTCGCACTTGTCCTTGAAAATAAGACCCGTCTCAAGTTTTATCCAAACACTGGAGCCATTAATGGACATCTACTGGTGTAAGCTCATTCTCTATAGCTATGTTTTCATTATCGTGAAGCAAATTTTAAAAGTACTATTAAAATCTTGCAAAAAAGAAAATTCAAAATAGGAACATGTCCATCAACTAGTTTGGTCAGAAGGTGTCCATAGAGGCAATGTTACACATGGCTGTAATAAACAGTGAAAAAGAAGTAGAGACTGCAGACTGGTTTTAAAAACAAACAAACAAACAAACAAACAAAAAATCAAGTCGCCTTAGCCGTCTACAAGACAAAAATGGAGAGAGGTTTTCAGAATTTGGTTTCAATTGGGCAAATTGTAACTATTCTTTGTTGTTTGGGTTAACAGCCCCAGCTTGTTGTTGTTACCAGCCATGTTTACACTCAATGGGAAAATATCCAGGAAAATGGCAGAAACAACTTCTTCTTCAACTTCTTCTTTTTGGGAACAGAAACAGCTGATAAGTATTTGCTACATCACAAATTTATTCAACACAGCTGAGGCAAAACCCACCTTAAACAAGCATATAAACTTTGTTGCAAAATAGAGGTTGTTTTTTTTAAAATTTCCATTAACCGTCTCTGATGTGATATTTCAAAATGCGTGTCAAAATATGTTTAGGGAAACACGACTTATGACTCGCAGTAAAAGTGTCGGAGTGGGACAGTACCGCGAATGTGTGTTTAAAAAAAAAAGTACAGATAAAGGCTTCCCTGCCTTTGAATCTCAACCTGAACATCAGAGGGAGCTGAGTACTTTTTTCAGGTACCACAGTGTGTGCTTTTATGTCAGCAATGCTGTGACATTTTGACCAGCAAGTGACTCCTCTTCTCTGGCGTTTTCAGTGTGTGTGTGTGCTTTAATGTGTGCAGTGCAGTGACATTTTGACCAGCGATTGACTTCTCTGTGAGTTCAAGTCTGCGCATGAGTTTCACCTCCTGGTGGGGACAGGATGGGCCATACAGAGCGAGTGACCTTTCACCTCGCAGCCTCCCCACAGGGCCATCAGGCAGCGCCAATCTACCACAAGAATGAGGGCAGGTGGGTGTCCTTCATTTGGAGGACAGGTCTGTGGGGGGTGAAGGAGGACTATTTTAAAGCCACATTTCAGGCTGAATTAATTACCACAGGGCAAGAAAAAGGAAGCTGAGAACAAATTTCTAAAAAGGCAGAACCTCATTTCTACACTATGCAAAACAGTTTCAGTGATATAGTTTGGTTTTCAGAGTTTAGTGAAGAGATTTTGGCCCCATAATGGTTGGTATTTTTACTTTTCTGGCCACTTCAGGTTGGTGGAAACAAGTTGCAAAAACTGACATTATATGGTGAACCTGTTAGCAAACAGTTGCTTAGTTACACATCCATCCGTCACGCCGCTGAAACTCGCTATAAAGCTCTGCGAGGCAGAGTGGAGCTGCAGATTCAGGTGATAATTCTCTGTCAGCACAACAAGCACCAACAATAAATGTGACAATAAAAATAAGACTGTGCCAATTAAAAGTCAGGATAATTGTCTCTCTTTTTAATTCTCCACATTTCTGAATCTTTATGTTGTTTCCCCTCATAAATTTATTTTCCAGAAAACACTGTATTGCTAATCCATGTTGTTTTAATTCAATGTAAATAAAATTACTCATCATTTGATAACATAACCAAGCAAATAGACTCTCTGTTCCTGTTATTTTACATTTTCAACCTAATAATTTTTGAAATTACATCATTAAGCATTATTCAGAGAATTTATGGGAATCATGATGGGAGTTTTCACTACGATGAAACAGTTTAAATTACAAATTGTGCACTCCAGCATAACAGCATCCTGGAGGGTGGTTAGAACTGAGTTCAATAAATCTGACATTTATGACAAGTAGAAACAATTATGACCAAACAAATTTACAAGCTCTCTCCTGTGTCAAAAATGTGAAGTCTACAGGATCAGCCGGCATACAAAGACAGGTTGTTTTCATCAAATTGCAGTGATAGCTTCAAAAAATGTTTTGCAAATGTTAAAAACAGCATCTTACAAACTTGCTTCATGAAACTACCCATCTGTACCATCACATCTCTGGGCCAGAGCATCACTAACAGTCAAAAATAAGAGCAAAACTGAATTCAGGACTCACAGTTCATGTGCAGTCTCAACTGCTCATTCACAACCTTTCCCTCTCGGTGCATCTTGTATAATTTCTGTCACTATAGGTCCATAAATCCCCCAGACAAAATCAGGTTTTTTACAGAAGCAGGAGACATTACACCTGAGAGCTACTCTTAATACCTCAATCAATTACCCTAATAATAATGAAGAACATATGTAAGACAAATGTATTTGCAAATTTGCGCTAACAAAATTATAAAAACAGAACAAAGTGACCATAAGTGCTAATATGGTTAAAAATACATAAGAATTAGTCTTCAAATTATTCATCAGATTTCAGTTTTACACAAGGATCTA
>JAQLOL010000014.1:13184398-13203655 GCA_029783665.1 Naso thynnoides | reverse complement strand
TTTACACAAGGATCTAGGTTTGCATCTGTCTTAGTGTGTGTGTATGTTTGTGTGTATTTGGAAGTAGGTGTGTGAATGCATACCTTTACAGCAGGTGCATAAAAACCTGGAATTCCCTCACAGCTGTGAAATTACAATGACAATAAACACTGTGTTCCCTCAAATAGCCTTAAAAGAATAATCCATCTAACACGGCTTTCTTCAAATTCTGACTCACAGATAAACAAAATTACACAAGCAACATGGCGTTGACAGAATACCTTCACTTTGATTCTAGCACACTCACATACCTGTCGAGTCCAACCAACTGAACCCTGTCGGACCCCACTCTCACTCTTCTTTCTCCTCCTTGTCTTCAAAACCCAAAGTCCTCGGTACGTTGCTCTGCTGGTGGCTGTAATTGCTGTTCACCTGTCCAACTTCAACTCTTTACCTCCGCTTCCCTCCCTTCCTTTCTAACTCCCTCTGAATTCCTCTCTTTCTGTCTAAAGCCGCTGGTCACACGAAGGTTTGCGAAGCTTGCTCCGATGGTGGCTGCTACCTCCACTGACTTGTTGTACTTTAATTGTGGTTGCTAGGCGATAAGCTTCTCCTATTCTGCACACAGTGAGAAGGGGAGGACAAGAGAGGAGGGGGAGAAAGTGAGAGAATAGTTGGACGGGTGGGGGGGGTGGGGGTAGGTAAGAGGAAATGCTCATTATAGACACAGTAGCCTGAGGAGAATGATCGACAGGGAGGAGGGGGAAAGGTTTACAGGAGGGATAGAGGTTGTGCAGATGAGAGACATGGATGGAGAGAGAAGTGCAGGTGCACTTCCTTGTTTTTATAGGCTATGCAACTTAAGCCAGACCTGCAGCACACTGAGAGCATTCATCATTTAACTTTCAATGGACAAATTTCAAGATTTTTTCTCACTTTTTCTATGTGTGCAATGCATGAAGGAACTCTTTCTTTTTTATATTTTTGTTTGGGTTGGCGTTTGCTTTTCCACTCATTAACTGCAGGTAAACTGACTCGAAAACATTGTTTTCCAATTCGGTTTGAAAGGACAAAACAGATCAGAAGTCAGTAAACAAACAATTAACTAATTCTCTATTTTAGCACTTGGCCACAACTCCCTGGTGCTAATTACTGTTTTTGTTGTTCACAGGTGGCCAAAGCTGACAAACATCTCACATTAGCATTTCTGTGTGTGTTACATTGTTATTAATTAAATAGATTTTTTGTTGAAATACACATGATTATGTTATGTACTTTAAAGGACAGGTTTCAGGTTTTGGGGGTTTTTTGGGGGGATTTTTTGCACATTACAAAAAAAGAATATTAACGATTATATACAAGGTTCTAAAGCATTACCATCACAAACGATGCAGTCTTGAGAACGCAAGCTAATTGCTGACATCACTAGCTAAAAAAAAAAACAGAGGTGCAGGGGCTTTGAAAGTGCTTCAACAATCAGTTGAAAAATACAGTAAGGCTCATTTTAAATGATGACAAACTCACTGAATGTTTAGTGTGTCCTCTCATGTACTGACACTAAAACACAAAGTTACACAACGGCACATAACCAGGAAACGGCTCTTTCAGCTGCTTCCGTAAAACAAACAGCCGTTTCCAAGTTACTGTATATAACTTTGTGTTTAAGTGTCAGTACATATACGCTGATATATCTGCCAATATTATATAATACCTGTTAAATGCGGTTCTCAAAAATTTGTGACAAATATATGTAATGGAGGCAGAATATCTTACATTTCAACAATCTTACTGAACAGTAAACACTTCACTTAGTAGTTATTAATTAACAAACCGCTCTCTGCTGGACAAATTTATTGGTTAAACCAATGTAAATTATTAGTTCGAGCATTTTTTCTGGACCTAATAACAGTTTAAATATTGGTGCATGTCAGAGAACATATACGCTGACATAGATATATTTGCAATAGACCAATATTGGCAAACCGTTTCATCAATCAGGCCTAATGTAGATAAAATAAGAAAGTTTTGCACAATGTACAATTTCTTTAATTAGGCAAGAAAGGCTGCTAGTCATCAGCATTCTGTGCTCAATATAAAAAGTGCATGAAGCTCGTAATATGTCATGGTTAAATTTATCTGAGGCAAATCATGCTTCCTCTTACAGCAACAGCCCACCTGCTGAGACTTTTACCTCTGGTGAACGTCCACATACAACTGCCTACTGCTTAGTAGCTGCTGACCTTTAGCGCAACTGTGGGTAACTGTTATGAGTTAGTCTGCATGTGCGTGTATGCATGAGACGACAGAGAGAGTGCGTATATGGTGCTGGCATGGTGGATTATGACTCACTGCATGTGTTCAGTGTCTGGCTGTGGGCACATACAAATCCCTGCCACCTCATTGTCTTCTGAGTGAGTTCTGTGCAGCCTGAGCCCAGAGAGGTATAGTGAACATTACTCATAGCTGGAGGAAATGTCAAACATGCTCATCTTTCTCTGAGAGGATGTGCCGGAAATACTGTCATACTTTCTTTTTTTATCCTCCCCTTCCTATTTGTGTCCATCCGTCTGTACCTCAATCCACCTTAGCTTTCGTAACAATAAAATCAAAGAGTTTTTGGGGTTGAGGCTAGAAGACGTGCAAGCACTCAGCATGCACCACTATGGGGGCCACCCAGCACCTGTCAGTCAGGAGCCTTTCTAATTATAGATGAGAGCAGGTAAATGTCACCTTCCTGTCCTCAGAAGATCCACGCCCCCTTTTTGGTGAGAAAAAGTGCTAATAAAGTGTCCATGCCATGAGATTTTTTTCACTTCCACAAAGATTGAAGGACAGCAATAAAGAAGATCAGAAGTTTCAGGTCTTCCACAGAGAGGATGAAATGGTAAATGGTGGGACAAGAGCAGTTGACAGAGTCTATTTATATTTCATCAGAGGTTAGTTAATGATGTACCTGCGTAAATGACATGTGTGTTGATTGTGCGAGTAGAAGCAAATCATAAAAGAGTCTCAGTTATGGTGTGACTTAAGTTTTTACTGTGAGAAAAATATCATAAACACCTTCTTTTAGAGTGGAGATTGTTAAACTGTTTAACTGTCTGTCAACTGAAACGACCACAGGAAGAAAAGGGTATTTTAACGCTAGCATTTCACATAAATTAAGCTGGCGTACATTCAATTAATAAATCTTGTAACTGGTGTGCAGTGATGGAGGAAATGAGGTTAAAATTGTTCAGTTCTTTATTTTACTAAGCTCCTACTGAAAGGTTGCATAACAGGAACAAACAGCAATCAAAAAAGAGAAAAATGGATCTGCTTTTCAAAAGCCATGCAATTGGTTTACACCAACATCACACTGGATGGACTAGAAAACAGAAATATAATTAAATGAATAAGATGACATCACTTCTGATACAATACATGACCTGAAGATTCAAGGTCAGGTGAGGAAAAGTTTGTCTATTTCAACGAAAGCCAGTAAAAGGGTATTCACCAACCCATATTTCTTTAATATTTTCTAAACAGCAAAGCCAACCATTAATCGGCAATAATGGGCAAGAGGATTGGGGCTCCTAACAGCTAGAATCTTTTTTTTTTCTTATTTTAAGTTGCTAAACTGGCAAAGACCACAGCTTTTGGATTTACCACCACTGAAATTAGAGGGGCTGCTTTAACCCAAAGGATTTAGGAGCAAAGTGCCTGAATTGGCTGCTCTCATTTTATCTGACAAACAATAACACACCTATAACAATGCATCCAAACACAGACACACACATCACCCATTCTCATACATGCACACATCTCCAAACACATTTAGTAACTTCCTTGAAGGGATCTCAATGGGTTCCTGGTGGCCTTTCAGTGTATCCTTCCTATACTGGCTCTTGGGAAGACAGTGTAATAGGTGGCTTCAGGATAAACATTATGCACTGCACAGCCTCCTGAAAACAACAATGTAACCATACTATGGCAAATATACGGAAAATTACTGGAATAGACAAAATATTCCACGTGTTTGCTTGCAGTTTATAGAGGTGCAAAGCAATAAAAGCAATTAAAACATGCAAATGTGTCTCCAGGTATCAAATATTCAAGAATATAAAGCAAAAATGCAAAAAAGTAAAATAGCTTTGAGTTACAACTCTTCTAACTTTGTTCCCAACTAGTAATAATTTGCCAGTAAATAAGACAAACTGTGAGTTTTACAGCTATTTGCACTCTGTCTTACTAGTTGTTACTCCATTGGGGTCAGTGCATTTTCTACTGCTTAATCGATTGCCAGATACATTTGGACTGAGGGCAACATTGTACATGCCATGGCAACAAAGCACAACACAATTATAAACAACAGCTCGTAGCAGTCAACTGGGGGCCTCCTACGCATCTGGGTTGGTGGAGAGAAAAACAAGGATGAGAAGTTGAAAAAGGAGTGATGAAAAGAAAAGGAAACAATTTAAAGAGAAAAAAACTAAAGCTGACTAAGAAGTAGAAGAATGGAAAGAAACTGAAGTAAATTAAAGTTGTTTGCATGTACAGTAGTTCAGTTAAACAAAAAAAAAAACAATATGTTTAATAAATATTGAACAAAATGAATGAAAGAGTGATGTGGAGAAACACTGTTCTTCTTCTGTCTTTCTTTCTTTCTTTCTTTCTTTCTTGTGCTAATCCATTTTCCACAGCGGCGTTACACAGAATTAATAGGGCCCTTAAAAACTCAGACACTTCTGAGGTAAACACAAAAGCGGGAAAGAAAACAGATGACAAAGACAGATACATTACATCAGTAGGAAAACAAATGAACAGAAAGTCTGGATGACTGCTTCACACTGACATGTCAGCAGGTGTATGCAAAAAGAGAAAACCACAAGATGACTGAACAAGAAAGTTTCAATTAATCCCACATGCACATACTTCCTGATTTCACTGACCAATCAAAAACCTGTCAACGGCGCGGCGTGATGAGAGAGTGACAGGGCGGGTCTTCTCTCGCTCTGTCTCACTGTCTCCACTTTTACAATGTCATTATTTGTACAGGATTCTCCCTCCCAAATCTTGCGGTCGGGGGACCAAAGGGACCAAAACATGGCTCATAAATCAACCCAGCAGAGAGAGACTATGGATATTTACCCATAAATCACTGCGGCGGAGCCACCTACAATCAGACTAATAGGGCTGGAAGACGTGCTGTCATCCAAGCCATGATGTCACCCAGCCTGAGCCTGTGGGTGTTGATGTTGGTGGTGGGTCTTTGAATGTGTGTGTGTGTGTACGTACATTGGGGATGCCTGCATATGTGGCTATGAGTCTCTGGCTGTGTGTGTGTGTGTGTGTTTGTGTGCATGTGTAGGGGGTTGTCTGGGTATGTGGTGGTAGGTCTACGGCTCTGCTTGTGTAAGTGTCTGTGGTGAGTGTGTGTGTGTGTGTGTGTGGTGTATGTGGGAGGCGGGATGTCTGTTTATATAGATTTGTGTGCATTTGGGCGGCTGATGTGCGTGTCTGATTTGCCTGTCAGTATATACTTATATCATGTCCCCATTTATGAACATTTTAAATTGGTCCCCACATGCTCGCATAAACACACACGCACACACACACACACACACTGGTATTGAACATCTTAGATTAGTCTCAATACACACGTGTCAACCCCCCCACATACACACACACACACACACACACTGATATTCAGAAGCAAGCACACACACACACTTTGGTCTTGCGGTTAGTCCTGGCTTACAATGGGTGTGGGATTCCATAGAGAAAATCTAAACAAGTCGAGCGGTTAGCACGAGTCTGCCACGTTTCCACACAATGGCGCTCATTGACATAAATAACCGGGGACTTTGTGAAATGGGACACCCATTAACTTCTCCTCCACAGATAATTGCCCATTAGATCTTGGAAGAGCACTGGATTGAGAAATAACTCAACTCTGACACTAAATGCAACTTGTAATAATAAAAAAGTCACATTGTGAAAGGGGCCTGGAATCCGTTAAGATGGGTTGGCTTCTCGTCCTATCATCCAGCCAAGCACTTGGATTATCAACAAATAGACCCGTGGCTTGTTGCAGGAGCTCTGCAAGTCTCTGCCTTCGCCTGACGGCTTAGTGCTTTGAACATGGAAAAGATGATGACGACAAGGGAAAAAGAATACAAAAAAGAAGTGAACTGCAAATTAGAAAATAAGACAAAAGGCAGGAATAAACTGTTGTAAAAGAAAGTGAAAATATAGTGGTAAAAGAAAAAGAAGCTGAGTAGCAAAAAATAGTTGTAGATTAGTGGAATTCTCCGAAAAATAAAAAAAGCAAGTTCCTCACATCAGGATGACTAATAAACACCTACAACACATGATGTCACTAATGACGTACACACTTTGCTTATGGACATCAGCGACCAATCGCACTGGCGATGAATCACAACAAATTGTTTTGCCCCGCAGCTGAATTGGTGTGCCCATGTCAGCACTTCACTTCAGCTTACCGTCGCCTGCCTCTCTCTCTGCGAGCATATTACTGCTTGTGCATGTCACTATGGCATGGAGAAAGGACAAATGATCCAAAGTAACATGACTCATTCATAAAATAAAATACTTCCTGCCCACAGCTTTCAAGAGCGTACACACAATACTATAAACAGTCACTTACAGCAACACAGGGTGAGTCAATTTCAATGTAAAATACGATGACGATAATTATCCGTGTATAACTGCACCGATCAGTTCTGGGGTTTAAGAATAGATCTACAGGCAGTGACACATCAGCGAGGGGGCTGCCCACAGACACAATCACTTTAACACACACACACACACACACATATATGCACACACAAAAATACATATTAACTCCACCTACATATGCCAGTGGCCATGGCTCTATTTATTTTCCCTCATTAGTTTTAAATGGCCCATCCAAACGTTACTGTGTGGCCCCTGCTTTTAATCATTGGAGAAGCTCAGCGCTGGCTTTGCTCTCTTTGATGTCCCTCATTCAGTCCAACAGCCAACCAGCCAGCCAGCGTCTCTCCTCCCTTCCCTTTCTGCTACTGCATGCAGCTGCCAGATCTGCCGCACTTTGCAAAGCTTCTTTCAGATTAAGTCGTGCGTCCGTCAATGCTCTACAATACATGTTCTGATCTCGGTTTGATTACTGGTGCATTGATAGAAAGACGAGCAACATTCGCAAAAAATATGTGTGTCTTACAGCAGAGAAACAGCAGAAATATACGGAAAATTTTTCAATACCGTTTAGGGTCCAACCAGTATGGGAGTTTTGGGGCCAATGCCGATAATAGGGAGTAAGAAAATTCTGATATCTGATATATCGGCCAGTAATAAATCTCAGAGAACTGACCAAGTGACTTTTTAATGTGGACCAATGACAATTTTTAATTAACGAGAAACTGTGATAATCTTCATAGAGCGTTGTTTTTTTTTCTCCAGATGGGCTTGACTACAGACTGCAGGCACAGCTATTCCAGTAAATACGGCAATTGTTTACCATGCATAATAGCGTCACTCAAATGAGCCAAGCAAGTGTGTGTTGTTTGTGTGTGTGTGTGTGTGTGTAAGGGATAATGCATAGTGAGCCAGTGTTTAATTGAAAAAAAAAACTCCCGACAGTGGAATAGAACTATTCTATTCCGCTAGGTTTTTTTTTCAATTAATCACTGGCTCACTATACATTATCCCACTTAGCACATGGCACATCCCTAAATCTTTGAATAATGTAATAGACAATAATGATTAAAAGAGATTTTATTGATAAAATAAGGCAGACCAGGCTTTTTCTACCGTACGCGCCCCATGTTTCACCTCTCTTGCCTTTTCTGCGCCGTTGCTTTCTTTTCTTCTCTTTTTCTTCACTGGGGAAATGTAGTTTTTCAGCCATACATTCAGTGTTTTGTCCTCTCCAAATATATCAAATGACATATTACTGAAATACTCCATTAGCGCTCCTGCGGTTACAGTATCCTACCATCAACCGCTGAGTGGTAACCGTGGAAGTGCCTGCATAGCAGCAGTGAATATAGCCTACGGAGCGGCGTTGAAACCTCTGGAAATAATCATATATATATATATATATATATATATACACTAAAAATCTCGTCTGAACATTGTTAGCAAATACTTGTAACAAAAACATGTAACAGAGGCAAGATCTCTCACATCTAAACAAACTTCATTCCAAACATCAATGCAGTGAAGTAAACACTTTACATATTAATTATAATATAACAAACCAAACCATCCTATGCTTGACAAACTACATAATTACTCAATTTTATATCACTAGTCCAGAACTGATATATCTGCGATAGATCGATATCGGATAATAATATCGGCAAACCGATACATCTGTCGGGCCCTTGTAATGCTAGCAATTATGTTTGTACTTATAATGATCATAACAAATGGAGCAGACAGAAAGAACAGACAGAGAGTAAGACCTGCTTTAGGTACCAAAAGTAAGGCATATGAAAGCAACAGTCTCTGACTGCTTTTTTGCCTTTACAGTCTAATGTTTTATGTGTTACTGATCACGAGGGACAGCCTGATAGCGAGTGTGTACCATATGAGTGAGAGTAATAAGAGAAAGCTCCCATCGGCCTCTCATTTACCACTGCCGACCTCTCATATGAGATGGCTGGTTTATTAGTTGCTAGATCAGTTGCCTCTCAGCAGTCTTATTTTTAGGACTTCCGCTATGCAATAATATTATTAAACCATAAGCATGGAGCTTGAGACTCGGTGCAGGAGATGTCACAGCAGAGAGGTTAGCAGGTCAGACAGAAGCATTTATCCAATTATTCCTCCATCACCTGAATCACAGTCATGCAACTCATATTAAACTGTAATGGGATTAGGCAATAACAGGAACTGATGGAATTTGTGACATGCTCATTTAGAAAAATTTATAAATGATGTTATTTGTCATAATAACCACAAGATAATTTACCAATTTATTTTTCCTGTCAAAACATTCAGGGTAAGGCATCGACCAGACTAATGTCCTGAAGTGACCACAGGAATAGAAGATTCATATGAGTCAACCTGGGATTTTGCTTTCGTAAAATGCTGAGCAGATTGCACTAACAGACTTCACAGGCTTTGATTTCAGCATGCTACATCAGATATGATGATTGTTTTGAGCTTCTTCTTCTGTAGGTATGAAACACACAGTAATTTCATGAAACATAATAGGACATATTTTAGGAAATGTTACTTTCCGCACTTTCAAGAAAGACAATCTGTTCTCAGTCCAAACTTGTCTTACAACGTCATTGATGTCACTTTTTAAGTGGTAACTCTTTAGTGTCTGTTCACAACACATGGAGCTTTCAAGTGACTTCAGTGTAAGTTTACATCACAAAAATTGGACGGTCATACGAACAGCTCCACCCACGAAACACAGTCTGTCGGGTGGAGTCCCATGAAAGACAAAAGTTAACATTTCACAAACAGAACCAAATACTGTTTGTTCAAACTTAACCCAAATAGAGCTGTTTATCTATGTTACATGTGTTTTAAACAGCTACTGCTTCACTAGGCTGAGTATATGCTAGAAAGGCTTATGGGCAGGAAGGTTCTGGGTGTTGCAAACAAATGCTTAAGAGGTACCCGCCACTTAAAAAAGTGATACTAAGGGGGTCAGGACCTAGCGTCAGTATCAAAGTTGAGAGTGAGAATGTGATGTAAAGGGAGAGGTTTACTGCAATTTAGTTAAGTGACAACTTCTGTCATAAGAATTAGGATTTCGCATCATATCTGAATGGATCCTGGACCTTTCTCCTGTGAAATATGACGCAGCTAACTGGCATATCAGCCACGTCATGCACAAAATGTGTTGCTATTTTTAAATACTTGTGTTGCAAGTTTGCAAAAGGGCTTTTTCTCCTCTCCTCTTGTCTTGGATGGACAGCGAACGCAAGTAACAGAATTAGACGAGAAAGGAAAAATTGCTTTTGTGCGAGCTTCAGTGAAATATATGTCCTCATGAGTACAGCAAAACCACCACAGTGAGTGTCTGTATGTGTGTGCTCTACATGATAGCAGGAGGGTCCGCTAATAAAAAAGGTTACAAAGAAAAACAAGCTTTTGACATGTATGACATCACCACAGACTGACCTGCTGTGAGTTTCTGACTGCAGGCCTGAACACACACTGTTAGGAGGGCTCGCACTTCATTGTGGTGGATATCTGGACTCATGCCTCTATTCATTACAAGTGAAACGTTGTAATAAAGAGAAACAACTGGTGACTAATGGCAAATTACAGTTAAAATTGTCTGAAAATAAGTAACAATTCATTTCAATTTAGCTTTATGTCATCACCACAGTTAGTTTTTTCATCAAGTTAGCAGAGAAAGAGAAAATATTATTTTTAAAACGCCTTAGTAATGTTTAACCTGTCTTTTCAAATCAGGTGTAGAGAAATATTCGCTGTGATACTACTGGGTGGCACGATGTTGTACCAGAAAGTGTGTGTTCTCTCCTTATCCCAAAGTGATTTATTTCATTTTAATACAGCATGTTTGCTTTGGAGCGCGATATATATTTGGTCATGAGACATTAATAGAGTAGAAAACATGTTGAAAAATGAGCTCGCTGACGTGTGTGTTTGAGTACTGTATGTGCTTGAGTGTGTGTGTGCCTGCATGTGTGTGTGTGTGTGTGTGTGTGTACTGCAGGAGAGTCTTGAGGCCCATGCTGTCACTCAGCCCAGCTCACAGGGTGGTCCAAACACTGAGCCCTCTTTACTCAGTCTCTCACACACACACACACACACACACACACACACACACACACACACGCGCACACGCACACACACACACACACACACATATATGGGATCACCACCCACATGGATGAGCATCCATCTTGATCCTTAAAATGTTGGTCAGGTGTGGAGCCCACCCAAGTTTCCCTCTCTCTCTCTCTCTCTCTCTCTCTCTCTCTCTCCCTCTCTCAGTTTCAGAAACTGTTGTAATTTTATTACCAGCTTTGTTGTAATCATTACCGATGAAGCTGTAAGTCAGTTACTGACAGATTATGTAAAGATCACTTTTCCAAATGACATCCTGTACTTTTCATCCCCTCTAAAACCAGATGTGGAGCATCACATTCCGTCCCACTCTCTCCCTTCCTCTCCCTCATTACACACATATTTTCCATGTCTTTTCTTGGCTCATTGAGACTTGGGTAGTCAACATGGCATTCTACTTCAGTCGGCCAGAGGCCCAGGGTCATCCTGTTGGTCCTGACCTTGCACTTTACATATAGACAGAAGATGAAAATGATTGAAGTGGGTCTCACACAACATAACTTTTTTTTATATTAAAGAAAATAAGATACATGCACCACTTATTAACTTATTCTTGCCGATAACAGTGACTATCATGATAACGATGGTGATGATGATGATGATGATGATGCTAGGTACAGCACATGTATGTCCTCTGGGTGTCTATAAGACCACCTGATGCATTCTAGGACCACAGATGGCCTTTGATTGCATATTACATATTTTGCTGATACTTTGACGTCATGGTAGTGAGAGCTAACATGAACAGAGTTTTACGCCCCTAAGACGAGCTGAAACGCCTTTTTCCAGAACGTCAACTGCCGGGTTGTGACATTTTTGCTATTCAAACAATTAAACAACCAGTGAATGGGCTGTAGGGGCGGGACGTAAGTTGGAGGAATCTCTTTGGAGTGTTGTTGTGAACTGCTTGGCAACCGCTGTAAAGGCTTTGTTTGTTGATAGTTAAGTGCTAAATTTTAACTCCAAGTTAGATTTAGTTTATTTAATATTTAAAGGGTTATACTGACAGGTGGATTGGCGTGATATAATTGGCTGAATTTTAACAAAAAGATTCAACCAATAACTTCCCGAGTCAATGATGACATCAGGGACCCAGGAGATGTTTTTTTTTTGTTTGGTTGTTTTTTTTTTATATATGAAAGACGGAAGTGGCAGACTTAAATATAAAATCACAAAATAATTCATTTTTTGTAATTTTTTGTGATAAATTTTTAAATTTGACAACACTAAGAGCAGGAACATGGTCCAAGAGGGCTGAAAATGCATTTTTGACTTCCTGTGTATGCTTGTGAGTCATGAGTAGCTCCTCTTAAGTAGTGATGGAAAGAACAGAACTTGAACTTTCAATAATTTGAGCTTGTCTGTTTTCAAGTCTCACTTAATGGCAAATGTGGAAAGCGATTCATATAAAGTTGCCTTTTATAGATTTAAAGGGAGCTGTGTGAAGGCAGATAAGTGTTGACTGATGCTCAAGACAACAAGTCTGACGATTTAAAAATTTGAGGGTGCCAGAGTCCTGTAGCCTGCTTCTCATCTCTGCTTGAGGCTAGCAGCGTGAGGCTGCATTAGCTTCTACTAGCATAATGCAACCAAGTCTGAATGAAATATTGGTTATTTGTGGCTAATTTTGCTGCCAGGTTTGGCCAAGAAAGAATGTATTATCATCAAATGAGTTTAAATCTCTGGTTCTGCTGCATCTGTTTGATTCTTTTAATGCAAATCTATTGTTATAAGATGTGCAAAGCTAAATCACCAAAGTAGGCCCAGTCTTATAAACAAAGTTAAAGGCAAGGGTTTTAAATGTAGGCTAAAAAATTACTTTTATGTTTAGGTATATAGCTGCAAATACACACTCTGCATCTAACAGTTATTTCGCTCTCCATTGTTTTAGATTCTGTAATGTGTGTCATGGTTACAAGGTCTTAAAGGTAAAAATATGCAGTAGGCGGCCTATAGTTCATAAGAAAAACTGAAAATTTGAGAATATTCGAGTGAAATAGAAAAGAAATCCAAAGAGAAGAGTGGTGTTTTTGTTGTTGTTTGCTATTGTTGACTTATGACTCACATTGATGTTTAAAAAGGATTGCAAATATTTGGTGAATGCTGAGCATATTGATCCCCATTTTAAGGATAGTAGGCTACTAAATCATTTATAAATAAGTTAGATATGGTCATTACTAAAGGTCAATGTATTTATGTCAGGCAGTGCAGGTTGGATTTTGGAGTATTTACACTAAACTGGCCCTATCCAAAGGCTTAGTTCACTTTGCATGTAGACTCAAAGTGCTGCAGATGTTGAGACTCACGTGGCTCAGACTGGAAACGCCTTAAAATCTATTGTGGAGAGCCGCGGAACTAATTCCTTCGCAGTCCCATTGACTAAAGGCTCTCCTCCTCCTCCTCCTCCTGCTGCTGCTGTATTGGCCTACCAGCACATTTCCCAAATGAACAGGCCACTGACTTCACTCAGTCCAGCCTTTAGTCAGATCGCTTGGTCTGGTCCCACCCATAAATGAGCAGCTTTTGTCACAAGTGAAAAAAAGACCTTTTCAGATTTTTATCCTCCCCCCTGACTCCCTCCCTGCGCTCCCTCCCTCAGCATCAAGTGCAGCCGGAGCGCAGCGTCCCGGCTGCGACTTTCTCTCAGCCTCTCAGAGGAAGCAATGTGGAGAGGGGAGCCGTCGCCCTGATACAAGGACTTCTGGGATGCAGTACAAACCGTTTGTTTTCTAGTGGGATCATATCTGTGTATTTCTCGGGAAAACAAACAATAGGCTATATTGCGGGTTTGGTATTTCCATCAATCGGATGCAAGCAGGTAGGAAGCCTTTCTCACTTTGCACAGATATAACAACTTCTTGATGGGACTAGACGGAAAATATTCGTTTTGCTTGTTTTTAACTGGTTATGCGATTCCTGTATGATTATTTTTCAGTCCATTTTCTCTGTTTATTCCTTCTTTTCGTGTGGTTGCGCTTTTTCTCTTTGTTTTTTTTTTTTTTTTTTGGTTGATGGATTGTATCGGATTTTGTTGCCACTTATGCACAAGATTCCTGATTTTGATAGGCTACATACATCCTATCGAAGAATTTTGACTGTTATTTTTATTATATGTAAAGTTATTTAATCGGTTCATGAATGTCTAACAGACAGCCTTGCATAGGTTACTTTAGAAATAATAAACACATTATCTTCGACGCTATGCTGCAACAGATGTGAAATTACAGATGTTTTCTACATTTTATTGTTTGTTTCTTTTCAATGGGTTATTTATTTTCATTGCAATGGTAATAGTGGTATTTATTATTTTGGAAACAGGAAAATAAAATGGCTCAAACTTTAATTAAGACATTTTGAAACAGATCAGAATCAAACATTTTTCTGTTGTAAATCTTTTGACAGTCTCTCTTTCTGTGGTTGTTGTTTCATGTAGCTACATGCACGTGAATCTGCGCCTGAGATGCAGAAGTTGTAAAAATAGATCAAAGTGAATGAAAACACCACTTTTATTAAACTTTGTGTCTTACTGAGTTGCAGATGGACAGTAGCACAATAGCGCCCTCCTTTGGTTATTTGCTCTCCTAAGTGCCTCTGGCAGTTCTTGGGATTCTCTTCATTGAGGGATGGAGAGGGCACAGCTTCTTGCACAGCTGACTGCAGTGGAAAATAGTTGAATAGAGCGCCTTCAACTAGCAAGAGGCGTCATGGCAGCATATCAGTTTCCACTCTATGCTGAATAATTGCAGGCTTTCTTTTAGATTTGTGTTATGTCTGAGTCTAGTGGAGGGAGCATGAAGTTTAAAAGAACCTAAGGATCATTTTTGTATTCTCATTTATTGAGACTGTTTTACAGCTCTTGTGGGCTCTTATTTTATGACCGTCTCTTTCGGGGCTTGTTAGATGTTTTATTGGATAATCTGAAGTCATCTTAGGCCAGAAGTCTCTCTCCAATGCAGCTGAACTTAGTTGGAAGACAATGCACTAACTGGATTTTGTAGTTTCAACTTGGAGAGGAAAATCAGGCAAAGCCTCTGCAATGGATGATGAAACACTGACATCCACAGGTGAAGCTCCACATTCTCACTCTCAGCTGTGTCTCCTGGGAGTCTCTTTTTTTATGCCGCACTAACATAATTGAAAGGGAATGTGTGTCTGTGGACCCTCTGGCCAAGCTAGGCAGTTATCCATAAAGTATTGTCCTCAGGCTGGATACCCCAGATGTCAGCCTGTGTGTCACAGTCATAATGAGTGAAATCACTGCGTATTTTCACTCCGGACTTCTGTTTGAAATTATCTCTTGGATTTGAACTCCTGCTGCAAGGCTCCTCAATAGATGGATTTCAAATGATTTTCACATCTTGTGTTTTTAATGGTTTGTGTGACTTCATCACCACAGCCATGTTGATAAAATGAAGCTCCATAGTCTGTTGTTAGTTGATGGTCTGTTTAAATCATAGGGGAATCTATTTAAATCGTAGGTTTACTTATAGGGTTATTGGGATTATTGGCAATATCACACTCATACAGCACAAGCATGAACCAGCAGGCTGTCTGCATACTGCATAGTCTCTACATTTGATGGCATTTGTAGGCATGGGCAAGGACTTGAGTAGAGCGAAGGAAACCAGATATGGTCATTACTAAAGGAGAAGGTTAACCATTGTGGCAAACCTCCAAGCCACTGTCTCAGTCCTTTCGGAGTAATCAGGGTTCATCCTCTTCTCCTTGTTGCCCACAGTGATACTCAGAGCACATAAATCTCTTAACCACACAGTTTATGTGTAAACCCTTGAATATGTTTGAAGAACTCGAGAGTATTTAGACAAAGTGTTGGTTCTTCATATAGATTTTGGCAAGAACCCTTTCTACAAACTTGAGCATTTTGAGGAACTGTGCCTTAAGTGTGTATTGCTTTTACAGACTGAGCTGTGGTGATAGTCTAGAGCTCTGGAACAGATAGACGTCTTTAATATTATGGGCTATACTGCCTCCAAGTGGCTGTAAACTGATCTTTCTTTATCTTTTCCACACCTAATGACATCAACATTGAATACAAGGCCTTCTTAGTTCATGGTAATCCAAATTTTACCGAATTCTGGAAGTGCATAAAGCTGATAAAAGATTCCAGACGATATCATTTGTCTAGAGTGCAGCACTGGTGCTTATGTCTGCTCCCTTACCAACCAGAGCAGATTATAGAACTTATGAAAGAATCACAGCGCAAACTAAAACACCAGCTGTTTGCAATCACAATGTGAAAACTTTGTTGCACATTGCTAGTTGAGCTAAAAGGCTAACTGTTTGTTTACAGAAGGTAACTGTTTAAACAAGCAACTGCCTGAACTTGCATGAAGATTACAGTAGGTAGAGGCAGTATCTTCATATTTAGGCATTATGAATGGTTGGGCAACGCCATGCTGATCTGTTGTGATGTGACAGCTTAGCTGTGATAAACAAGGCTATAAGTCTACAGCCACGTTTGCAACGTTGTATTTTTGAACAGCAGTCCAAAGCAAAATAAAAACATCAGCATGCTTGCATAGTTACATGACATGTTGACATTTAGCAGATATATGTTCATTTTCTTGGTTCAGCATGTTAGCATGCTGACATTTGATAATGCGCTCTAAGTGAGCCTCTAGCTGCGGTCAATTGACTATTCATTAGTTTCGCAGATACTGTGTCATAAACCAAAGTGGTACTGGACGACACGAGGATCTGATCAGATGATGGCACTAGACATAGATTTAAAAATAATGCTACTACAATTCATTGTATGAGAACGTGATTGGTTGTGCCAATGTGTATAAACGTATTTGACACCTTTTTTTTTTTTTTAATTAGAAATGTGGTGGCATTTCGTGCCATTAATCCAACTGTTGAGACATTTTATTTAAAACCACAAATGTAAACCTCTTTGCTTACATTTACCAGAACTGTTAAGTCTTCTTCAACAAGGAACCATAAACCCATGAACCAAATTCCATGCCTTCTCATCCAACACACAGGGAATATGTCACTGGACAGATTAAAACTCCGACCTGCTGGTGATGCTAGATGAAAAGTCACCACCACAAGTCCCCATGAATATCTGTATTGAATATTGTGGCAGTCCAACCAATAGTTGTCCGAACAGCTCACTAAAAAACAAAATGTTACCTCATGTAGAAGGTAAAGGAAAATCTCAGAGGGTTATAAAAAATTTGTAGGATTCTGCATCTGGGAAAAATGAATTTACTTCTTCATAGCAAACCTTCCAGTATTTGTGGAGAAATTTCTTCAACACCAAATTGGTGGACTAATAAATATTACCATCCCAAAGCTGTGCATAGCTTAAAAGTTACATGTATACTAAATATTTGTATCTTTCCACCTCTTTTGCAAAGTTTCACTAAGTCTTGCTCTTTACATTTCAGAGCCAGGCCCACCTTAAAAATGGGCCCAATACCCCTGTGTGTCCTGCTCCCGGTGACGGTGCTGGCTGTTGTAGTAGTAGCTGCTGCTGAGGAGAATGAAATTGATGATGAGTATACCTGGCCACAGTGGAAGGTGCCTCTGGTAAGAAAAAGACGCACCGTGCCTCTAAGCAGGCCTAACTTCTCAGCCCACCCTCAGTCTGAGCTGAGTGGGGCCTGTGGGATTGAGTGTCAGCGTCACCTCCCAGCCATTTCTTTGGATGACCTGGAGCAGTTCCTGTCCTATGAGACAGTTTATGAGAATGGCACACGCACATTGACCTCAGTTTCTGTGCAGGGCCTCAATGAGGTGACGGTCTGGTCCAGCAACATCTCATCTAGCTCCCGCCACAAACGAGAGGTATATGGCACAGACACCCGTTTCACCATCTCTGATAAGCAGTTCTCCACCAAATATCCCTTCTCCACCTCTGTGAAAATCTCCACAGGGTGCTCTGGAGTTCTTGTGTCACCTAAACATGTGCTTACCGCTGCCCACTGCATCCATGATGGGAAGGATTACCTTGATGGGGCACAGAAGCTACGTGTCGGTATTCTGAAGGAGAAGTCCAGACGAGGGAAAGGAGGAAAAGGAAGAGGAGGGCGAGGAAAGGGCAAAAGGAGAAAGGGAGACAAAGATAAGGAGGAAACGCCTGAAAAGGAAGAGAATGATGGGAAAGGGGACCGTAATGGAAAGGGAAAAGGTAGAAAGAGCCGAAGTAGGCGAAGTGTGGAATCAGAGAAACCTTCGTTTAGGTGGACCAGGGTGAAGCAGACCCAGGTGCCAAAGGGTTGGTTCAAAGGTGTGTCTGACGGATTGGCTGCAGATTATGACTACGCTGTTCTGGAATTGAAGAAAGCCCCAAAAGTCAAATATATGGATCTAGGTGTTATACCTACACTCAAGAAGCTCCCTGCTGGGAGGATCCACTTTTCTGGCTTTGATGATGACAGACCTGGCAACCTGGTGTACCGGTTCTGCTCCATCTCTGAGGAGTCCAATGATTTGTTGTACCAATACTGTGATGCCAAACCCGGCTCCAGTGGCTCTGGGGTCTACATCCGTCTCAAAGAGCCTGGCAAGAAGAAGTGGAAGAGGAAGGTTATTGCAGTTTTCTCTGGTCACCAGTGGGTGGATGTAAACGGCGATGGGATGCAGCAGGATTACAATGTAGCAGTGAGGATAACACCTCTCAAATACGCCCAGATCTGTTACTGGGTCCATGGGGACTCGAGTAAGTGTCACGTGGCCTAAGACAACACAGGATCCCCCATTAACGACCAACTCTCTCCCATCCCTCAGTACCCACAGCTATTCAAGGGACTCCCTACATACTCCCACCTGTCAACAACCAGGGGCCCAACGACTGCCTCTCCCCTTCCTGCATTCCTGTTACCTCCTTTGCTTCCCAGTGACTCCTACTACACTAATCTAGGCACACACATTCAAACACACACAAACACACACACACACGCACTCACACACACAGACACACACAGCCGACAAACAGCCACTCAGACTCAGTGTTGACAACAACGGGAACTCGTCAACACGTCAAGAGAACTGTGGCTTGTCAACTTTTCTAATTTATTTGCTAAAAAAAGGAGAAAAAAATATGTATTGTATGTATTTTCAGATCATTCAGATCTACAGTTTTGCTTTTTATTTTGACTCTTGATTTCAAAGATGAGTTTTTTTTTTAAATCCAATGTTGGAAAACATGTATATTGACATGTTTAGGAACAAAGCCCTTGTAATTTCAACTTAAATTCCGTTAAGACTTTGTATGAACACTTGAGACGTGTTTTCATGTGTTCCCACCACTGTAAAGAAGAGTGTGTGCTTGCTTTGACAAAAGACCCAGAGAAATAATGTAACTTTGTGTTACAAACCATAGAAATATTGAGATAATAGTTTTAAAAATATTTTGATTCAACAAGCTGGTGTTTTGCATTGTGTATATCTAGAGCTTTTTTTTCCTACTACCTTAAAAAAAGACTT
>JAQLOL010000014.1:13147696-13184298 GCA_029783665.1 Naso thynnoides | reverse complement strand
CCTCTTTACTCAGTCTCTCACACACACACACACACACACACACACACACACACACACACGCGCGCACACACACACAGGCACATGCACACAAACAAACAAACACTCACTGGTGTACATGTAATGACATACGTAACAAAGTATACATAAATATAAGGCCATATATATGACCATAATGAAGCAATCAAATAACCTCAGCGCTTCCCCTCTTCCTGTCTCAAACCGTACACCTAAATATACTGCCACAAACTCCATCGCACGGCGGCAAAAATGGAGAGGTAACAGCGCTACACAGCAACCCTTTCATGCTTCATACTTGGTGTAGTTTCACTGCAGGATGCTGGGATTGACAGCACAGTGTTAGCCAGAAAGTGAGTGTCATCCGACAGCTTTTTGGTAAGTCGTTAAGGCCAATTAACAGTGCTGACCTAAAGGGGAAAGGGGACGTTTGCTGGCCTGCTCTGCAGAATTTCATCATGTCAAGTTAGAATCTGCTCCATGAAAGCACCTGATAAAGCCGCTTAATATTAGAGGAAACAGCTACGTTTTTGTCAGTGGAAGAAATCCGTCTCAAAACCTTTTGCTAACCAACTTTCCAAAAGCCACCTAACACTTAGACGTGGGTTGCTTTTTTTGTTTTCCAGTAAATTGGACCAGAGTGACATTGACTTTGGCGTGCATGTGTGAAGCTGGGCAAGCAATAAAGCAGCCCTGCGGCCAGATATTTAATATGTGATTATTCAGCAGCTTGATTGGCGTAAAGATTTCGCAGAATTTTAATATCTAAGATGACAGCATTTCTTGTGTAAATAGCGCACAGCCATGTCAGCTTAAAACTGAAATATTGACCTCATCTGGCAACACCAGCCACCACTAAAAAGACACACGGTGCTATGACTGATCACTGAATCAGACAAAAGAGACAAACAGAAAAAAAATCAGAAATGAGAGGTTGAGGAAGAAACTGCAGTGAAGACGTTCATGGTGTGCTAATTGTTAACATTACAGTAACTGAACCTTCCTGTGAGCTGTTACCGCTCTACATCTAATTCGAGAAGAAGTTCAAAAAGATTATGCTCCTTTCATGACTAGTAGGCCATGGCTCAGTTTTCCATATCTCCTCTAAAGGACAATAAGGCACAAAGTGAGCTCACAAGTGATTTATTTGGGCTATTAGCACTGATGTATCTGGATTAGCTCCACTTTGGTCTTCCAGGTGAGGGGGAAATGATTCACTAATATTCTGGCTACGCTACAGTTCTCCTGCAGCATCACAGCTCGCACAGCAGGAAGCACAATCTCCCTCCCATTCCCGCCATTAGACATCCACTGAACAAATACTGCAAATGAGCCCCGCTTCCCCCACGAAAATGGTAATAAACCATAATTGCCTGTAATTTGAATATATTAGTCGTAAGAGGGTCCTATTGCTTTTGTGTGCAACCACGGTAGAGCGTGAGGACTAAAATATGACTGTAGGAAAGGTGTATGACTCCGCAAGCCATCAAGAGTCTGGTCTCTGCCTGGCTCATGAATTATACATTGTACGTTGCAGTGAACAAAACAATCAAACTGCAAATACAATTTAATATACGTTAATGTTGCTTAACTAGAGTCTCAAAAGCTCAGACGGACTCCTATTGCATATGAGAACGTGCTGCTGGTCACTAGAAATTTCTGGAAAGCTGTTGGTTAAGAGCTAACATGATATACAGACCACAAGTGATAGATGGGGGTCAGGATTACATATATCTGTTTTAAAAGCATTTAGACATCTTCTTTATTCGTTTATTTTTGGGGTTTTTTCGATGCTTTTCCCGAGTGTGTTCCCCTCATTGGCATGTCAATCTGGAGAACAGCATGCTGTCTCTCTGTCAGTCCTTTTCCTCTTTTCTTCTTTTTTATTTTCTCACTGCACCAATTTCTTTCTTCTCTAGAGTTGGAGGCGCCATTGTGTGCTTGTGGCTTGTTTACGAGGAACACTGATTCACCCAGTGAGGTTTGGCTTGCTTGCGGGGAGGGGGGAGAAATATGAATGAATTTGAAACACCCCAACCCTCTACTTTTCCCCCTCTATTCCCAAATTCTCCCATCATCTTTCTTCCTCTCTACATGCTCCTCAGCCACCTCCAGTCACACTTTTCCACTGGTGTGTGCGTGTGTCAGTTAGAGTATATTTGTGTAAAGCCGGAGGGGCAGCCAACACTGGCCAGAGGCTCATTTTTGTGGCCAGGCTAGTGTGTATCCCGACGGCTTGCAGGCGTCTCGGGGGCCAGCTCGTCGTTCCAGCTCCATTCCCTCACCCTAGGGCCTTTCCAGAGAGTCTTTGCAACCAGCCATTGCTTAGTCATTTCAAGATCCTCCAAGACAAAAACCAGTGCTTAGATTTAAGCATTTATTAAAAATGACAGGCTGGGTTTGTAAGACCTGTCGGGAAGAGGAGGATGGGGGGGGGGGACATGTATCCAAAACTGGAAAGAACATTGAGAGTGGGTTTCATGGCTGGGTTGGCGATGGGAAATCTTGGACTAACTTGTAATGGTATCTTTCCAAAAATGTCAAGGTTAAAAATGTCTGCCTGCCTCTCCGACTGCTGATGGCCATGTTCTTTATCTCTCATGTGCAAAGCCTGTGGTTGCCATGGAGACCCACAATATTGCCTATTCTGGTACATTGGTTTATTATTAAAAAATAGCTGCAACCCTCAAACTCAAACATGCTGAACTGAGGGCAGAAGTCTATATTTATCCCCAACAGGGAATGACTTTAAACTATAGGGCACGTGGTGAGTTGCTGGAACTACAGACACTATATTAGCTATTAATATCCATGTATCATTAGGAATGGCAAGCGGGAACTGGAACTTTCTGTGTGGGTAATGAGCTCTTAACTTGAATATTCTTTTTAAAAGGCATGAGAAGCTGAGTTCCAGGTTCTGGCGGACCTCATCAGTTCACGAGCAAACAAATAAAACAGCACATGGTTTTTTAACAAAGTTCACAAGTTCAGTACCTCTGCGAAGGAAGGGGGTGGTATTTGATTTCTCGCTGACACAAGAGGAAAAAGTTGGGGGCTGATGAGCAAGAGCGAGAGGGAGAAAGGGAGACAGGGCACAGAGACGGCAGCATCCTCTGCTTCACACCTCATCTTTCCCACGGTATTTGGTTTGTTTACAAGCAGCGGAGTCAGTGACAGGTTCATTCCTTGGATCCTGGCTCCAACCAGTGCCAGGTAGGAGGCAGCCAGGCTGGACTCTGAGGCCTTCCTGCAGCTCAAAGCCCTACACAGGCCAGCATGACCATCAGACTGGGATTTCCATGTCAAAACATATCTCTCCCCAACTCCCACCTTACGCCAAGGCTTTCTCCTTCCTCTTTGCTGTCTCATTCTCTGCCCCCTACCCCTTTCTTGCCATGTCTCCATCTCACCAGGGGGCTACAGTAGCCGTGAAACAGTGTGACCTACACTGGAGGTCTCTCCAACCTCTCCTTCTTATCTTATCGTTTCTCCACTTTGTGCTGTTTTGGCATCTCCGTCCGGATGCTGACACCCAAGACAGCTCACCTGACCCCTGCTGACTCCACACTGCCTCGCACTCCCCAGAAACAACCCCCACCCCACAGTTAGCCCAAGTGTCCCCCCACCACATTCCCTTCATGACCCTTTTTTCCACCTGAAGGTCTCTCATTTACAGTGTTTGTGCGTACTGAGATATCCGCGAACGACCGGCTATTCTGGGCATGTGGATCATGGCATCAATGCCACATCTCACCCATGTGATTTCCCCTATCTGCACTCTGCTACCATATCACGCTCGCCATTCCTGCAGAGGCATTAATGCAGGCTGGCTCAGGTGTCTTGCTCAGTAGCAGTCACACAGTCTGGAGAACATTTTGCTTCGTCACTTAAGACCAGTGAGGTGATACCAGGAGCTTCAGTAGTACTGGTGGTCAACAGGGTGATCCTTTATTTGTCCGGAGAAGCAAGAATGCTTCTTATCCTAAATTAATTCCCAGAGGGTGCAATGTCTTGCATTGTTAAACTTAATTCCAAAATTTTATCCCTTGATCTCTGAAGAAATATTGTTCAGTTGTGTGTTTAAATATGAGGATGAGGGTAATGATACAAGAGTGTTTTGGGGGTTTTTTGTATCACAACCATGTGAGAGTGTGTGAGTGACCCAGCGTGACAAGTTTCCCCACTCTGGGTAAAAAAAACAGACTAAGAAAACAACAGAAAGGAGGAAGAGAAAGAATCAAAGAGATTAGAGATTCTGTGTTTCCCATAACATGCCTTTCCATCCCAGGCATTTGCATGAAGAAATACCACAGTCTCTGCAGCGCTACAGCTCTTGTAAATAATCCGAGTCTGGGCGCCACCTCAGAATCCCCAGCCTGGTCCCCGGCCTGGTGGGTGCCATGTCAGTTCAGGAGGAGGGTTTTAAGGGGTGGGGGTGAGTCGAGGAAAGGGAGGGGGAAGAAGGGAGGAGGGAAAGGGGCATCCGAACCCGCTCTTGCATCATCACTTCATACTACTTACTGTATACTGCCTGGGTTAGTGAGAGGGGCTCAATTCTTTTTTTTTATGTTCCTGCCACCCGTTCCTGCTTGCAGAATGACTTAATAAGATCCACAAAATATGCATCCTGATAATTTGCTGAATGTCTTGATCTCGTTTATTTCCCATGCAGCTCTTTCAACATAAATATTAACTTCTATGTTTCGTGAGTCTGTTTTTTATTGTTTTTGTTCCCCCTGAGGGAGTTGTGAAAGTTAATTCATGTCTCCATTGTGTTTTTTATTATACAGAAACTTATGTTTCAGTGCAAATAACTTCTGGGTGTTTACAGGTTCTCTGAAAGCGACTGAAAAGTTTGCAAGTCACTGACTATAATAGCAGACATTTTTTCCCATTACATGGCATGTAAGCACATTCATTTATACATGTCTGGTCCATGACTTCCAAAACAAGGAATGTTTATGGGCAAGACAAAGGTCCAGCTAACTATGAGTGTGGAAAACAGGCCCTGGTTTAAACAGGCCTCGCAAAATGGAAAGACAGATCACTACAAGTACTGTACAGTGCAAAAACAAAGTGCTTTTAGCCTATTTTCAAGTAAATAGAATACTTAAACTTAGTGGCGCACACACATAGATACACACACATACACGTCCCCATCAAATGCAGCTTCTGGTATGAAGATGCAATGACAACTGTGCATAAATGCTCTTCATTCCACAGGGATTGCAGCCGCAATCAGAAAGGCCAGACAAATACAGTACATAATACAGGCGGGCTAAATGAGCTCCAGGCTGCGAAGGCCAGGGAAGCTAAACTTGACCTGCGCCTTGGCCCCAACATGAACACAGCTGCCAGGCATCCTGATTTCCACCACATGGGCAGGGGGCAAAATCTTCGTACTGTCGAATACCTTTCCCTCAAAAGTACTAATCAAAACTCATATACTGTGCAGTACGTTACAAGTACTCATGACGGATTCTACTGTATCTTTTCAGTAGCAGAGCAAAGGTGTCATCTTTTACCCTTTTATGATCTCCTGACGGTGCTGATGGTCAAATATGTGCAATTTAACATGACCAGGAAAATAAAACAGATGTGGATAAAAGTGGCACCTTATCAACTTCAGGTTTTTTTTTTAAATAAAGTTTTTAAAAAAACATGTTATGGAAGCAGTATATGAAAGAAATATATTGCCAGTCTTTAAAATTTCAGGTTCATATTAAGGTCAATTAAGCATGCTGCTCAGGTCGTCCTCTTGAGATGCACAGTTGCACCTGTTTATTTTTTTTCTAGTTCATTAACTGCATGTGGTAGTATGTCCAGTATCTCTGTAAAGCGACTGAAAAGACATACTAAGAAAAAAAACAGGCAAATAAAAGAACTAAAGAAAATGAGTGGTTCGTTCTCTCTTACATAGCTTGACTTTATATGTAAACTGTTCAAGTTCAGTAGTTAAAAAATTTAAATGGAGTTTGGGTTGCAGGTTAACAGTGAGTTGTGAAAACTTGACATCATATCTTCTCAGCATAAACAATGCTTGTTGAGACAGACTGAAAATTCTTATCTTAACTGTGCATCCGACCAAAAAAGGTCCTGCGTGCACAAACATGACAATTGCAATAAATAAATTTAATAAAAGTTTCTCACTTTATAATTGGCATTGAAGCTTCAAAGGTTACAAAAAGCAAGTTTCTTGCACCCAAGATGGAAATAAAAATGGCTGAATTGTTCTGGTGCTTCAGGCCCCAAATGTCCAAGTCTCCTGCCTGGCTCATGGGCAGGGTGGCACGTGAATATATCTTGTCCTCCAACAAAAGAGTAAAGAGCCTTGACTTTCAACAAATATGAGGCATGGTGAGAATACACAAGTCAGACAAATAGACTTGCAGTCAAGCCTGAAATTGCTTCAGAGCAGAAATATAAAACCTCTTCTCATTACATCCTGCTTGAAGCTGGCGTGTGGCTTGCCTGTATGAGAGCAGGTGCTGAATATTAATGTGTTTGCATTATTTGATTATTTGTTTTTAATTTGTGAGACATTGCAAAAAAGTAGCCAGGGGCTGTGACAAGCTGTGGCTGGTCACAGCAGTTTGTCGGCCTCTAGTGGTTACCTGGAGAACTATCAACTCTTTGCCAATTACAAATGAAAAAGTAAGTACCATTTCTACTACTGGAGATACTGCACTACCAACTCAATTGACACATTTATGCTGTGCTCTTATACATTTCAACTAAATAGAGATGCATTTTATTAGCTATTTAACACGGTCTTTTGATTCATTTCATTTCATCTTGACGCCTACCTCTATAAGTGAAAATGTGTTATTGATTAACACGATGCTCGCCGAGGTAAAACGAAATTTGAGTCATGTGTCATGCATGATGAAAGGCTGAAATGGTGAGATGCTGTTGCCGTCCACATTGTTTCATACATCACCTTCCATTCATCAAGCCATTCATCTTTCACACTCATCCCTCCTTCTGTTTCATACTTCTGTGTCACTGTCCCCAGTGGGTTTGTGTCTCGAAGTTCCATCTGTCAGCACCATCCAAGGGGTGACAGAGCGGATGAGGCCCAGGGGAGAGACATCAAACGTGGGATGCTGGCCTTGGTTCTCCCCCATTCCATCTCTATTTGAGTTGCTGGCCCCGCCATCTGTCTGCGCATGATTTGGAGCTGGTTGTTGCAGGAGAGAAACAAAGGCCCTCCACCAATGACAAATGACGACCTCAGAATAAACACACGAGTTAGGGAGGGGAGAAGAAAAAGAGCTGAATCATTCTTTCATCATCCATCAGCCTCTGTTGGTCTTCTCATTAACCTCTGGTCTCTGCCCCTTACACTCCTCTGGTGCCTGTCACTCAATTGCGTTCTTTTATATCATTCAACTTCTCAAATATTTGAAGAAATTTTCATTTTTTAATACGATTAAGTCCAAGAAATTTTAATTAATTCTATCTCCCTATATGTCAGTCAACTTTAATTACAAATCAATAGCATCACTAAATACTTGGGCACACACTTAGGAGGCTGAGGTAAAAATGTGGCTCACTGAGCTGCAAGTTTAATACAACATGCATGCATTAATGCTGGAGACATGGACACCACCGGCAGTGCAAATTGTGAGTGCATACCAAAAGCACGCCGCCTCGCTCTCTACTCTAGCTCTCAGCACCAGCTAAAACCTGCAGCCAGCATGCCGAGGCCCCCTGATCCCAGTGCCTGCCCAACCAAACACACACATGACAGATGCCTCCTCTGCTGCAGCGCAGGCATTCAGAGCATCTCCTCGGCCACCAAAGGCATATTCCTGTTATAACCAGCAAGGATTAAGGCCCATTGGAGGAAGCTAGCATGTGCGCTGCCCTTAGGCGGCTTGCAGAAAAAAAAAAAAGCATCTCAAATTGAATCAATAACCACCAGCCGCCAACTAATCCTGGCTGGCCACCATAAACACTGCGGCAACAGGCCTCTACAAACCCCCGCCAATGCTCTAGTCCGGCCCCACCCGACTCAAGCTCAAGAGCCCTTCATCTTTTTATAACTGCACCTCAGGGCCACGCAGGGGTGCTCAGGTAGGAGCATTCGGGCAGGGGAGGGCAAGCTACATATTCAAAGCAAAAGGGAATGATGGGGTACACTCGTTCGCCCAGGTAATCCATCAGCAGACAGGCCAGCTTTGGGCTGCACGGCGACTGGCAGCCAGAGAAAAGCGGACAGCTGATGCGGGTCGGGCCCAGCCACAGCACGCCAGACGGGATAAAGAGATATAAGCCCCCCCCCGCTCAGTGCTCCCCTTCATCCCCCAACCATAGACCCATGTCATCCCAAAGCTCTTTCATCTTCTAACCCAGTGGGTGCTAAAGCAAACTTTCCACTTTGGCTCTCTAGGGGCTGGGCACTGTGGAATTGTGGAGCGACCTGCTCTCTTTGCTCGGAGCCTCAAAGAAGCGGTGCCACACCCCTTGAATGATTGGTGGGTTCTGACACCAATCATGGCTTAGCACAGCATTTCCCAAACTTAGAGTTGAACCAAAAATGGACCACAGACCCGTTTATACCAGGTTACCAACTGCTAGGATACAATGCATTACAATGCTTAAATATGTGAACCACTTTTCCTAATTAAAACAACAACAAAACATTGTTGTTGATGTTTTTTTACATGAACCAGGACCTGACAACAAGTTTGCGCTCTCTGAATGAAGTGACATTGAAGGTGACTTCTTCGATTCCCTCATTCTTGTAGCTTGCATGACGTTGAAATGAAAATACAAGCAAGAATTTACAAATATAGGCTTCCCCAAAGTCATTTGAAATGCAGACAAATGCTCTCAAAGTGTTTTAGATGGGGTGTTGCTCATTAATGAGGACAAAAAAACAAATTGACAGACATCTCCAAACAAAGCATTTGGAAAAATCCAGCAAATGTGCAAAGAAGAGACTTTTAAGTTTAAGAACTGAACAAAGAAAATTAAATGCACCTATTTTATCAGGTGGTGAGAAATTCATTACATTTCACTCTGCAAATCTGATAACTGCTGTCATGTACTCTTAAAGAAATATATTTCATATTCATTTTAGATTCATGGCTTTTTGCTGTCTTTATCAGCAGTTTATAAATGTGGATGTTACCGAGGTTCATTATGTATTTTTGTAAGTTGAACTGGAAAACCTAAACTTGCCATAAACAGGAGGGGGGCAGATTAATTCTATACGATGACTGTATAAAAACTAGAAATTGCTTAAACAAAGAACTGCTTACAACCTGGTGTGTGTGTGTGTGTGTGCATTACAGGAGTTTTACACAAAATATCACAAACATTGATTTTTTTTTTACAGTAAAATCAAGTTTACAGTTGGTCTCATGGCCTCCAAGTCCTTTGTGTCTCTGGAGCTCACACAAATTCCTCATAGCCTCCTTCTCTCTCTCTCTCCCCTGAATTAATATCACTTTTGATTTTTACATTTTGGATTGGAAGAGAAGATGCAAGTTGAAGCAAGGATCAAGCAATAGAGTGGTGGGATTTCAAAGCTGTCAGGAAAAGTGAGCAAACTCTATCCCCAGGCCACTGGCTCCACACAGGAATGTGGGGCATCCACTTTAATTGTGCTTTTCTCCCGATCCCCATCTTGCAAAATCAAATTTCCCTTTTCCTACTCGAGGATTCCCTGAAGAGCTTGGAGTAACATCTTTAAACGGAACTCAAGGCCATATATAAAAGTCAGCGTGAGTAAGAGAGGAGGCTTCGATGTGCAGATAACCGAAAGCTTCAAAGTCAAAAGGACTATAAGAGACAGCCGGACAGTAAATCAGGGAGACACTTCAAAGCAAGTGATGGAGACAGGCATGCACATCAGCGAATGGCAGAGAAAGACTGACGTTTGACTCAAAGAAAAGGATCATGGAGTAATTCAAGACAGCAGACAATACAAACAAACATCGCCATGCGTGGACAAAACAGACTAACAATAAGCTAAATAAACAAGCTATAAAAGTAGACAAAATATGGCCAGTGGTCACACATACAGACACACACACACACACAGCTGTTGTTAGCAGCCAGCCAGGCAGGCTGACAGAAAGGCAGACAGACAAATAGAGTGAGAGATCCCCGTGTGAAAGACAAAGGAGGGTACAGTAGTGGGTAGCAGCAGCCAAGGGAGACTTCATTAGTGAGGTCAGTGCCCCAGGGTACTTAGTGTAACACTGGAGGCCTATGCAGCCGCCCCCCAGCCCTATGCCGAGGTGGATATTGCATCTTTGCGATAACATCTCCCTACATAGGAGGGGGCCCCAGCATCACAGCATAAAGACCCCTGTTTTCGGCAAGTTTGAAATAAGGCTTTGTTCCCCCCAAGGCCTCGGTCCCTTCCCCCCCACCACCTCCTCCTTCCACTCTTTCCTCTTGGGTGGGCCAGAGACTTTCCAAAAAACTGAGCAACTTGTGTCTGGGGATAGACCCCCCTTCTGCGCATACACACACACGCAAAAACACACTCACATGCACGTATACAGGCACGTGCACACTTACACACACATGCATGGACACACATATCTTCCACCACTCTCAGCCCTGGATCCCGACAGTGGCGTCCCCTGGCTTTTGGCCACGTCTGTGTGGAGCGGTTGGTAAGAGAGGTGGAGATCCAGGGCTGCTGGGGGAACAGCTCCAGGAGGGGCCTTGGTGGGCTCATCTCACTCCAGGGAGAGTGCGGGGCCCACAGAGAGGTGTATATGTGTGTGTATGTGTGTGCTTGTGTGTGTAAAAGCCTGAGGGGGCCTGGTCCTGGTCAAAGGTGCCTGGCTGCCTGGGCACTCCAGGGAGCTCCACAGACAGGCAACCTTTACATGGAGTCTCCCTCGGTAAGGCGCTCCACAGTCAGTTACATACAGTTTACTGTAAGCGCCCTCACCACTCATCAATAGCCATACTCACACTTGAACACACAGACAATAATAGTAACATTCATGAATCGGCACATTGATTTTTACCAACAAACACGCTTCTTATCAACTAACAAAGAGCCAAGAGCTCGGAAAGTAAATATCGCTGTGAGGTAGGATAAAGGCAATAGCTGCTCATTTCCTTGTCCATTTCTGACACGTGAGCGGTTTGTCAAGGTCTTATAGGAGGATGGACAGTATAAATATCCCTGTTGTGATGCTGAGATGGGTTGCCAGGTAGGAAAGACATGCGTGCCCACATTTATACCCACATCAGCTGGTGGATTTATAGGACCCTTAAAACGGATCAATCATTTTCCATTCCCAGGTTTCTACACCTCTCATCCTCTCTCTCCACACTTTCCTTTTTGATTCTACAGTCGGAGTGTATGTGCGGGGAGGGGGGGGGCAGCTCTCTGTGTGTGTGTGTGCGNNNNGGCAGCTCTCTGTGTGTGTGTGTGTGCGCACCTGTGTGCATGTATACCTTTCATGTATCTTTGAGCATGCACATGCATGTAACACTGGTTGCATACGCGTGTGTGCACACGTCTGCATGTGCTTAGCGGCTCAGTCAACTACCAGCACTGGGCGCTTTTCATGTTCATTATCACTTGTTTTATAGTGGAATATTTAAGTCGGGGGGCCTTGGCGCGGCTGCGGCTATAGTTAGAGAACAAAGGAGAGTTCGGGGGGTGTCAGGAGGGTGTGGCATGCCGGAGCGCAGCGCAGAGCTTTTCAGTAAGTGTTGCGCCCCACACTTCATGGAAAGCCGGGGGGGCTGGCCAGGCGAGTCGTGCAGGCAGACGGAGCTAAATTCAACTCATTCCTGTATTAATGGGAGCTTATGTGCCATTCCACCTCAGTGAAAAGGGCATTAGCCAGGGCCAGACAGCCAGGATACACCTCAAAATATCTTCTCTCTCTGGCCTTCTCTGTCTCTTGTGCGTTATGTATTTTTCTCTTAGATGTGGGTTTGGCAGTACAGCTGGTTCGGCTAAGGCTGTGTTTGTGTGGTGACGCTATCCAACAGATTGCTTTGTCTAAAATTCAGCAATTTCTTTTCAATTTATGCATGTGATGTCCTAAGAACACCAAATAGGCAATTGGTCTGCTTGGTATGTAGAGGTTTGGCTAAACATTCATACCACTAAATACATTACATTCCATACTAAACTTGAGGGAGGGTTTGGTTTCTCAAGTTTAGTGGATCTATAATTTTACAAGGACTTTCTACTGCTAAACAATTTAATAGTTTCTATCAGAAAGCTCTTGTTTTGCAGTTCTTTAACATGAGCTGGCATAAGGCCCATCTGGCAAAGGGCTCTTGAGCTTTTGAAGGAAACCCTGGCAAAACAAATGTACAATATTGCACAAACATTTGGGTGTAGATGAACTACCCTGACCTTGGTGACCTCAGCGTTACAAATTACCCCGACCTCTGTAAAATCTGTATGATTATGACTATAGCTGACAATGACACTGAACATGAAATATCATTTGAAATGAATTTAAGAAAAGGGAAAAAAACAACAACACCAAGGTGGGACTGGTTTAAAGCTCCCAGTAGATAGCACAATAGCAGGTAGTTAGTGGGGGTCACACTTCAGAAAAGGTACACAACTTTTAAGACAACAGGAAGGAAATAAGAAGGACAGAGCATATCAACAGCTGAAGAAAAGAGCAAAAATAGTTGTCACATTTATAATAGATACAGTAAGCTGTAAAAGAAACAGAACAATAATTTACAGGGTGGGCCCCAGACTCTCACAATACAGACATCACTATTTGCACAATTATTTTTTCCACATTAATAAAAATAGATAAATATTAATAAATAAAGTAATGGCAAACGGTGTGGGACATGGGGAGTTGATATAAAACATATCCTTTTGCACAAGCTTCACATGTAGTACTTTTCAGTGGTGATGATTGATTAATAAATTAATCAGAATGAAGTAACAGCTCACAACAGGCTCTGGTATGTTGTGATGACATATTATATTATCTCAGCTAAGGGGTGTTTGATTTGATAATCACAACAAATCACGGCCTACAGTGAGCAATAGCCCAATAACAGTTACTGAGTATGGCAATATCTTTTAGACTTCCAACATTTTATTAACATTTTCATAAATCATTGTTCTTACAAAGAAATAGTTTCTGCGAGCATCCTGCGCTTAAAGACATTTGCTATGCAACCTGCTAGCATAGAGACTTGACTTAACAACCTAGCCTAGCCTTACCTACCACTTAGCACAGCAGTCAACCCAGTCTCATAATCTGTGCTATCAATTATCTATCAATTATCTATCAAGTTAATTTGTCATATAATCACACAAGTCACGATGGCTTGTGCTTACAGCACTGGGAAACACAGTGGAGCTGTGGCTCGGTGCTGCACGTACTGCTGAACTGGATGAGAGCAAATACGTACAGCCAAGAGGCAACTGAAACAAAACAGAGATACACAATCAGTTCCTCCATAGTTAGGCCACGACAGAGATGGATGCTGATTTAAAACATTTGCATTTTGAAGCAGTCGTAATAGGAAAAAAAAGGGGTGAAATGTACCTGTATCTGTAAAAGTACTACTATGGTATGTTGCCCAGAAACAGGAGAAGAAAGCCCGATCGACTTCCACAAGCAGACACAGAATGCGTAAAGGAAGTAGCCATCATTGCAGTTACATATCAAGTCTAACAACAAAATCAGGCTGCTGGCCATCTGCTTTAAAATAACATACTGCAAAAATCATATCATATCAATCATAATAAAATAAACTGCACAAGTTAATGCTGCAAAATTGCTCTCTCTGTCCTCTACTTTCTACCACTTTGTGAGCTGTCAAGAATTGTTCTGAGGTGAACTGTTCCGCTTTAAATTGCCGCCTCTTAGCTTGGGATTTCTATGTGTCCTTAAGACTTAGTGCATCACACGTGCGTGTGTATGTGTGTTAAAAGAGATACAAGTATGCACTCGGAAGGACGCTGAGTGTATAACAGAGAATTTTGGGCGTGTGCTTTGCAATGGAACAAGCTGAGCAGTTATTAGCTGGCAGGGATAATTGGACTCTATGTAGGTGGCATGACCCAGCTGTCTGCAGCAGGAAGGCCCAGAGCTGAGCGTGACCTTAACCGCTGACCTTACAAATGCAATACAGTGACCTCTGACCCTGCTCACATTAAAGAGACAGTGTTGTCCTTCTGCAGTCAGCCAGCAAATTAGAGCACAAGGGGCCAAAGAATCTTCGGCTATTCTTTCGGTTCAGACTGCTGATACATCCTGATGTGTTGTTGTTAAATTGCTACAAGAAAATATCACTGGGGTGCTTTTGACGTGAGGCAGGCAGCCATGAGGTGCATTTTAAAATTCACCTCCCTCACTGTCGCTCTACTCCCTCACAGCTGTCACAGACCCTCTTTTATTCAGGATTTTTTAATGTATTTTTGCCCAGGGTCAGTACAGTAAAATGACACAGGAAACCACACTGGACTTTTCAAAAAAAAAATATTAACGCTGGGTGGATGGTAATGTTCTAGAAGGTCACAGTTAAGTGAATTGAACACACATTTGTTAGCAAAGCCGGCAAGCAGCAATCAACAGTAAGGTCAGCCTATTCAACACATGACTTTGAACAAGGCCTATATAAGAAATGAACTGGAACAAGAACAAGAACTGTTCTATTGTCCTGAGGGTACAAAATGAATCTCTACCACATACATTTCTTAAACCCAGGAAATCTCTTTAAATTTCTTCCTGGCTTTACCTGATCTTTGCTATGAAATGTAGCACCACTGCAAACTATTCCAGGATCTTATTCAGGCCAATATAAGACTTGATAAAAACTGAAAAATTATTTCAGGTGAGGCAGGATCCCTCCAAAAAACACTGCAGAAAACACTGATATAAGCATCTATCCTCTGTGTTATACTTACTATTAAAGCTGTGGTAGGCAATGGAAATCAAGCTAGCTGTAGCAAAGACTCCTCAGGAAGCAACTTTGCTTAACCCTTCCCTCCCTGTTTTTGCTCTGGCTCACAATTTATTATGTTTCTGGGTGCTGTTTCTCTTTAGAAGCCAGTTTAAAGCAAAGATTCACAACGAGACAAATCGTTTGCAGGGAAAGTTGCAGCGACATAAATTGGTCCGTCTCAGCTCGATTCAATCTGACTGACGGAGTCGCCCACAACTCAACTTGACAAGAGGCTGATTTAAGAACGTAAGGTACGTCACTTGTTTTAACAGCCAATCAGCTCGTAGCTTTGTCACCTGTCGCTATAGAGAGCAGTGTAGTGCAGCCAATAGGAAAAAGCGCTCTCTGAAATGACCCGTGATTGGCCAAAAAAAGCCAGTCACTGTCTGAATAGAGCTAAGAAGAAGTGCAGAAGTCTAGTGTTTTTTCAGATCACCTGAATTACAAAATCCTGAAATATTATTATCAAACTTTTGCCCTATGACACCAAAAATAAACTGCCTACCCCAACTTTAACACTAAGAACACATAAAAGAAAACAAAAATAGTTTAATTTG
This sequence comes from Naso thynnoides, assembly GCA_029783665.1. NCBI lineage: Eukaryota > Metazoa > Chordata > Actinopteri > Acanthuriformes > Acanthuridae > Naso > Naso thynnoides. Next base: position 13,168,801 of record JAQLOL010000014.1, on the reverse strand, counting down.
TTTCAGAGGAAAAACACTGACATTTCATTTTCTCTATCATTCAAATCATTACAACCAGATTATTCAGTATTAATGTATTTTGTGATAGATAGTTAACCAACCATGAAAGTTGTTTCTCATGAGTAAAGCTGAGTAAGATGTCAGCAAAAGTGTGACTCCACTACAAATCATGGACATACAGAGTTTTTTTTTTTTTTTTAATGAAAACACACACAGAATCAGATGGATACACTTACAAATAGTAGAGCATCCTGAGATTATGGCACAATCTTTCAGGAGATCCCCCCCACCCCCTTTACCCCATGTCTCCCCCTGTGCATCAGTCACCAAGGGGGGCAGGCCTCTCTTGGGGGACATTAGAGGAGAGATATCTGTCAAGATGGAAGCACAACCCCTTAGGCTGCCACTGAGCGACAAGCGCGTCCCCTTGCCTGCTCTCCTGTAGCACAATACTGCTGTTGAGTGACTGCAAAGCCCTAATGGATGCAGGTATCTGCTGTTAGTCTGATCTTCTATGAAAGCCCTTGGCAAAAAAAAGATAAGGGAAAAACTGAGGGGAGGGAGAGAATGTGTGTGTGACTTTAATGTTTGTATATGTAGGAACTCCTTTAATGGGAAAGTCTGTCAGGTTTGGTAGCATGTGCGTTGGTGTAAGGACAATATAATGAGGATGTATGTGGGTGTGTGTTTTGAGAAAAGAGAAAGCGTGCACACATAAGTAAATACAGGTGTGTGTTTGTGTGCGTTTGTGTTGTTATGCAAGTGTCCAGCACACATATCTATGTGTGTGTTAGGTCATTAGTGCAGCTTTAAAGGCTTGACATCTGTGCTGCAATGTGCAATAAATCAGAGGAATTCAACAACTCACAAAGTCATCAGAGGGGGAAAGAGTTTACCAGCCAGTGTGTCATCTAGATGTGTGTTACTCAACCTTTTCAGCACGCAAACCAAAAAAAAAAAACAAATTAAAAAAAATCTTGTGTACATAGAAGGAAGAACCCTAGCACCGAAAGATGGATTTAACTTCCCTTTTCAAGGATATTTCACTTACTCATTATCTATTGCAAAATGCTGGCAAGAACACAAACTACATTCTACTAAAAATCTTCTCTGTATTTGACTGGCTACAGCTAGCAAAAAGTTACTATTTGGGACAAAAAAACCCCCAAAACCTTCAAAATTGCAGCTTAATAATCTTGTTTGTGTTGCCTAAGGCTATAATCAATGGTTTACCACCAAGTGAGTTGTCAGGAGTTCCAATGACCTTAGTCGATTCAACTGATTTACAAAGTTTTGCATTGCATGGAGAATTTGTGAGCAGTCTACATGAAGTGTAACCTGGAGAAATGCTGTACTCAGAGAGTGGAAAAGACACCACCTCCCCTTGAAATGAAGCACTTTTTAAGCTTGACAAACCCCTCCAAATTTGTTTCATTGCATCTTATTCTCTGGGTCTCACATGCTCGCTCACACGGACCACCCTGATTTATCCCGCCCCATCTTTCATTTCACAGGCCAAATCCCTCTTTCCTCTTCACTTCATCCTCTCCATATCCTCCTTCATCCCCACGCTCTTCTCTTCTCTTGCCTGGCATCTTCTCCTAACCTCCTCTTGCTTTCTTTCACTCAGAACCTTTTGTCTTTTTCTTGTTTACTCCACTCATCCATTTGGCCTCTTGACCTGCATGTTGTCTGCAGACTGTATGAGCTATTGCCTAGCAACCGTATACAGTATTTTCTGTAAAAAAAAAAAAAAAAAAAAATTCTTTTAAAGGGGGGAAAAAATTCAGGGTAAATGTGACATTTGTTTTTAATACATAAACTTACATATAGGTGCAAATTTTAATTGTTAATGACTAAAATGTTGTCGACTGTAAGAGGAATAAGACAAAACAGAAGAGCTGTATTATGGGAAATGTATTTTTTAGGGCTTGATTGATATATGAGTTTGCCAATATTATCAGTCAGTATTGATCTATTGCAGATATATTAGTATCAGCATATATATTTTTGATATGAGTTGATATTAAAACTGTTACAGGCCAAAACAAAATGCAGGGACTGGTGATTTAAAACAGTGTAATTATGCAGTTTGTCCAGCTGTCTATTAGAGAACATCTTGTTCTCTAATATCGGTATCAGCATCAGCCCAAAAAATCCCGTAAGTCAGTCAGGCCCTGGTATTTTTTTGTCTTTTCCAATACTTTGCAAAGCACAAAACATATCTCTGCGTCGGTTACTTTAAGATTAAATGGTCTTTTTTAAAATATGTCTCTTGGGAATCTCTCAACTTTGCGGGGTTGAAATTCAATGACAAATCATCACCAGTTACTTCTCAAGGTATTGCTTTGCGTAGTCTTGAGTACACTGCCTCTTGCACTTGGGTGAGCTCATTCAAAGCCTGCAAAGGTCAGCTTCAGACTCCATAATAATGGTAATTTTTAACTATGTCATCTGAGGTTTCATCACACTGTTTAAGCATGTATAACTCCACCCTATCCTTCATTCACAGAAGTTGAGATTATCCAAGGGGTGGTGTCTATGAAGAAGAGTTAGAGAGAAAGAAAAAGACAAGCAAGAGGAGATAAGAAGAGCGTCAACAGAAATGGAGACAGACTTGCGGTTGAGAAAATCAAGAATGTACAAGTAAAGGTGAAGAGACCTCAAAGGGACAGAAAGAAATGGTGGAAACAAAAAGAAGTTGAGGGACACTGAGAAATGACAGCTTGCAGACAGAGGCCGAGTGGATGGCTCGGCCCTATTGTTTCAGGCTAATTTCATGGGATCAAACCAAAGCACACCCCCAGACACAGACGGAGCTGCGGCAATCTGTTGGGAAATCTCCCCTCTAATTGGCCCCACAGAAAAGGCCACCGCCGGCGCACTGCAACTTGCTCTTGATTGCTTTACCTCCCGACATAACTGGCTGTACGAGCAGCCAGACCTGCCAATCAATCAACCAACACAATGACAGCTTGCTGCGACTAACAAGAGAGCCCACAGGGTTAACAGTAAGTGATTATTTAATGTTGCTGGAACACTTTGTGTCAGTTTTTCGAATGGAAAAAGCAATAAACAAGGTTTTCACTGTCAATCAATCAGTCAGCCAGTCTGAGGGATGAAGGCAAAATAAGTGAGAAAGTGAGAATTTGGCAGGGATTGTCTGCACGTCTGTGTTAGTGTGTGTGTCCGTGTGTGTGTGTGAGTGGGACAATGAGGGAGAGTGAGAGGCTTTGTTTTGAAATGCTTCATAATGAGAGAGTGCAGCAGCTGAAGGAGGAGAGAACAGACAACTCCATACAATGGCTTTACAGGCATCCTCCCTCTTTGTTCGACTCCCACCTGCCCATCTATACATCAGTGGCTGTCACTGCAATGCACTCCGCACCTTCAGCACCACACACACACACACACACTGCGAGCAATCTCTGTCAGTGTCTCATGTGATGAGGTCATGTGGGGAGTATCTCCCCTGTGGCGACGCCACAGAACAATGCAGCTTACTTGCTGATTATAGAGATTAGTGTGTTTGTGCAGTATACCTGTGTGTGCGCACGAAAAAGTACAATTCAGCAGCATCAATCTTGAGCGCTACGTTTTGCCAAACATCATTCAGTTGTGTTTACCACACCAGAGCCGTGGTGTCCAAAAGGCGGCAGAGGGAAAACGGTGAAAAGTCATCCCGTCACAAGGGAGAAGCCAATGGCTAAATGACAAGTGCCAACATAATCATCTTGCACAGAGAGCGCCTGCTCGGGCTCGATAGTGGCAACAGTCCCATTGTGGGGTGACTCATTGTTTCCGAGGCCTTTTATACGTGTCGCATTAGGAGGAGACGACAGACAAAGTAAGGCTCGCCCCTCGTCTCCTCCTCTTTTCTCGTCTCCTCATCATCTGCTCCCTCTCATGCTGTCAATTAGCCTCTTCTCTTTGAGTCGCACATGTCTGTCACCTCCCCTGTCACCGACGTCTCGTTTTTCATCGATGCTTTCATCTTTATTTGTTCTGTTTCTTTATATGTCAGTCGACATTTCTGATTCGGTATCCTTTGTTCAACACCGATGCAGGAAATAAATGATGAAACGCAGTAACAAATGTCAACTTTTATCTCATCCCCTTCAGGTCTGTCAGACCCATCACTGTCCTTATCTATCTTGTCCTCCTTTCTTATGTCCGTTTTTATTTCTACCCTCCTAAATATTTTCTCTGCAACATTCATTCTGTGTGTTGTTACTATTTTGGCAGCAAAGACAACTTTGCCTGGCATCTGCCCCTCATCTTGTTAATAATAGGGCTCAAGTAGCCCTGTTATCAGATCACTTAAACGTTCCCTGTCTGTAACACACACATTTCCTTGTCACAACTCACTTCATCTCTTTTGGTCCATGCCGAGACACCGTTATGTGCCTTGTGTGACTTGTCCCTACTCCTAATCAAGTCCGTCTCCTTTGGAAACACACACACACAAAAAATAAAATTAAATTAAAGCAGAAAGCAGCAATGAGGAGAGGAAGTGGCTCACAGGGAAAGTCCTGCCTGAGCTTGGACAGCCAATAACAAGAAGCTGTCCAACAAGTCTGCCTCCGTGTGTGTGTGTGTAATGATGCGTGTGTCCCTGGTGACAGGCACTCTTAGTGACTTACAGTATGTGAATGTGCGTGTTATGAGAGTGTATGGGAGATGGGAGGAGAAGGAGGGGTAGGTCCTTCTAAATATGCATCTTAATGGCTGCTCTGTTCCCACCATTCACACGGAGTGATGGAGAGAGAGCGAGGGCAGAGGAACAGAGAGTGAGGGAGAGAGAGAGAGACAGAGAGGCAGCGGACGAGGAGAAGTGGTGCTGCATGTTTTCAAGTGGGCAGCCAAGACGGGGACGCAGACGGAGAGACAGAGAGCTGAAAAGACAGAATGGTGCAAGCAAACGTCAACAAGAGAAAAGCTATGTAAGGAGCCGCCATACCTGACTCCTTCAACCGTGGCCCCATTCCACAGTGACACACACACACACACACACACACACACACACAGGCCTCTGCAGCAGTAGTATTGAGGAGCAGAGTGGAGAACTAGCCTCCTCAGGCAGAAGCTGTTTGTCGCTAAATGAAGGCCGGCATTCTTTGGTTTCCCAGGGAGCTGGGTGCCTGCCAGTCCCCCGGCCACTGAGTGCCATTTTATTAAGAACAAAATGGAGCCCCTATGAAAGGAGCCCAGCACTGAGCCTGCACAGGTCTCACTGAGCTGAGCCTCGGCATAAACAAACACCACCTTAAAGAGACAGGCTGGCAGAAAATGAGGGACGGCAGGGCCCCTCAAGAGCCCTTTAAGAGATACACACTACTTCGGGACTGGCAGTGGCTGTTATTGATGAGCCGGAGTCATCTTACAGAGGATAGGTGAGGCGAGTGACTGCAGTGATAAACAAGCTAGTTCACCCTCAAAAAAAACCAAAAAAAACCACACTTTTTTTTCCTTTCACATTCAGTCAGTTCCGGTTCAATACTAAAAAAAAAACAAGATAATAACAAAGATGACACACACACAGTAAAGAGCCCACCTTAAAGTGGTCAAACCTGACAAAGACAATCCCTCCTAAAAGGTGTTGCAACTACTTGCGCACACAGTGTCTGTACTGCAGTGTACAATCGACATGTCATTACAGACAGTGGAAGGACAAACTGATAACAGCCTGGTCTTTTCATATCATAGCTCCACCCCTCCACTTTTCTCCCTTTGCATGATATACACTATTTTTTACCGGTAGCAAATTTAGCATCGAGAGGAGATATGCATGAGAGATTAGTGTTAAGTGTAAGTGCTGTGCCGAATCTGCAGTTCACCAAGCAACCAGGAGGGGTCAGTAAAGTGAATTATCTGCTGAGGCTCACTCTCCAGAATCTGGCTAGAGGCGATACCTGTGCATGAATATGACTGTGTGGGACTTTGTGTGTGTGTGTGTGTGTGTGTGTGTCCTGCTCAGAATGTATAGTCTGACAAAAACAATGTCATAATCAAACCAAGGCACTGATAAAGTCAGTCTTGTTTTGAAATATCTTTTTATCAGACTACCAGACAGCATTGTGAGTGTGTATGTGTAGATATGTATGCATGTGCACAACCTTGCCTATTAACTATTGTCTGTTACAACCATTTGAACTGTTGATTGTTGAGGTGATATCACAAACACAAGAATGTTTTACCTTAATTATGTTCACTTCTTTGTGGATTGTCTAAATTGTGATGTTTGAATGTATTGTCTTTGGACCCCGGTAAGAATAGTTGTCACTGAGGTAGCAACTAACAAGGATTGTAAATAAACAAACAACAAACAACCGGACAGCTGGCAAATATCTTATATCTTTTTTTGTGCCTTTTATGATGAAAAGTCATCTTTTCTTTAACACTAAAGCAAAGGTGGAAGTGAAGATTTTTTTGGTGTGATTGTTTTACTGATTAGAAAGTTTGCCTACGGATTCTTCTGAAAAAGAAAGTTCTGAACTTCAACAAAGGTCTATAAATTAACATTCACACAAGGAAACAAAGACTTAATGTCAGAAATGCGGGTTTCCTGGTAAAGTATGGACATCAAGTTTGCGTGGTTGTTTTCATTACATGACAAAAACACTGGGTTAAACTAATATTATTAATATTTTGAGAACTCGCATATTTTGTTTACTGCCTGTGTAACTGCTGATGAGTTGATAACCATTTCAATATTTAATTTCTTTCTGCTTCAGTCCTTTTTTTCTTATTTCTTACAATGTCAAGCAGTGTTTCAGAAAAGAACAGAGTACTTTGATAATAAGATGTCAACCACATGAGTATTTCCACAAAATTACTGCTTTTTCAGAAACATTTAGTTCAACCAAACAAAAGAGTTGAGGTTCTTGCTATTTGTATCTTATCTACATATTTGAACACTATCACCGAATGACAATTATCTACACACACTTTCATTTACATGGAGAGGAAACATGTGTTCCAAAGGATCTGCATTTCAGTACTCGCACTTTTTTCCCAATCACACACACACACACACACACACACACACACACTCACACACAAAGTATGATGGGACTGGAGCCAACATCTGTCTTTGATATTATTTAACTAACCGCTTATTGTGGGAGCCCACCAGCACCACGGATGGCGTCTAGCGCTGTGTGTGTGTTAGTCTACACGAGCGCTTCGGCGTCCATTCAGACACTTTGGCAAGCGGCTGTTGTGTTGTTACATCCTTCAGAGGTTGAGCTGTGTGTGTGTGTGAGTGTGTGTGTGTGTGTGTGTGTGTGTGTTCAGTATGTGCATCCGCATTTCTGAGAATGTGACTGCATACCAGCGTGCAATGTGTGTTTCCACAGACATGTGAGAACAGTGTGAGTGTGTGCGGTGGCTATCCCCCTCCATAGTGAAAGCCGCAGCCTCGAACCACATCAGAGAGCGTGTGGGAGACAGAATGACAAGGCCAGGAACCAGCCAGCGTCTGCCTGCAGCCACACACAGACACGGGCACACGCTCACACGCTGACACACACGAAGTCATTCTTACACACACATTTATCTCACCTACCCATCTAGTTATGGACACACACTGTCTCTTACACTCTTTCTCTCCCTTCACACACACACCAATACATACACACACATGTTTAACACCAACCGTCATCACACCGCAAGTCCTAACCAGTGGTCACCGTTAAGGCCAAAGATGCAGTCTGCAGCAGAGAGAGATGTTTGTGCTCGCATACTTTCTCACAGACAGACGTTGACTGAGCAGCGGGCAAAATAGGTTTTCAACTGTGGATTTGTTTTAGCATTTTGACGTGGTGCATCTGTCACTCATTGGCGTGTGGGGTGGGATAGATGAAAAATAAAAATATTTGAATTGTTTATTTATGTCCACCTTAGTGGGCACGGAAATAAACAGCGTACAAACAATAAATAGGCTAACAAAAGCTCTGAAAACAAGATAATTACAGAGATGTACACCTGCAAATAACACACGCACACACTTGGAATAACAAACACTGACGGACGCAAATTAGCAGCACAGAGACAAGAAAGATGCACGCTAGCCTTCCTACATACACACATACACAAACATGCTGCTATTGCCAACAAAAGACCATTCTTGCAATTTCTCACGGCGACACAAACACGCATGCACACACACACACACACACAGACAAAGCCACAGTGCAAGTGTAGATCATCCATGGGTCAGTGAGAGCTAGAAGCAGTGTTTTTCCTTGCGGTGGACACACATCAATTTCAAGGAAATTGCTCGCCCCATTATTGGAAAGTGTTACCGGAATGTCAATTAAGGGGGAAGTTTTTAACCTCGCACCACACAAATAAACAGTGCACCCCACTCCCCCTTATTAAAGGCGGTGTCAGCGCAGACAGAGAGTCTGGAGGGGGCAGAGGGGAGGGAAGGAGGGATGGATGGAGGAAGGGGAGGCCCGGGGAAAGGGAGAAGAGGAGACAGGAGATTTGGTGCTCTCAAAGAAATGCTTTTGGCCTCTCCTTTTGTGCCCGAGGCCCTAGACCCTGAGAACCACTCAAAACCGGGGCTCTGGCCCCGACTCAGGCCCACTTAAGGTTAACCTCAACAGGCAGGGATCTGTTTGACAGCTGGCTGTATCCAGTAGGTGCAACTGCAAGCGGGCCAATTAAGGGCAGGTCAGCGGAGAGAAAGGAGGGGGCCGCGGAGATTGTGCGAGGTGCGATATCGGCGAGTGAGGGAGGGAGGAGGGTGGCAGATGGCAAGAGAGTTGAAGGAGTGTGCTTGAAATGATGTTCGTGGGGAGGGTTGACAGAGATGAGAGGAAACATGTAAAGGACGGAAGGAATGAGGAGAGGAGAGATGTAGGCAGGAGATATCGATAGTGTTTGCTTAGTGCTGGCTTACTTTGAAAACGCAGTGGGTTCTACAGCAAATAAACACTGTGGGGAAAGCAGGAAGAGATAGACAGACTACTGCAAGCAAACATGTGCAGAGAAACAGCTAACCTTTAAAAATAACGTCAAGGGACAAAAACAAGTGAGAGAAACACAGAAAATAGGATACTAGGTTTCATACTGCAATCCCTTTCCTATAAAAGCATCATATTAATTGGGACCTGGAGAGACTATTAAATTTAAGGTGTATAGGAGTTCGTAGCTTAAAGAACATCGACCTTGGATGACCTCATGTCCAATCCAGTAACACTACCACACCTGACCATCAGGAAGAGCTTCAACAGCTCAATACGCAGCCCAGCAAAGTGATCCAAGAATGATCTAGATATATTTGACAGCAACAGATCAAAGGGTGACACAAAGTCCAACTTCAAACAGGCGCAACCTCTACTGATGCTTTCCCGAACATCACATCTAAAGATGGGTGCAGTGCGCTCGAATGGCTCCGGGGGTCTATGACTGCGAGCTCATAGGCATGTGAAATGCCTCTACATAGCCAGTGTGAGCCTTTTGTTTGGAAAAGGGCTTGCCAGCAGCCCCACCACCATAACAGACGAACAGCTGCTGAGTGGCTGCGTATAGCCTGCAAGAGCACACACAGAACACAAATGTTGCAATTGTTTTGGAGGGAAAAGCTATCAGGATAAAGTTGAAATAACAGGCACGGAAAAACAAAAGAAACAAGACAACTGATAAACACATGATGTCCTTGATTATTATCATTTACACAGTCAGTACGTTTACGTGATGTTGGAGAAAGTGGATTTATTGTGTTAGTCCGAGTAAAAACGGACTTTGAAAATGCATATAAACACGTTGGTTTGACTGAAATCGTACTCAATCGAATTTCTAAAAAGTTGAACTAACATGCCCAGATAATGTGATTGAGAGTTGAGTTACTCCTGCATGTATATGCCTCAACTGGACCCTGACTGGCCTAAGCAATGTGCACATGACCAATAGTCCCAGCAGTGGTCTTTGACCCGAAATCTAATGGCATAAATTTGTAGAAAAAAGCTAGGAAGAAAACAAGCACTCTGTAAGCACGAAGGGTAGCGTGCATCGACTTTGTACCAAAAGTAAAGCATAGTGCGAAGTGCACAGTGCTGTAAAGTTGTCCATGTTTTCACCGTTCAACATGAATTCAGCTGCCCATTTGCTAACAATAAGCTACAAACAATGTAGCTTGTTTGGCTAACCAGAAGAAGGTCCAGTAGCAACCAGTTGAACGGGACATTTTGCCACCTACTGTAGCGGAGTTGGACCATAAATCGATTCTCCCTCATCACTTGTATACTCAGACAAGGACAGTTGTCCAATTAAATGGCAAAATCCAGCTAAAATGTTGTATCCAGTAAACGTACCCAGTGTAAATCTCCTCCGTGGTTTAAAACGAGGCTCCTGAAAGAGGCCTGAGTACCACTGAGAGGCTGCTCAGTGAGCCTCTACGACCTCACACCCAGGGTGAAACATTTCAGGAGAAAATGATCAGACACTGGGCAATTTGTGAAGTGAGAGAGCGTCTCACTCTCTGCATCCAGGTCACCATCACAGGAAGGTGCAGGCGTAGATGTGGAGTTCGTCATCCAACGTCTAGGTCAAACCTTTCCTAGCAGTCACAGCGATGACGCTGCGTAATGCCCCGCAGTCACACGCCAAGTGCTACTGGAGGACGAGGATCACGGAAAGACTGGGCACATCCTGAATCATCAAATGGGTTCATGTAAATTTCAGTGTATGTCTCTGCAGGGGAGAGTGGTCAAGCCTGTAGAGTCTGTGAGAGGGCGAAGCCAGGGTAAACAGAACAAGAGAATTCAAAGCTAGTGAGTACAGCATGTAATTCCACTGCCCCAAATATGTCCTGCGGCTAAGAAGCCTAATTTCTTCTTTAGAAACAGTCAATGTGGAGAGTAGAAGAGTAGACGTAGAGGGAGAGGAGATTATTATACATCATCATTAGTGAACTACTGACTCCACAGTAATCCTCTGCAAGAGCTCCCATGTCAGTAAAAACCCAACGCCAGCCCCAACTGCAGGAGAAAGGACGCAAAGGAGGGGAAAGAGAGAGAGAGAGAGAGAGAGAGAGAGAGAGGAGACAGATTAAGAGAGGAGCAATTCTGAATCTACATAGTTAATGAACGCCATTTCACTGGTTACCATCGGCAACCAAAGTGGCTGCAGGAAACATTCACATGCCATTCTAAGTCTGTCTCAGGTCAGCGTGTGTGTGTGTTTGTGTGTGTCAAAGAGAGGTCTCACTGAACAAGAACATTCAAATGAGTGCTATTTTTACATGAAATAACAAATTGCAATATTCCTCTTTGCCCACACTCACATATGTTAAACCAGAGAGAGGAAAACATGGAGAAAGAGCAGAGAAAAAGGGGAATGGATGGAAAATAGTGCAAAGAGAGGGTGAGGACGGCTGAAAAATAGTGATGAATTATGTGTGGGGATGTGAGCTGCGTGTATGGATATTCGAGTGTGTACAAAAAAAGCCAACCGTGACCAACTTAACCATGAAAGCGCCTTTCCAAGCCAGACCTTGAGAGCTGTGCATTTTCTCTGAACCTAACTGTGAGTCAGAACTACAATAACTTTCACCACCGCCTTTGGCGCCCTAAATTAACTTCAGCCACTACGGCAATTGGAGAAAAATGATGTGTGGAAATCGGTTTAAAGCAAGAGACACTTCACAAAATACTGTTTGAGTGTGGCCGTCGTTGTTTGTGTATTCACATTAATCATTTTTGCAGCATTATTTATGTAATTCATCCATCTTACATCTGTATTACAGAGGAGGGCGGCAGAAAAGATGAACAAAAGCTAATGAACCAGTCTCACAGCTGTGACTTCATTACTCTGAGGGTTTTAGCCTGCTAAGCCTTCAGGTCACGACTCTGACTGTCAAACCGTGTTCAGACGGCAATGCCGAACAAACAAAAACAATGCTGTTATACTCTCACAAAGTAGCAAAAGGTCTGGCTTGTCTCTCTTGTGTTTTTTGCCTGCTGCTGCGCATTCCAATAAAAGTCTCCATCGATAATGAATTTTAGTAGGTCGTCTGCAGCCAAAGCTTGGCTCAGTGGCGGTTATGAGTGTCCACTGTGGTGTCTGTGTGTTAGTCATCTCAGGATGAATGAGTCACCAGACAGAAACCTCAAGCACCACCCAGGTAACACTTCAGCCTCACACACATTCACACACACACAGCAATAAGATGAGGGGTGACGGTTTGTAAGGTGGGACTCCTATTCTGTGGCATTATACTGCCACCATGTGGCCAGTATAGGAATGAACACAGCTGGCAGAGGTGTGCAGCTGCAAAACAAAAGCATCCAGTAATAAATACAACACATTAGTTTGGCATTAAATGCAAAACAGAACATGTAATCAAGACCCAGGTGACAGATTGTGGGCTGGCCTGCAACTGCTAAATAAGCTGCCACACTGACATGAATGAGCACTTTATTTTTAAAGCACCTACCTTCCCTTTGTACACCTCTACAGGTGCTGTCCTTATTTTAGCTAATTAGACCTTTCACTGGACCCTGAGGGCATGTACACCTCCTGACTGCACACGACATCCTTTACCTTAAAAATTTTTTTAAACATATTTTGGTTGCAAAGAAAAACAACAGTTTAGGTCTGCAGAGCCTTTAAAGTCTTCAGGTTGGTTTGTAAATGAGGACATACAACGACAATCTGTTATATCGAAACCCACCCATGCTAGTTTTGAAAAACTCATGCAGACCTGAGACACCTACGCAACCAAATATGGCTACTTTCATTACAGCTACATGATAAAAACCATCATATAAACTAATACCCACAATAACTCCAGGAAAGCACCGAATATGGCGGATATGATACAACAGACAAAAAGCGTCTAAAGGTGATTTTTAAAAGGCCAGTTATAAAAGTCTCAATGTGGCTGCATTTCCAGTCTTCCGTTTGTACAGACAGAGGACATTGTTTTTAATCCTTCATGCAGTTCATAACATTTTATTTACTGGCATTTGGGGATTTTAGCTTAGCTGCAGTAAACAAGAGCAAGCTAAATGTAAATGAGGAAAATCTTAAAATGAGCTTATCTGTTGATTTTACATATTGCAAATTTAATTTTTTTGCAGACTAGATATCTATTTAAGTGAGCATTTTGCCGAGCCACCAGGGCCACCTACTGTACCTATTAGTTCATTAAATTTTTCTTAAGTACTTTGGCACTTGCACTACGGCGTCAGCGCAGTCCATCAAGCTAATTAGGAGGAATTAGCCAAATGACTACAGGACTATTCAGTGCCAAAGCAGTTGTTTTTCAATCTCTCATTATCGTTACGGAGGAAGAGGAAGATGGTGTGATCCCAGACTGAGAGTTACTGAATGGGACAGACTGAGAAAAATGAGAATGAACAAGAGGGGAAAGACATGATTAAAGACAGTAAGGATGATATCACAGGAAGGAAAACACTTTGCCCTGACTTGTCATCATCAGGTTAATTACCCCAGTACTTAATGTGCTAATGCATCTAATGCCTTAAGGCATCCTGTTTTGATTGAGGACACTGGAAGTTCAGCAGCTCGATGGAGTGGAGGAGCTCTCAAACTGCTGCTGCTGCCAGTCGACATCTGTCACTCCTGGCCTTTCAGTACACAGTGTTACAGAATGAGAGGTATACTCTGTTCGAAAACAATGACATTTTCACGATAATGCTCAAGAGAACCCAACCTATCCTATCCTACGCCCTGAGCTGGTATTATATGGGCGCATCACAAGCAACAACCACTTCACATTTTATTGACTGTAATCAGAGAATGAAGTGGCTGCACACACTGAGACCCTTGACCACACAGTGGTCACACTCTGCTGTTTTCTGACACTATCACAGCACCAACGTAAACACACAGAACACTCCTTAAAAATATTTATCAGAGTTGAGTGTCTATGTAATTATTACAATTTTTAATGCTAGTAGTCCGCAATAAAAAATTCAACAATTCATGAACAATCATAATTAAAGTGTCCCTTGATAAACGGGTGCTTCAAGGTCACTCAGCTTTATCTGTGACAGAAACACCAAACCGGATCTAAAACCAAGTTAATACTTAAATATAATAATACTGTAAATACTATTTCATTCTATGGACAGAGGGGAAATTGCTGCTATTGGGATGCCCGTGTTGTTCCGTATTTTCGCAAATTGTTTTGACTTTTGCTGTATCTGGTGGATAAAAGATCAGTAAGTGCAGCCTTGAAGGTAGAGCCAGTAGCATTTTCCTTAAAAAACAGAACGAAATATATACTTATACAAAATCAGTCTGGTTCAGTTATTGGTTGTGGGTCACTAGACGTGCGTGGTGGAGACTGTGTCTGCAGAGCCCTCTGCCTGTATTCTGATGTTTTGGTTTAGTCAGGACATCTTTTGGGACTGGGAGTAGGTGCGTTTCCCCAGACAATGACGCCGTTCAAACCAGAGAGCATTGCGGATGCCAACAAAACGATTCACCTGCTGTCCAGCACATAAGAAGAGGCTGCGGATGAACACCAGCAGTTAGCTTGTGCTAGCTTGCTAAATTATTAACTTTACCATAGAACAAATGTAATATTCGTCTGTACTGTATCTTGCCGTGTAGGTACAAGCAGTATAAGTACACGCTATGATACCTCTGGTTGTGTTGAGCCAGGAGGAGGGGCCCAATCTAAATGTTGTGTTTACAAGCCACAGCAAACAATGATGCTCACTCTACCTTTAATTCTATGTGGATTAACTTCATTCAGTTCGGTTGCCTACATAACTTCATCTTAAATCTAAAACTGACCATGTTAGTTGAATTCCTTACACATGTATTATTTCTGACTCTGTCTAGATATTCTCACTGCAGTTTTTTGAATGAGAAAACTATCCAGTGCGATCTGCTTCGACGTGTATTAGGTTTAAATGCCATCTGAGGATCCAGATCAGATGGTGACTTAGCCAATGACAAACAAGTGTAAAGCCCCATGATTCTTTGCAAAAACAAGAAATTTGCATCCAGAACCAAACTGGTTGAAACAGATGGGAAATAAACAACCTGACTGCTGTCGAGCACAGAGCCCGTTTCAAACAAGATGCTTCACTTTTTTCATAAGGACACGGAGAATCTTTCTTTCTAAGATTACAGAATCATTGGAGGTGTTCTGTGAGCAGATGGTCAAGCTGGGTAGATACCTTTTTTTAACATAAAGTAATTGTTTTGCAGGAGCCCCAGAGTTGTTGATGGAAATCTTTGAATAGGTCCCCGCAGTCGCTGCCTCAGGTGAAAGCTTTCCGTGAGAGGCAAATGCGCTCATTTAAAAACAGATCATGTGGCGAGATAGTCCTCAGAACTCACAGTACTGTACCACTTCTGAGCTCTTCATTAAAACCTGGCCAAAGCCATTTCAATATCTGATAACTGTATTTACATAAAATGTTCTCTGGCTATCTTTTATGCGTGCGATGTGTGTGTTTATGAATGACAATGTGTGAGCACACTCTGTGCCTGTTTCCTGACAGCATTAATGATTCCAAAGAGAGACAGAGCTTAACCATGGGGAACAGTGACGGAGCTCTTAAACCACTCCAGATGACCAAGAGCCTTTTAGCCGAAGCAACATTCTGAATATCATTCACCTTATTGGACAAACTGGGTACCACTGAGTTTCCTGCCAGTCCTGTTTAAAGAGGTCCGCCTGCATGTGAGTGTGTATTTATCAATGTGATCTGTTTAAAATGTTTCTTACGGTGTTTCCTGTGGGTTTCCAGGGAATCAGGAAATTATGACAAACAACTAATTGCATCCCTAGTTTATGAATAAATAGAAGGAAAACTGACTCCCCTTGGTTGGATTAATAGCGGATCTTTGTGAGTCATCTTGCGAACAGAGTGTGTGTCAGACTCAAGTGTTGCAAATGAGCACAAACAAAGCAATACGTAGCTACATCCATTCAATCAAGAGAAATGATACGGCCTGTACTTTGATTATGTGGTTACTCAGCCCCTCAGCTTGTTGTCGTTCTGTTCGGCACACTCAGACACATTTGTGCGGGAACAAAACACACACACTCACTTATTTACACAGGTAAACAGATTTTCACTCGGTTAGTCACACATGCAAACTCATTTAAAATAAATCCAGTTTGATTAAGCTGTATCATGTCGAGAGATGATGTTATGATTGATGAAAACAGCAAGTTTTGAATGTATTTGGATTGTTCACATGAGGCACGTTGATATCACCACCTTGGAAAAGCCTCCCTGAGACTCCTGGCTGCACTAGGTGATGAGAAGTGGTCTAGACATTTTTTTTTTAAATGGCTACTTCCTTCAGGTAAAATTTGTCATCATCTCAAAATGCTTCCAGAAGCATGAAGGTGACTTCATATCAGTGCCCCAAGTGTCAAACCAATACGGCACAAGGAATCTGAAGTGACAACATTATCAGGCAACAAATTCTGGCTGTTCAGCAGGCAGCATTGTTTACACACTCATAACAGGAGGCAGCGCTTGATCTCCCTAACACACATGCTGTATGTAAACACAATACAGAGAAACTTAAACATATAGGAGAAGATTATCTTTCAGGTTTCCAGCCGGATACAGCAGCTCCCTACAAATGCTCTTAACGTTTTATAGCAAGTTCATGCCTTAAGCTATGCGAGCTGTGCACTTAAGCCCTCAAAGTTATTGCTTGACATTAACACAAGCATTTCAAGCACTGCCAAGCTGAGGTATACAGTGTCTGTCAGCTTGGTAAAAATTAAAGAAGCTCTTGTAAAGTCACAAGCTGGATTTTATGTGAGTAGTATACAGCGAACGATTGCTGGTTTAACCCAGGAGTTTAAAGTGAAGCGGCTTTATTGTGCTGCGGTGGGTGACCTTGAGCAAAGAAGATATGCAGCTCTCTGAGAGTGATACTTCAGAGAGAAAGTTGCCGGAGACGAGATGATGCTGGTGCAGTCGATAATTTACCCTCCAGGGTGATGCACAGTTTGGCATCAGTACAAATATGGGGTTACACTCTTTCTCCATCCTCCATCCCTTTACTTAATCACCCGAATAATCACATACATACTTCGCCATGTCCTTTCCGAGATTTTAGTCTTTCACTCACACTTGTCCATACAGTGATCAAACTCGTAAACTCGCTCACAAGTTCTCGCAGCCTCTGGATTTTACCCAATCTCAGCAATGCAATGAATGCAAATGTAAGTTCGCATATCAGTCTATTTTGAACTTTGAGACAAAAGTAATTACACCTGGAAAAATAGTTTCTTACAAGTGCTGCTTTCCTAGCTTGAATATAAGGAAGGAGAGGGATTTCAACACAGACATTCTTTTTAATTAACATCACACATTTTTAGTCTATTAAATATGGATAAAATGCAAACAACCACGATATCCCATTGATAAAGCTATTTTGAGAAAAATGTGTGAGGTTTATGTAACCTATTAGGCCATTGTTGACAAAGGTAAATAACATGTAGTAACAGTGGTATGGTCCTTTAATAAACAGCAGATGTGTATTTAATACACACCTGAGTTCATTCCTCTCAGCTCAGTACATGCTGCAGCATCAGCGCTCTGATATTAAGGCATTGTTGCTCTGCCGTCAGCTTCCAGAGTAACACGCCTCCATGCCATAATGTTGCAGCACAAGTGTTGTTTGTGTAAGCCGGCAGGCTAAGCCGCGGTTGTTTTTGTCACTGTAATTTTCATGAGCGTATAAGTGATGAGCAACAATGAGCTACTCTAGCTGAATTCTCCTTGTATCCATAACTAACATGCCAATGCTGCTGCTTTTGTTCAGAGGGAGGAAAAAGAAAAGAGACTGACTGAGACAGACAGAGAGAAGATAGGCAGCATAAATAAATGATTTGGAAAACATAAAAAACATCCCAGCACTATAAAAAAATATATATATACTTTTTTTGTTTAAAAATGAAAAATATCTCCTACAGATGGAGATAAATAAATAGAAAAGACATAAAGAAAAAAATTCTTAATCAATCTGGCTGGCCAAATTGCAGCCCAGGGGAGGTAAATGAAAGCAAATGTATTAAGCGTGTAAATCGTTGAATATGATATTATGTTTAAATATCACAGCACATAAACAATGCCTTAAAAAGGTACTTCTACCAATGCATTAAATGCTGTGCGCTTCAACAAGACAAGATGATGCAGAATCTTACCCTAAAACACGAGCTGCAGGTCATCAGATCCAGCGCTGTCTCCATTACTCCAAAAAATGCACCTGCTTGTTCAAGTCAAAGTGCTTAACTGTAATAAAAGTTTGTGTAATCAGCTTTGGTCCCTTCGTTTAAGCTCAGAGGTTGATCTGCGGTCTGACTTTGCTCTTTGATCGGAGCTGAAAAGTGTGCCAACTCTGGCCAGCGAGGTCTGGTTCATCGGCCCATGATGACAAATCCTTTAAGTCCCTTTGAGATCTGACGTGTAATTCCATTTAAAATCTAATCAAGTACTAGTGTTTCAATTTTAAAATTAAAAATCATTCACTCATCACAGCGGTATCTCATTTTAGACAGCACCCGGCACTATACCATAGAAAGAAACTTCTCCCACCAGACGGTCCCCCTACCTCTGCTGGTGTCCAGTTGCACCTGTGACACTGGAGAATCAATTACAAGGCTCAGGCTCGTAATGAGGTCTCCAGTTACCTGATCCAGTGACCAAGGGACTATATAGAGCTCTTCAATCTTTAATGTATAGTCACCAAGCCTGCTGCACATGTCTGGCATCACTGCCCCACAAAAAGACAATGAAACATGCCACAAGCCTGTTTAATTATGACCAAATACACACACAAACAAATTAAAACTTCAAAGACACATTTAAATTGAGTCACAAGTCCGACAAACATTTGTATTTTTGCACAATTAGCCTGAATTTGGAGACCTAGGTCACAGCCCAAGAATGTAGAGGCTGGAAACTAGCCAGTAGCCAATGTTGGCAGCTTGACTGACCACATTTTAATTGCTCAACTATATAATTAGAGTGGTAATAGTCTTGTGTAATTTTGTAATGAAGCACAATTTCTCCCTAATGCGCTCTCCTTCTCTCTTTCTCTGTCTCACCTGCTCACACACACAGTCACACAGAAGTATCTTAAACTTAAAATGGATTTTGCAAGGAGCTCGGCTTCACTAAGTGGGTTTGTTGGTATTTACTTTGCCTAACAAACTGAAAAAAAATATATATTGTAAGATTTATTCGGTGATGTCATAGAAAAAAGGCCCTCAGCTGTCTTAGAGATAAGGGGAAGTGAGAGAGATTGTGAGAGAAAAGCAGAGACAGAGACAGAGAGAGTAATGATGTCTCGATCTGAGAGCTGCTGTGAATGTCTGCATGACACCACGTTCCCGCAGCAAGTGACAAAACTTAAGTCATGTTTCAGTAAATGATCATATTTACTGTGGCATCTGTTGAGGGACCACCTTTAACCCACCCAGCACTCTGAGCAGACATGCAGCTCTACCAAAATAAAAGATAAGAGGTGTTCTGAGTCAAACCTGTGTGCTATCTTAGTTTAAAAAATAGGAATAAAAGAAAACAAGGGATCAAACTTACAAACTTTCTCTTCAGCTTGCCCTTACTGCTACGGGTTGGCTTGTCCTCGACTACATTCCCAGGACTGTAGTCTGAGCCCATGTCCAGGTGGTCGTCTGCAGAGACACTCTTTCGCAGGTAAGCAGCTCGCGCCCTGAAGTGGGAAAATGGCGACTGGGAGCGAGGGCGAACCTCGGTGCACCCATCACTCTCAGGCTCGTCTTCGCCCTCCATGTCATCCTCCAAACGCCACAACTCACCTAGAGGAGAGAAGAGGGAAGGAATAAAAGTGACAAATGACGGCATTAGTTCACATTCTGGAACAACAGAAGAAGAAAGAAAAGGAGAGGGGTTGGGCAGAGAAGGAGATGTATGAGAGCAAGACAGACTGGACAAATAATGAATGTTTGTGTCTATAACACAATTACTGCAAACTGACTGCACAAATTGTCAGCTGTCATCCACTAGTGGCGTTCAAAAAACATTTCCTGAATGTAATTAAGCTTCCTTTTGAGGTGAAATATTATGCTCCAAAACATAATTCCCAGCCCGCCTCCTTAACAACTCCATTATGGTTCCATACTCATGACAGAAATGATGGCTCATGTAAAATGCAGAAGCAGGAACAAATTTTCCACGACAGAAGCGTTTTTTTTTCCAGCTCTGACAGGATGGCTGAGCTCTCACAGCGGCACAACAGAGATGGATGTGTGCTGTCAGAACGTAGCTCTGCTGCACTAATCACAGCCGACTTCCATCGCTCAGCATTTGATGTTTGTCAGACAGCCTGTCAACGTCTATCGCCTGACGAACAGCACTCATAAAACACTCGCTAGTCTTTCAGTCTCTTGAAGACCCTGATGCATGCTGGGTAAGCTACAGCAGCTCTGTCCATCAAGGCGAGGGACACTATCGAGTCATTTGCAGCAAGAAGGGCCAGGTTAAAAGGCTCAATATGTATTTTTGGAGCCATAAATGCTGAATCATGTTCATACATTTTGTGCTCATAAATCAAAATATGGTTTGTTTACATGGCGTCAGATTAAGCTCAGTGGGATGTAAATAAACATAATCAATAAACATAAACAAATTATGTAAATAAGATATCTAAAGCATGAAAAAAGATGGAAAAAAGATGGCATGGTGAAATGGAGTGGCAAATGTCTCTAGCCTTCCCATTTGATGAGGGACTGCCAACTTAGTAGCAGTGCTAACATTGTAACCTGAAGAACTTGCTAGCTAGAAACTGCTAATGCTAGCTTACAAACAGAGTATCACCCGGTGATTCACAATTTTAACAACTTCAGCAGTATTCACACTGATTTCATAAGTTTAACTTCAAGTGTTACTGACAGGCTGCGTGCAACCTCATCTGTTTTATATAATTAGAGTTCAGTCAGACAACTCACGATAAAATGTTTATAGCAGCTTTATTATACATTTGAATTTGGCATCAAGGCTCCGGCTTCATCACTCCCAGAATGGAATTCATTAAAATAAATGGGAGTGATGAGCGAAAACCCTAACCCCCCCCAGAACCTACAGGTGGATGCTGGGGCGG
>JAQLOL010000014.1:13129993-13147596 GCA_029783665.1 Naso thynnoides | reverse complement strand
GGTGACGTGAGATATGACGAGAGAGTGATGCAGCGCAGCTCGAGTTGCCTGTCTGAACTAGCTCGCAGGCTTCGCTCTATTTTATCTGGCGCATGTGTCTAACCCAGGCGTTCCCAAACTTTGCCATGCCAAGGTACCCCCATATAGCATTAGCTTCCCTCTTGCGGGGACCTGCCTGTTGCAAAAAAATGTAAATTGCAGTTGTGGCTTTTTGCAGTCATCTTAAGTGTGGTCGTCTGGTCTTTTGTCTTTTTTCCATTTTGGCATGACATAGGTAGCTGTTTTTTTAGGGGCGCAGCAACTTTTTCTAATGTATCTGTGTCACTCATAGCGGCTGCTTGATTTTACTTGGCTTCTTTGGTGTGTGTGGTTTTTTTTGTTTTTTTTTTTTAATTGAAAGACTGGCATTAAAAAGAACATAGATTTCAAAATGCAGTGATTGACTACATCTAAAAAGAAACATATTAAAATTTAATTGTCACAAATAATGCCAATAGTTGATTTTTTTGCCCCCCCCCTCAAGTTTCCGTGACCTCCCTAGCACCCCCACCCCCTGGCAACCCCCCTTTAGGTTAAGACCCCCACTTTAAAAAACACTGGTCCAACCTGTTTCTGTAAGAAACTGCCTCAGACTAATCCATGGTGACTGTATGACAGTATAACTTAATGTTTTTTGGACACAACAGCTGTGGCAAATAATACTGTTGTCTTCTCTTTTTCAATATATAGTAGCCTATCATTTTTCCTTCTTACAGTCTTTTTAGGTTTTACTATCACAGTTTGTTTTTTTACATTCCACTAACCTTAATTTGCTGCCAAATGTTTTACATCATTTTCTGAAACATCATTGATGTAAACAAAGAATTAAGAATATAAAAACTTTACAGACTTCGAGTTAGTTGCTGCCTCGTGTTAAGTTGTATTTAACCACCTGTCAAGTCAATTTTCGTGGTTGGATAGACTGTAGTTAACACAAAGCAATAAATTAAAAAAAGATGCTGTCTTCTCAGTTTGTGTCAGGCAAGCAAAATATTTTTAGACTTGCCGACCAAGTTTCTGAAGTTACTGTTCAGTATTTTGTCTAAATTGTGTACTTTAAGGCACATTAATATTAGCATTAGAATTGCCTCGTAATAACATACTTTACTGAAATATTATTAACAGCAGGTCTTTTGGCAGCAGCAGCTTCTGTGTGTGCTCATGAATGACTCTCAGTGTGTGTGAAATATTACAGTATCAGTTCCGCCATCTGAGCAGCAGCCAAAACACATCTGGCTTCCACGGCTGAGCCAAACATTACTGAAACAAAATGACCAGGCAGCAACTCCCAATGTGAGCTCTGAGACGTGCTTCTCACAATCACTATTATGGGATGTTGTTTAAATCTGTGAATAAAGTGAGTTATTGAGAACTTTAATTTTTTTTTAAAAAGTTGTCTCGGTATTGCTGGGGAGATAAAGACAGAGAAAGAGAGGTAGACAGAGAGAGGCAGCATCATGGTCGATGACAACGGTTGCCTGGCAACAAGGAGCCATGTGACACCAAAGTCTGTCTCAATTTGATATTTGCAACACAGCAGCAGCAGTAGGGCAGTGAAAAACAGACAAACAGACTCTCATAGGTGAAGTCAGGACACGCAGTGGAAGCACTTATGCTGAATAAAGCACCTACGGTCAATGTCACGAAGTCCAATATCATTAGAAACAGTAAAAATTTATGAATGACAGCTCAGAGCTGTGAGAGGAGCTTGGCTCAGTGTTTGTCTACCAAAGTGGGTGAAGTGAGGATAGCTCAAACAGGAGAGATGGTGGGATGAAGAGACAAAGACGTGTCCTGCAGAGATAGTGGGTTTGTTCTTCTATTCATTTTACCTTATTTAACCTTTATTCAATAACCAAAACAGCTGCACTGTCATTTGATGATGAGCATTCATCAGTAAAGGGAGTCATTTTTGTTGTCTTGTCTTTCACAGCAGTACAACAACAATAAGCTTTTTAAATTTTATATATTCAAGTGCTTAAAAATAACTAAATCAAAGCAAATTTGAACATATTTTTTGTCACTTAGGCCATAGAATAAAAAACAAGAACAGAAACTATTTCCAAACAGGCCTTTTAAGCTAAACCGATTTCTTTTTTATAGTTCATTTACGGTCCACATTAATTTTAAGGCTGCATGTTAACTCTGGAGTTTAGCACAAAAACAAGGTTGTTGTTTTTTTATCTTGTGAAAACTTTGTGCTTGTTTGAGTTTATTTCGAAGTCTGCACCTCCTGTGTTGCCGCCTGTCGTCCCTGCGTGAATCCATAGGGACTTTGGTTTACTTCAAGTGGAAGACTTTTCCTTGTTTTAATAAGTTGCTTTTCTCTGATGTTTGCAGTTTCTTTCCCGCCTTTGTTGAGTGACACATTTCTTGTCTCTCAAAAGCTACATGGAGGACAAAGTGTGGTTTCAGGAAGCACGGGGCTGAGGGTGTGTGTGTCTCCTGTGGAGCTTCTCTTGTATTAAACATCACAAATCGGGATAATAATAACACAGCATTTTCCCTCATCCAAACACTTGAAATGTGACACTTCTTATCTACTTGCCAGTGGTGAGGAGCTTTGATCCTGTTGAGCTGAGCTGCGTCAATCAGCAGTGACAAACCACTGTTGACTGTATATGTCTTGTCAGTGCATGTGAATGAGAGGCAGAGTGTGTAAGGTTGAATAATTTAACATCTGGCTGATTCATAATCGACTGAATGATTGATTGGTTGAATGATGGATTTTGGCTTCTCCCAACGTTGAGCAACCACACAAGTGGATCTCAGATTTTTTCCATCCATACTCCCTTCCAAAGCCAAAAAAAAAGTTTTTCTGTTTTAATCGGTTATTAAGAACAATATGGGACGTAATAATTAAAAGAAGAATCCGAATTTAATGTTTATCAAATAAAGGTTAGCACAATCGCATCAGCAAATCTCATTTACTACTTGTTTATCATATTTATTAAACTTAGTTTCATGCCATACTTTTCCTTAAGCCATTCCCCCCCCCAGCAGTGGTTTTATGCCACTTTTGAGAATTACTGCACTAAACGTAGCACAACACACCATTAAGAACATAAATATAAAACCAGGGCCCGACCGAAATATTGGTTTGCTGATATTAATGGCTGATATTGGCCTGTCACAGACATATCTGTATAAGCATATACGTTTTCCAATATGCTCCGATTATTAAAAACTGTTTTAAAGGTCCTCTAGACAACTTAAAACCACTGTCTTTTATTCACTGAAGACCCAAAATGTAATGGAAACAATCACTTTGGACCTGACAATTTTTTTTTAAAAAAGGAATTCACAGTCACAGTAGTATTTATAATTACTTTGTTTTTTTAGCAGAGGGCAGTTTGTTATCTAATAACTAATAAGTATTCTACTGTTTAGCATACTGATGTTTGGAATAAAGTTTGACATGGTGTAAGATGTCCTGCCTCCATTACATATCTTTGCTACAAGTATACATTAACGACATTCACCCACAGATTTATTGCACATCGGAATTTTCTTGCTTTCTTATATTGGTATCATCATCGGCCCCAAAAATCCCATATCTGTTGGGCCCTGCGTAAAACATACAGTTGTGAAAATGGGTGCGCAGCAGCAAGTAGATGGTATGAATAATACTAGAGTGAAGATTTTATAAAACGATGAGTATTCTCTGATGCAGTCATTCTTCCGTCTTCAAAGTCTGTATGGCTTTGCAAATTAAAGACTTCTTGTATACGTTCCTGCTGGCCAGTGGGACCCTTAGTGTGGTGGGTGTGGGGTGTGGGCAGTTATATTCTAGCTAAGCCTTCCTGTGTACAGCAGAGTTATATTATATTCCAAAATGATGTTTAACCAGGGACACGTCCTGCTACAGCTGTGCACCCTGATGTGATGGATGCCAGCTTGCTGACGGTTGCGTATTCTTCCACGTCTCTGATGCAGCGTTAAAAGGTTGGAGAGCAGATTACTTTACAAATGACCCACTTTGGAAAACTGTGAGAGCTGCTAGAAGCAAAATCTCATGATTAATTATCCACTGAGAAATTATGAATGTATTAAAACGCACTGCAAGTAGGTCACTTCTGAAAGTGTTTGAAAGCGAGCTCAAGGTTTTACATCTTAAAGAAACATTAAAAAGAACATTAGAAAAAAATCTTGTTTCTAATTTTCTTGTTTTCATTGGTTACCTAAATGGGTTCATTCATTAATTCAATTTCATCTTATTTCTTAAGTGATTATTCTCTTTGTACCTTGTGTTTTCAACATTCTGTAGCGGTTTTTCAAAAAGCTCCTTTATAATCTGTATAAATCAAAGCCTTATACGAATGCCTGCATTAGGATTTCCCTTCCCATAAAATCTTCATCACAAATGTTTTCATCCTTGAGAAAACTCCTAACCCATTCATAGATGAAAACTATTCATGCCAGCAGATGCAGCTTCAGGACATACCATGACAGTTTCAGGTGAAGGAATGGTGTTTGATTTATAGCAAGCTGCTGTGTGCTCTTCATCAGGTGAGGCAAATATCAAAGAAGCAAAGCATTTGTGGAAGTCTGAAGGGGAAACGGAAATGGAACACACCTGACATATCAAAGAAGACTTTAATGTAAGCTTTAATGGAATCATGCCTCTTGTATCTGCAGCCCGACGCACTGCTCTGATCAGTGGTTCAAGAGGCACACACATTATGATTTAAGAGGTCAGAGAGACAGCAGATTGTCTCTCAGAAACCAAATACATCAAACAACGCCAGTAAGAACAATTTAATCCAGCCAGTTATGGGACTTTTCCAAGTATAGGGCCACAAAGTGATTTTTGGCGGATAAATACGAATCAGCTTCTAAAGCTAAGTCAGGCAGAAACAGCCATTTCATGATGAAAAGGAGTATTTTACAATAATTGTCCGGTGAAGTGCATTTTGGAGAGATTTGGGGAGAATTTACCCAGGCTTTGTCGAAATCCGATTAGTGATTTGCCAGAGATATTATGTGAACAAATGAACGAATAAACAAACAAAGGAGATGAAAGAATTAGAGAGCGGCAATCGATTCTACAAAGTCTCCTGCTGCTGCTCTTGTAAACACACATTTTCTAAGAAATGAAAATTGCAACAAGAACTGCAGTTGTATTTCTCCCCAGACCTGTTAAGTTGTTGCAGTTTACATCCTTGTCAAGACTTTCCGGTGAGGAACGTGCCTTCTTTAGTTAGAGACCAATTTTACTTTACTTTGTGACATGGTGCGACAACCATCACCTGAGGCGCGACATCAGCAAAACCAATGAGCTTGACGTGGACGGCAACGCTCCAGTATGGTTACTGCTGCAAGGAAGTGACAAACTGTAAAGTGAGGATGCTGCACATTTTCACCCTGGCAGCACAAAAGAACTTAACAATCAGCACAGTTTCAAGTTGGGCACCCAAGATTAGTGTCACCCACTCAACCAAAAAATGAAATATGATCACAGTCTCCCGTTACGTTACTGGTCAGAAAAAGTTTTTTGCAGAACATTATGATGTCCCAGTTAAGCTGAGTGTTTGGATATAAAAACTAGCAACTCATAATTCAACTTTGTGTGAAATTAAGTCAGAATTTTAATGACTTCTTGAGTTATGGACAAAAAAATCCCACAAAAACATGTTTTGAGAAGTCACGGTTCAAGAGTCCAAGCAGATGCATTCATAAAAATGGGGACAGAAGGACAAACAACCCGAACACATACTGCCTTGAGTCACAGCTTTCATAAACATTGTATTGTTCAGGTGTCAGCATCTATCTATCTCTACCTGCAGGTGGCAGCGTGCAGGCCTTCGGGTGGCTGGTGGCAGTGGGCGTGTTCTTCCTGCGAGGAGGACTTCCACCGATGAGATCAGAGTGGTGGACCCTGGAGACTGTAGGAGACTGGGGGATGCTGGGGAGAGTGCGGGACTTGGCCAGTAGGGGTCTCTGCAGCTTCCTTTCCAGCGACCTGTTGTAGAGCATTGTAATCGATTACATGGAGCCTTTTGTTTTCACTGTTTACTGCATCTCTAGAAGACACGCTATTGGTCTCAAAATCACTCATGTTGGATAAAATATTTCTTATATTAATATCAGATAGAAATTTAGTTTTGCACACAGAGGACTGTAGACTTGCAGCGTAATACCAGCATGTGTTCACAAAACACTCACCCATATACACATTCTGGTGCACACAAAAGCACATGCACACACACAGTCACTGGTAATGAGCAGCAAGAGAGCAGCTGCACTGATCAATAGTGAAATTGCCTCCACCTCAGCATAATCAAGCTGAAGGCCATTGAAAACAAGCAATTTGAATTGTTTTCTTTCACAGAAGTTGATACCACACACTCACCATCAGGACACCAATCAATAACCACAATCACAAGATCGGCTTAACAGCAAATTTGTGACAAACACCAACGCGTTCAAATCATCTGCGTAAATCAACAACAAGAGTTCAAAGAATACACAGATGGTTGTTTGTTCACCATCACTGTGAGTAAAACAGCAACATCCAATGTTTCACTGCAGTGTCCTCTCACAGCCATTCCTTGTTTCTCTTTTCAGCAGAAATAAATTCGCTGTTCAGACATTTTAGGCAGCAGCCAATATGAGATACTGCCCAGATTTCCAGTATTTCATTACATTAAAACCGATGTGATTTACATTACATAAGCGCATCTCTGTCCAGCACCAGCTCTGATTGGCTGGATGTGATCAAATTCAGTCGAACGTGGCTAGCATTCCAGACACCAGAGTCTGACGTCTGACCTCCAGACTCTTGCGTGACAAGTTTGGGTGCAGAGCACATGATCCCCTGCTGAAAATCAGTGGAGGACATGTGACTCCCCTGAGGCTGACGTGTCCTGACATTTTCACTGAGTTGTGTTTCAGCCTGCAATTTGTTTTAAAAAATAAACACATCAGTAGGAGATTAGGGACTGTAACAATGAAGTACATCAAGTTAATATACTAACAAAACACTGCAGGTGATTATACCAGTCATATGTACGATAAATACATGTGCAGGTGGATGCACAACATGCATATAATGATGCAAGTTTGTCTCTTTGAACCCCGTATGTGCTGTTGTTCTTGTTTCACACTCCACTTATTCATGTTTGCATCACTGTAATTGTTCACCTCCAGACGACCCACTTTTATTTTTCAAAACCAAACATGTTTTGCTTCAATTTTAGTGAAATCGTTTAATATTTTGGCCATGAACAACAATAAAACTAATTGTTTTTTGTCTAAGTCTGATGAGAAGTAGGCTTTGGCCAATATTAGATATTATCAAATATCACAATATTTCTCATCATTTGTGATATTTTCCTCAATATTGAATATCCAAAAGCTGTCACTGCATCTTTGGGCATCTTTTATTTGCTCGCCAGTCTGGCAACATTTCCGGTTTAAAGCAGGAGAAGATTAGTATCACTTTAAAATCTTTATTTAGTCTTTAAATCTTTATTTAGAGACTTTGCGCCTAGAGACTTTTAGCTTCGCTTAGCCAGTGAGTAGAAACAGTGCGGAAAAAATGCTTTATGATGTGTGTTTAATCTGCACAAAAACCAAAATGTTGTGTTTTTCTGAATATTATGTGCTGTACAATAGAGTGCCTGAGTCACACCCCACTACTTCCGGGTCATGGGACCTTAAAAAGTTGACTTTTGTCGTCAAACAAAGTAAAACCGCTTTTAGTGAGACCGCTCAGTGAACTACACATCTCGTCTTGGCCAATATACGTCATCAATGCAGACACAGCCATTAGCTTGGCAGATTTCACTGAATTTTTCCAGGACGAGGGGAAAAGTACTGAAAGAGGTACAAACCAATATAAATTGGGTGATGCTGAGAGCTGCAGTTGCTTGAACGGGAGTTAGTCGGTTCTGTTAGAGGAGAGAAAATGTAATGACGTCAGTTACGCGACTGGTGTTGTAGTCTTTATAATTACGTATTTTCACAAGCTGATACATCAACCGTTTGATGACAAACACATACTTTCTTCACATGAAAAAATATCATTTAAATTGACGAACATCACATGCGTAATTCAGGGCACAAGTTAAACAGGATCAGAAAACAATTTTCCTTCCCCATTGACTAGCGTTCATATTTTTTACGTATTAAGGTCCCGTGGGGTCTGCCGGAAGCGTCGTGACTTAGGCACTCTATTTCTTGGACAAAACCTGCAATTTCTTGGATTCTCCATAAACTTCAAAGTGTTGAAAAATTACCTGTTTCCTCCTGTTTTCAATCTAAATGCTAAGCTAAGTTATTCATCTCCTGGTTGTAAGAGTAGTAGTAGTCTCATCTTATATCTACAGTAATTTTTTGCAACAACACAAGTAAGCATATTTCTTTAAAAGTTTGACTCCAGTCTTAGCCTAAAAGCAATACAAAACCACCATGGCATATAAATGTCTCATATGTGAGAGGGGTGTTTCAATACCAGCAACTGTAATACAAATCCACATATCACCCAATAAGTACATTTCATCAAATCAACGACATTAGTTGAGACGAGCCAGGCAAATACATCCTTTGATCTCGGCATGGGATCACATCTTAGCCATTAAGTGCCCGACTTTACAATGGATTATTAATCATTCATGAATTCATGATTGCATCAAATGCTGCAGCACCATTCAGTTGTATATGCATTACACAATGAAAAGCAGCCTTCTTTGTAGCTGGCATGTTTTTACTCCTCAGTGAAACATAAAAATGATCCTGTGTTTGAGTAGAATACATCGGTTTTCTTTGAACTCCCTCGGATGTCTGGCTCAGGACGTATTTTCAGGCTTTGGGTTATTTATCACCAGGGAGCTTTCAGGTAAACCGACAGCCAGCTCTAAGTCAGCACATCCGCAGGCTTGAGAAGTAAAGCACTGACATAGAGTATGCTCGCCGTCAGCTAGTAAACTACTCCCCTGATAGAAGTCGTGGGTGTTGCAGTTGTGAATATTTGACCTGGGATCAGTGAATCCCTGAATGAGATTCAAAGCAGAGACACGGAGGACTCGGGCCAGTATGATGATAAATAATGCTTTTGTATAGCTGAATATCAGAGGAAGAGCCAGTAGAGACCGTATACATGCAGGTATACTATAGCACACACACACAGACACACACACACACTTTGATGATACAGTAATAGAAACAGGCAGGTCTCTCACTCCTCAGCAATCCATTCCATACTGACTTGCATGAAGAAGCATTTTCCTGAAGCGTACACACACACACACGCATACACACATGCACACACTGTTGGCATAAGATTAAATAACTCAGGGTCCATCGACAAACACATGCACACAAACACACACGCACAGACGCATATGCGCACAAACGCAGTTGGTGGCCTCCCACCAGTACATCATGATGATAACACACTGGGCTGAACAGTCAGCCCAGGCCGCTCCGACAGTTTGGCCCTCACTCATCCCCCAAACCTGTTGCTAAGCGACTCTGTCTACAAAAACAGGGGGGAGAGGACAGGAGCGAAGGAGAGGAGAGGAGAGAAGAAGCTAATTTTTGATGCCCAGCAGCAATCTGCATTTGCACAAAAACTGTCTTGCCCCAAGTTGTGAGCATCAAGTGCAAGACATGATTTCTGTTGCCAAATTCATTATCTCGGGTGCTGCAGTCGAGGGAGACAATTCGCTTTCTTTGTCAGAATCTGTGTTGCGTGACAGACAAAGCAATACATTTTTTTTTTAATGAATGGAGGGAGGCAAGAAAGGAATGACAGACAATAATGCAGGAAGAGGAGAGAGACAGCACAGGAACCATGCACCGATGGTGTGGCGGTAACGTGAAAATACTCTGTACAGTACTTGCCAAAAAAGAATCATTTGTTTATTCAACCAAGCACTCACACAAGTGAAACATGTTCTGCACGTGCGTTTTTGAGCATCCATCCTCCTCCATCCGTCTCTTCGGTTTCATCCCTCCATTTCGTTGTGCGTGTGACTGATAATGAAGAGAGCTCAGACGACTTTGCAAGAAGCTTCTGTCACTTTTGTCGCTGCAGGCCAAAACACACTTCCCTCTCACTTCCACGGGAACAGGTTCTAGTAGATCAGGTGTACAGCGACTTGTGTTAGTGACCTATTTTTAAAGCTAAAAGCAGCACATAAACCTCTTGACTGTAAAAATACAACTTTCTTTTTTTTTCCAACCCTTACACTAAATGACGGCTAATTCTAACGGCTTAAGTCAAGTGTTGCACGCTGAGTTTTTACACCCAGCCGGCTGTGTTTGTTATCACATCAATATTAAGGCTGGACTAAATGGGAATCTGTTCCTACTGTTCTAATGAATCCTGTATGAGGGTGAATGTCATTGTTCTTGAATGCAGCTGCAGTGAGAACTATCCATGGTGCTGCATCAGTCTTTAGCACGCAAACACACACACAGCACATGCACATCCTCAGCAATAAAACATACAGGCCAGTAGTCCTGTTCAGTCCTGAGCTGTTTATTGACAGTCTCACTCAGTATTAGTGGTGAGTGTTTGTAGAGTTTGTGGATAGTAAATGTTTGTTTTGATAGGTGAGGTGTTGTATTTCTGTTCTTCTTTTTGTTTCTCTGGTTTAATTTCTCTCTTCTACCTTCTTATATCATTCCTCCAGAAACTTTCTTGCATTTTTCTGTCTTCATAATTCACTTCCTGTCTTGTATCATCTTTTTCCCAAGATATTACCTTTTCCATTAACATGGATATCCAAAAAGTTGTGATATATAAAACTGACTCTCTATATATCTGAGTGCGGATGACAAGGACGGGTCTCAGGAGGTTGGAAGAAACACGACTGACCCCATGAGGCAGAAGGAGATGGACAGATTAACCTCTGTCCATATCTTTCAGTGATTCAGCAGGTATTTGTCGAGGAGTCTCTAGAGTGAACAGGTTGAATGAAGGGACTCTGAGCAGCTTAACTGACAGACACGACCACAGATCAGCCAATGTGGGCTTGCAGATTTCTCCCTCTACATTACCGAAATATGCACAATCACATTACTGATTTGTCATCACTCGTCGTTCATTATGGGCTGAACAACTTGTCACCATTCATTATGGCTCTGTCCCAGAAAGGGCACAGTTCAATTTCCATGTTATCTAAAATCTTGCTCCTTCACAGCAAAACTCAAAGACCTAAAATGATGTGATTCAGTGAAAAAATTGCAGAGCAGGGCTGCTGAAATCAAAGCTATGGAAAAATAGCCAACACCACAACAAATCAAACTAAAGAAAATGGACAACTGAACATATTTTCAAGCATTTCAACTGCATTTAAGGTGGAATACTGTAAGCTTGGATTACTGTTAAGGTTGTTGTTACTGTTAAGGTGTGAGCTCAAGAAGAAGAAATGCAGACAAAAAAACAATCAAATCCTGCAGAAGTGGACCTTAGACAGCTTTATGGTCAATGGAGGATTAAATACTTTACAGCAGCACATCTAAATTTAGAGGGAAAGTTATTAATTAGTCTCAGTAGACGGTGGTAGGTGGTATTGGAACTTGCTAGATGATACTGGTGTATAAAAAAAGGGTTATTACTGAGGGCACAAACTTAGTTTCCATTCAGTCACACTCATTCTCTGCACATACGACACATGCATATGTGCGTCTAAGTGGAACATATCAACTCTATCTTAATGACTGGTGTCTTTTTGCAATTCCATTCCTGCTCTTCTTCTGTCAGAGACAAAGCAGGCGGAGCTCAGCTGTCCTAGTACAACTCTGCAAGCAGACTAGTCGCGAGTCTGACACCCAAACCCCCTCTGGCTGCTTCTTGGCGGATGTCAGAATACAGACGGAACGGGATGAGAGAAAAAGGGGCAATAGAGAGAGAAAGAGAATGAGAAAAATCAGACAAGAAAGGGCTGAAGTCAGAGATGAAAGATGGGAAGAAATGGAGGGGCGTAGGAAGAGGGTGGCTTGTGAGAAAGAGACAGTGAGTGGGAGAGACAGAGACAAAGACACTGTGGGGATGAGAGAGATGCTGGATTTGTGATGGCAGGGACTCTGAGAGCTTTTTTTGTACCACATGTCCACCCACGTTAACACTTGTGCTCTGAGTGAACGATATGTGATTTGATAGACATTTTTTTCAAAGTCTAGAGTAGCGGCAGCAGTGGTAGAAGTTTACTAAACAATCTGAAATAATACTTTCAACCTGGTTACATTATTTAACATCAACTTCAGCAATTTAAGATGCTTACTGTTACCTGTAAGAGCTAGAGAGCAAAAACAGAAACACAGGACTTTTTATGACGTTACGACACTGATTCCATTTTTTTTTAAAATTTAAGATTCTGAGGTCAAGTCGGTAGAACTAAAAGATGCTACACAAAAGGAGTTTGTATGTTTGAATGTGAGCAGCTTTTGAGAGACGTGACACTAGATTAACCCCGGAGATAAAAAATGTGTTGCAAAGGAAGCAACAAATCTGCATCAGGCACATACATCAGACACTGTTAAAACACTCCAGCTTTTCCGTTTAAAAATGTAGCTTCAGGTTGGAAGGAGACAATATGTGGAAAAGTAATTTTAAGTGTAGCTACTCTGGCAGTAGAGCTGACTGTGGACTTGCAGCATTGAGACTGCTGCATTAAATTTCCAGACTGTCTGGGAAGTACTGAGCGTAAAACCTGAATGAAACCCCTTAAACATCTACGGCTCCTCTGCCCTCAAGCAAGGCACTTACAGAAACCCCTACACAGTCTGCTGCTGCTCAGTCATCAACATCACAGAGCTGGGAAGCTCCCAATAAAGGAGTGGGAGTGTATGATGTATGTGAGACGGGATGTTGCTGGAAAAAGAGAGCATGCACTGTGTAGACTTTGCCCAGGAAACTCCCCTCTCCTTCTTTCCGTCTCCTCTTCTCCTCTATAGGCGGAGTATCGACTGGACTCTCTCCATTTCTATCTATAGAGAAGCCCCTGATTCAATGATGCATCGCTGGGAGGAATCCATAGTAGCCAGGAGCACCACATGCCTGACAGCACACATTGACTGCACCTCCACACTTACATAACACAGTGCTTTAATACACATGCACACAGGCACATGCTTACACATGCACTCATGTATACAAACACCTGTTTGCCTGACAGTCCTGTCTGTGTGCAGATACACAGAAATGCACTGATATGTTGACTTGTGTTTATAATATTAACTTATTTAAGCCTGTATTCTTATTCAGATTGACATTAATAGAAGGGTCTGAGGAAATATTGTTAAATTATTGAATAAAGAGGAAAACACTGGGATAGTATGTGATGAACAATGAGGATTGCTATTAAAATCTCCTCCAGACGCAGCTTAAACACATTGCTTTGTTGCACAAATGCACACAGGGACGTGATGATGGACTGTACGTCCACAATCACAGAGACCTATCCATGGTGTGTCATGCACCCATGTAGCCTGGCATACCTGTGCACAGACACAGACGCACACAGACACACACACCGGTTACCTGGCCTCTGCCACAGTGCAGCAGTAGCTGCCGCTGCGCTGCGAGCTCCTGCCCACCCGCAGCTCCTCTTGAGACTTACGCCGATTGAAGTAGTCTGTGAGTTTCCCAAAACTCGCCATCTTTCCGCTGTCTGTTCACCGCCAACGCCAACTCTCTTTTTACCGTCTTTACCCTTTGATCCGTTAAAAAATGTCTCTGGTTGTGTTCTACAAAGCTCTGTTTGTCCTGGCTTTCTGTCTTCTTCTACCTGGGCTCAGTGGCTCAGCGTCAGCCGTGGGTCCGAGTCTCTCCGTGCTGCCTCATCCCTCTTGTGTACAGCACTTAATGTGCAGAAGACGAGATGAACCCCGCTCTGCCTTCTCTCTACCTCTCTCCCCTTTTGATCGGCCACCATTGGACGTGCAACACACACACACACACACACTGACTCTCTCAGAATAGTAACGTTGTGGCTGCCTTCCGATCGACACAGCAGGAGGAGTGCCCCCTCATTGGAGAGCAAACAAGAAGGAGGAGAAGGACAGAACGAGAGAGAGAGTGAGCTTCGATCTTCTTCTGAGCTGGTGGGAGAATATGAGCTGCTGTGATGCCTGCATCTAAGCCCACCCCCCTTTTTCTCTCTCTATGTCTCTGTTTTTTAGCACACATTGTCTGTGGCTCCCTCTCTGTCTCTCTCTCTCATGCATGAATTCTTTCACACGACCGTTCGACTCTCGGTGCGCACACGCGCTTTCGATTAAAGCTGGAGAGCAGGTGGCAGCGGTCGAGCTTTGTGTGTGCATCACTGTCTTGCTCTCTCTCTCTCTCTCTCTCTCCATAACACACACACACACACACACA
Organism: Naso thynnoides; assembly: GCA_029783665.1. Classification (NCBI taxonomy): domain Eukaryota; kingdom Metazoa; phylum Chordata; class Actinopteri; order Acanthuriformes; family Acanthuridae; genus Naso; species Naso thynnoides. Next base: position 13,133,225 of record JAQLOL010000014.1, on the reverse strand, counting down.
CACACACACACACACACACACACTGATTCACAAACAACTCAGTACCAAACTGAAGAGCACCTGCCCCTCGAACCTTAACTTACCCTGCTTGTTTGTCAGCATGAATGTGTGTGTTATATACAAGGATTGCTCTGTTTTAAACTCTATTTAACTCTATACATTGTGACCACATGAAGGCAATCCACTTAAAAGAATCAAAAAATGGAAAAGGATGATGGGAGGATAGAGGCAGTGAGGGGAAGACAGAAGGGAAGCGCACAAGGAAGGAGGGAAAGGAGACATAGAGGGAGGGCTCTCTGTGAAGTGCTCATTAGTGAGTAAATGTGTAATGTGTGTGTGTGTGTCTCCCGCACATCCAGACATCATACATACAGGCATTCCTCTGTCTATTGGCTCTCTGGTTTTCACTGTTTTCTGTCCATTTTAGAGAAAGGTGACATGTCTCTCTCCCTTTCTGCTCTCAACGTCAAAACCTCTCGTTTGCAGCCTCCCTTTCTCTCTCCATACCCTCCAGCTGCCTGCTTCTCCTCCCTTTTTTTGCATCTCCCTCCACACGCCTCCCTTTTCTTTGCTATATATACTCAGACTTGCAAGAGACCATTTACAGCACACTTCAAGAAATAAAACATATTCCCACTGCCGTTTTCAACTTGATTTTACGTTTTTTTTAAATCACTGACAATAAAATACAGCATTGATTGAAGTATCCAGGCTCAGCGGGACCATGTGCAGTTATTTATTTAAGGACTAATCTTGGACCCTACTGGGCTCGTACAGGGACCATAATGCACAATTACTGGTCAGCTCACATCCACTTAATCAGCCTCACGGAAAAATAGATCAAGCTCCGTAAAGCCAGTTTCCTCAGATCGGCAAGAATCAATAAGTTGCTACAAACACACTGACTGTGTGGTATTTTTAACATGAAAGTAACCCACAAGTCAGCAGTCGCTCAAAGTGAAGTTTTTCCTACTCAAATTATGCATTTGTGAGCACTGCCATAAGGGCTATCACTACTGTTATTTTCATTTATTAAGTAGCTGTCAAAATATTTTCTCCATTTACTTTTTTAGTCTTTAAAATATCAGAAAAGTGTGAAAATTGCACATTTTGTGCAGATGTCTTTTGTGCGACCAACATTCAAAAATCTAAACTTTTTTTTTTTTTGGTAATTTATTTATTTATTTTTTTTTTTTTATGCAAAAAGAAAAAGCCCTAAAATCTTCAGTTTGGGAAGCTAGAACCATTAGATATTTGGCATTTTGGCCTGAAAAATGATGAATAATCATAACAATAGCTGCCAAATCATTTTCTGTCCACAGACAAATTAATTAATTGCAATTACCAAAAAAAGCAACAATTTTACAGTTGTATAGGTTTGCTGAAAATTATGGCTATCCTGATGTAAAAATGGGGAAAATACTGTTTAAATAATGCAGAAGATAAGAGGAAGGAAGAGCATTTAACTTAAGTTACTCATTTGGGAAACACATCCCTCACTGATACACGTTGTAAGATGTGCAAAACAGGCCACTTAGAGTGAAAAGCAGCTGTGTTGAGAGATTCAAACAAGAAAGTCTCCAAAAACATACTTCATTTTAACGAAAGGAACACGTTTAGAGAACACATGAGAACAAACCACAGAGGAAACATTACAAAACGGCACAGCGCAGCTCTAACGTGTCTACTAATTGTCCGTTGAGCCTGGTAAAAATGGCACAATCGTTAAAAAGAACGGCCTAACTGTTAACCAAAATATAATCACACTGCCAAGACAAAACATATTGTAGTTTTATTAAAAGTTGCATCAAAATCTAAATAATGTGAGACTTTTAAAATAATGCATTTATTAATATTTGTCTCCATGTCAGTGGTGCAGAATACAGAAACATTTAAGTGTGTGTTTTGATGTATCTGTGTGTGTTCTTCTTGTCTTTGCCTTGCTGTGATCCCACGCTGCACTTAATGTTGTGTGAAAGGTGTGGGCTATGTGCGCCTCACAGAGTTCCTGTGCTAAAGAGTTCAGCGTATTGATCAGCCCGCATCGCTCCCTCCCTTCCGAAAAAAATTCTCTTCATTCCCTCATGATTCCCCTCCTCCAGCTGTCCATTGATCTAAGATTCTGCTTGGCCTGATTGCCCAGGAGGCAGAGTAATATTTAGAGTCCAGGTCCCTGGGTGGAAAGAGCGAGGAGAGGGGGAGAGCGAGAGAGAGAGAGAGGGAGAGGGAGAATACCAAAGAAGCAGATACAAATTATGTGAACATAGTGTAATATTAATGACCCTTAAAGCTCCCACATTCCCCTTCCCTGCCGACACAGCAAAATTACTCCTCTATATCTTGTGCTGCCTCATTTAAATATTGTGCTATCAGTAGGGCCCGACTGATACATTGGTCTGCTGATATTATCGGTCAATATCAGCCTATCGTAGAAATATCGTATCAGCGTATATGTACTCCAACAAGTGCTGATATTAAAACTGTTTTTTAAGGCTGGAAAAAATGCTTGGGCTAGTGATTTACAGGGGTGTAATTACATACATTGTCCAGCAGACGGCGGTCCAATTTTTTTAATTGGCAAACTCGGGGGCAAGCCCCATTATTCTTACGCTTCCGTTGGAGGAGGTGAATTTACATTTCTGATTTTCTTCTCCGTGTGCTGCTCGCTGTTTACAGTCTGAATGTTTACAGTCTGACGTGAGAATGGAGTTCGAGTTGAGAGACAACATCTACCAGCAGATCTTTTCACAAGTAGCCAGTTTACACGCCATTAACTGTTTTTATATTGTCTGCCTCTTAACCGACCCCCCCTTTTTTTTTCACAGCCCCCATTCCGCCCCCTCCCCCTCAAGAGGCTGCCGTCTCTTGCCAGGCCATCTTTGGAAATAAGAACTTGTTCTTAATAGACTTTTTTGCCTGGTTAAATAAAGGTTAAATAAAAAAATAAAAATATGATCAATATCCTTATCATAAGGCTTAATGTGCAAAAAACCACAATTTTCCTTTAATGTACAGTACATTTGTATAGTTGAGTATGCTCTGAGTTCATGAACACTACCTGTTGTCAAATCTCAGCTCAAAACATACTGATCTGAACAAGCTGTTGTAACTGTATCTCTGGTTTTTGTTTTATGATTTCTTTGTGTAAAGTGACAAATTTTTAAAATGTATTTATTTTTTGTGATTTATCACGCTGTAATGTCTAGATTTTTACAACTGTTTTAACATGTGC
>JAQLOL010000014.1:13077998-13115390 GCA_029783665.1 Naso thynnoides | reverse complement strand
TATATATATATATATATATATATATATATATATATATATATATATATATATATATATATTTAAAACTCCTGAGTGGCCTGCACTGTTTCTGCAAGTCAGATTTTACAATGTCCAAGAGACCCAGTGGGCTGAAGTAATCTGCTAGTGGGCCTATATAAAGCTGAAATGCTTCTCCAGTGGGCAACAACAGTTCCAGGAAGCCCAGAAATAGAGACAGGAAGTTCATTTCGTAAACACAATAGAGCATGTTAATATACTATGTAAAACCAACCGCCAAATAAACCAAATAAATACATAATCTATCTTACTCTATGAGTTGCTCCATTCCAGTTCCCTGTTTCTCCAGCGGCTCCCCCAGGTTTGGGTTTTTAGTGCTCCTCTCACGGTGTGGCTTCTGGCTTTTACCTGGGAACAAACGTACACATTTGTTAGCCCACTGCCACTTAGCATACACAAGAAGTATGTGAAAGACAGAGCAATGATAAATGTGTATCAGGTTTAAAAGTGGAGGTTTCTGGAAACATCCAGGATGTCAAATCAGTCAAACCACGGCCTTGTCTTTTGTCTGTCACCCTCTCTGCCTCTTTGAGGGACTCTGGGCCTCTCAGATCTCGAGGTGTTGAGTTTCAAAGTTGTCTCCATACTGTGTGATTTATGATGGAAACTCAACTAGCCTTGGTTTCTCTGTCGTCTCAGACCAACCTGTATATGTTTAAAAGCACTATGCAGGATCCTCCACTTAGACATCTAATTTGAAGAAGCACTGAAGCAAAGAAATGCGGTCAGGATTATCAAGCTCTCTCCATCTCTGTCAATTTATCCTGACAAAGAATCAAATACATTTATAATTGGTTTATGTATACTTGAATGACTGTGACCTTGATTGACTTTTTAAATATGCTCCACAGCATAGATATATTTATCTTCCCTTTCAGGCAACATCTGGAACTCAAGCTAGCTGTAGCATGACACGCCTAAGGAAGCAACTCCGCTGCACCCTCCCCTTCCTATTTTTGCTCCAGCTCATGTTTTATTTTATTTGTTGTCACTCTCTCTCTTTTGAGGCCAGTTTACACCAAAAGTTCAAGATGAGACAAAACGGTTGCAGGGAAAGTTGCAGTGGTGTAAACTGACCCCTCTCAGGGCACCCTGTAAAATCACTTGGGAGAGCGGGCACCCCATGTACAGAGGCTGTGTCCTCGCTGCAGCACCCCTGGGTTCAATTCCACCCTGAGGCCCTTTGCTGTATGTCTCCCCCCCATTTCCTGTCCAGTCCATCAGCTGTCCTATCAATAAAGGCCCAAAAAGCCCAAAAGGTATCTTAAAACTGGACCGTCTCAGCCTGAATCAAGCCGGCTGACGGTGTTGCCTTTAACTCAGCTTGTCAAGTCACCAGAGGCCAGTATAAGCACGTCATCTGTTTTAACAACCAATCATCTCATAGCAACGTCTGCTGTCACTAATAAGCGCAGCGTAAAGCAGCCAGTAGTAACAGGCGCACCCTGAAATGACCTGATTGGACGAAAATACCCCATCATGGTCTTCATTTTCTAAAGCCCGAATACAGAGCCAAGGAGAGATGCAGAAGTCTATCACCTGAATTACAATATGATGAGAAGTTATTATGGATTTTTTCCCCGATGACGCCACAAATAAACTGCCAACCCCAGCTTTAACTTGGCTCAACAGAAAGTGCACAAAAGCTTCTTCCAGCTCAAGAACACATTCGACAAAAAGACCCTTATCATCGCCAACAAACCTTTCTGTGCACCAATAATACTGACCTATTTCTCACTCACGGAAACACACCGTGAATCTAATTAATATTATTCATGTTAATGCGAAGTAATTACGCAGAGCTGCTGCACCTGGATAAACTGTGTACGGGCGGTGACACCTCTCTCGCCCAAAGCCTGCATGTTAATTAAGCAGAACATCTGGTGAGAGCGGAAACACACCGTCGAGTTGAAACGACGGGAGGCTGCCTTGATCAAAAGAGCTGAATGTTTTGGAAGGTGAACTTCAGTTAAATTTTTTTATGCTCTTCTTTGCTTGTGCCAAGTCAAAATTGATAAGCTGCCAATTGCAGCTTTCAGTGACTTGATAGAAAAATCCAGGTAGAGCGGAGACAGCAGACGATGACAGTGTTTGCTGCATTGTGCTGCAAGGTCAATACAAAACTATAGCCCAGCTTCATGCACATGTTTATTCATTTTTTCAGCAAAGAGCACTTAGTGATATCACAGGGAGCAGCATTTGGGTAAGTAGATCATGAAGCCTAGCAAGACCTCTATTTAAGCTATTATCTTATTAATTGACCTAAAGAAAATTAATCAGACTTTTTAACTGATTCCATTTCTGCGTTCTTAACCTTCAGAAATGAGACATTGCTCACTTTTCTCTACATTGCATATCATTAGAATTTTATTTTCTCTGGTTTTTGACTCTTTTTAAGCCAAGAATAGGCATTTTTAAGACGCTAAGGATAAAATTCCATGTCATTGTCATTATTTTTTATACAAAATATGTTTATATAAAATCATAAGACAAAAAAAATGACTATTGAGAAACCAGGGTGTCTGATGGGGCAATGTACAAGTCGAACAGAATAACTTACCAGCTAAACTAACTCAAAGCAAGTCTTGGAAATTAATTTTAAGCCTCAAAAAATAGACAAATATAAATGGAGGCATTCAGTGAGCAATTTTCTAAATGTCCTTGGACTGGGCTTAATCCTTGTCTGGGAAACCAGCTGATACAGTTTTTGTAACTATGTCCCAGAATGGCAAAGTTTGGGCGACACACTCACAACCAGACAAAGGGACTTGTAGCAGCTGCTCACAGCTAGAAAGGCCAGCAGTGTATCAAACAGCAGAGACAAAGGACAACGGCACGGCAGAGGAAGGAGTTATTAACTCTCTAGTGTCTCAGCATCAAGATACGCAGCTCACTTGTGGCAACATTTCGATCATCACATGATTAGTGCGACAGATGTTGAGCTTTTCTTTATGAACATCTGTTTTAAAGCTTCTGCTCAGCCAAAGACCATGAACACAGACTTGTGACAAACAGATGAAGAGCAAATATTGAAACCATTCCCTTTTCATATGTCTGTACTGTATTTTTCCCTCACCAAAGTTCTTCACATTCACAGCTTCGCTCCCATCCAGTCATGCATACTAATCTGTGCTGTAACTCGGAGCAGTGGCCAGCCGCTGCCTGCCTGTCCCATCAAACATGCATAAGAAACAGATGTATCTTTGATGTAGGCTTGTTCATGTTGCCCCATGTGCAAGAGTGTGTGAATGAGTGTGAGTATGTGTGGCTGTATGTTTATGTGTCTTTGTCAGTGTGCTCCCAGGCCCTGCGGGTGCAAGCCAGGCTGAGGAGATGCGGCTGCATGCCCCAACACACAGGGAGAGAGGGGAAGGCTGCCATAGATCTTTGGCAGGACAAACGATCAGTGCAGCAATATGTTGCCATACATTATCTCTACATAATTCATCATGTGAGTTTGGGCTGGGCGATATGGCCCGAAAATAAAATCCCCAATCTTTTCATACCATATCCGATTTTTGATTTGAAGCAATTTTTTTTAAAAACTACACAAGAGAAAGGAATTATTTCAAATCTTTGTTTTTACTTCAAACAAACATGAATTTCCTTATTGGGAGTAAAGTGCAAACCCTAGCTTTAACCAAACTACAACTTTTTTAAAGTAAAGGTTTGATCAAACAAGGATGAATCCCCCAAATTTGGAATTAATAAAGTGCCAGCCAAACTTCGCTCATAACAAAAATAAGAGACCAGAGCTGAGAGAGAGCCATAGGCTACCGTATTTACCCTAATTAAAGGGAAAATTAATTTTCAGGATTTTCATTTTTTAACATCTTCAAAACAAATTAACTCGAATTTCAATTTAAAATCCATTTACTGCCCAGCCCTTATATGAGTGAAACTGTTATATATAGCTTTTTTCATTGAACATATTTCACGGATTTAATTCAGATAGAAATTATTTAATTCTACATTACACTCTACTATATATCACGTTTACTAAATGAATATAAAAAGTTTACTAATAAAGATTACTGACACACAATGCTTTCGTACCGCCCTCAATAGCAGGTCAGATATCAGAACCAGTCAGATATCATGTGATTCATTTACTGGAAATGGGACCCTTCTGTATGCAACTTAACAAAACTGTTTACTGTAAAATAAGATAATATCCATAAACAGCAACCAACACACACATTTCTGGTATTGAATCAGTATCATGAAGGGAAAAATTATACATTCCATTTTCAAGCATAAATGCCAAACATTCCCTCGTCTCAGCTTCTAAAATGTGAGTATTTGCTACTTCTCTTCATCACTGTGATCATAAAATTTTTGATTCTGGACAGTTTATAAGACAAAATACGCAATCTGAAGATGTCACCTTTTTTCATTGTCCATCAATTATGTAACCCATTTCAGGATCAAAAATGATTTACAGTTTATCTGACAGCAAGGTGCTACTGTAGTAACTATTGCTGTATAGTGTTATTAGGTTTCATGGGTAATTACAGATATTTAGTCATAAGAAAACATTTAAAAAACTTATGGACAACAAAAATTAAAAGGAGGAAGCTTCCTGCCTTTGGTGTTTGTCTTCCTGGTGCTTTGGGCACCCCGTAATTTATGTACGAACATTAAGAGCAGATGCAGATGTTAAGTTATTTTGCTGGCTTGCACTTAAGGAAAAGCATGGCAGTGGTCCATGAGACTGTCATCTTTTGGTATCTGGTGTGGTGAAAACTTCCCTTGCACAAGATTGTGAACAGGTATAATCATGAATCATCAAAGGGAAGAGCTTTATCCTGCTTGACATTAGCCACGCTCACGCCAGAGGCTGCCTTATTCGCTAGTACCGAGTTTATCTGAGGGTGTACTGTATGTCTGGTAACATCTGTGGTCGTGACATAAATAAAGCCCACACTATTCCACTACCCTCATGCCCTCTCATGTCCTCACATGAGTCCATGACCATGAAAAGTGACCCTGACCCACCTCTCTATCATGTCCTCACACATGCCCTATTAAAGGCACAATGACACACATTTTTGTCCCTCATGCAAGTGTTGCCCCCCACTCGCCCACACACACACACACACACATCTTTTTCCTTTTCCCCTAAGACAATTGTGTTATTCACTCTCTATTGTGGAAGCCAGTGATTTCCACATGTGCATTGGCCATAAAAACAGCAAAGAGCCAACTAAAAGCATCCCTTTCCTGAGTAGCAGGGTCACAATTTGTCTCATATAAACACAGGACACACCTTAGCCCAACAGTTTTCACATATCCTTCTGACCTCCTTACCTCCCAAAGTGCTCTTCTTTCCTCTGACACAGGATACCAATAAATCAAAGTTACTAAAGCGGACCTTTTGGGATATTTTTCTGAAGAGGAGTAAAAGAAAATGACATAAAACCAACTCCTAGTGAACTTTCAGAGGAGTTTCTGTTAGTGAGAAAGTCTTAAAGCACGTTGAACACTGAAGCTGGTGCCTTTTGTCTCCCAACGTGCCTCGCGCTGGGTTTCCCGAGCATTGTCATGACAACAGTGTGTACGCACCGACACTAGCCACAGAAAACAATACACCTACCAAGTGTTAAGATTTAGTGTGCTAGCAAGCAACTTTCATTCCACTTTGAAAAGCTAGCCTTGTCTAGAACACATTAAAGAAAAGTCGCGACCGGCATATTCTTATTTCCCTCTAGCGAACAAGTGCACAAGTGTCTAATGGAGGCAAAGAAGAACTGTAGAAAAATGCATTCATTCGCGTTACGTTACCTTCTTGACGGAAAAAAAAAACTTGCGTTCCTCTCCCTTCCGCGCCGAGTCGCAGTTAGCCACCGTCAACTACTTAACTGTGTCGCCCTGTTTGTAAAGTTAAGTTGGTTACGTCGGTATTAACATTTTGTAAAAGCATAAATGCTGTAAACACTGTGAACACTCCGCGACATGTGAGGAACAACGTCCAGCGGTAACTTTCTCCGCCCAGACTCAATCTCAGCTCTGGTGTCTGCCTCGGTGAAAAGGATGCTGCTCCGCCTCATTCAAGACAAATCACTATAATCCAGGAGAGTTATACTTTGTGTCACCCAACCCGTGGCGGGCTGTAATTTAGCCCTTTGATTTTCGAAGATATCACTCAGATTTAGACGTATTATTATTTTTGTGTGAAGTTCCATTGAAGTTATTGCAGTCTAATAACACACGGAAGCACCCACCCACAGACCCTGTATTTTATTTTCTTCAAATCAAACACAGTCCAAATGAATTGTGACGATTAATTCCACACAGTACCATTATCCTAATAAGATTCTTTTTAAACTTGGCCCTGCTTTCTCATTATCGAAGTATACAGACCTTGTGCATATTGGCCTAATCCTTTGACTTCCCCGGTTCAAACAACCCGGGTGACACCGCATTAACGATAATCCTGACCCACTGAAAGTTCCACATGCTGCTCATTATCCTAATTATTAAATATATATATTGCTCATGGCTTCAAAAGAATATTTGAAAATTCAAGTTTACAAGTGGTAAGATGCAAATGAATCAGCCTTTATATATGTCAGCAAATGGCTCAAAATATGCTTTAACTCAATAATTTAACCTGGGGAAATTTTTTACAGCTTTATTGTTTTGAATTGGAATTAAATCCGGTCTTGGCTTAGCCAATAGCTTGCTAAAAAGTTAGGTACAAATAGCCAAATATTTTAAGCTGACTGGAAGCAATATATGCCCCTTTGGAATAAAAAGTAGCCTACCTAATGCAGTACTAGCTACATAAACTTGAAAACAGAAACACCAATTATACTACAATATTTAAGCAGGCATTCTGTACTTTACTATTCATAGTAAGGACAATGTGTCAACATAAATTCACATAAATGCAAAAAGAAGTCCCTTAGAACATTAAAGGCATGTTTAACTTTTGATTTCCATTGTTATGACGTCCATTCATTCAGCCACCTCTTATATTACTTACAACCATGGTCTACATGGTAGGGCTGGGTCATAAGGCCAAAATGCAGAATCACAGTATTTATTGTATCAATACTGTAACTATATTGTAGGTATTGGTGCTGTCACAAAATAATAAGCAATGGAATTTTTGATAAATTGTCATCAGTAATGTGCATTTAATCAAAATGTCTGTAAAGACAATTATAGAACAGTTGGAAAAGTTCAGAAAATTACATCACTTTACTGTAATGCAGCCTTTAAAACTACAAAATTTCAACACGTATGCAATATCACCACACAATGATATTAAAAACCTAGAGTGATATGTACTCTCGTATCACAATATCAATAAAATATCGATATATTGCCCAGCCCTACTACATAGTGGTGTAAAAGGTAATGTATGGCCTGCAGCTGTGGTTGCTGGAGTTAAGGCTGTTAGACGTAGGCTAACAGATTAATAAAATTTCATTGATGTCTTCTACAAGATCGAGTGAGAGACAGTTAAAGAGTACATCATCAGAAGAGTGTAGTGGCTATAGACCAGTAGGAGTAGGCTATAGTCTTAGTGGTAATAAGAGTAATGATATTCAATAGTTTTCTGGGTCATAAAGGTAATGAAGTTCTACTACAATCAAATGTATTATTTCCCGAGGGCCAATGCCAATTTTTAGGCTACATTTCAATCAAATTGTAAATATAGGCCTGCTAAAATAGTAGCCTATTTTCAGCATTAACACTTGTGGTTGAAATGGGTAATGTCGGTGGCAACATGGTTATTTTCAAAAATGTGAAATAGGCTAGTTTGATTGCTGTGCTGCATGTAAATCCATCCCAAAGATACAAGTGGTTTACATTTTAAGCCGCTAGATGACGCTAGAGTGCCACTATTTGACACTGGATGACGGCGAAAGGTTGAATCTATTCTGAGATTGGAAACTCAAGATTCGAATATAACCATAAAGACGACATTTTTACATTATTGGCTATAGAGGGTGAAATCAACATTTTCATATCAATCTAATTTAGTTATTCATAAAGCACATGTATTTGGTTGTTTGTGTTGATCAAATGTGACGACAGTCGTACCCGGATATCCTCGTTGAAAATGTCCCTGTTGAACATGGGAAATTGAGTCTTCTACTCTCGCATTCTTTAACAGACTTTACGTAAGATTACCTGCGTTCACATGCGGCAGATTGGCCCCGGTGCGCATTTGACGTACGTGAGCTGTGTATTTGCTCCTTTGAGATTCCCCTTCCTTCCTGGGCTGTTTGAGGTAAACCTACGCGGTCGCATCAGTCTCATTAATGCCTGACGGAGTGAAAATAAACTGCACATAGACGCATTTGTGACAAATGTCCGAAACATGCAGCGGCGGCGGAGCGCGCGAAGCTAACGGCTGGAAAGGTTACGGGGGCTAAAGTACAACCCGGGAGGAACTTATCGTCTCGATGGCTGTGAAAAGTTAGCGCACAGGCGACTGAAAAACAGGAATAATTCCCCCTCAACCGACTCGAGGTAAGAATGACCGATTCATGAGCGGACTTTATTGAGTACATAGCAGTCGTTCAGCATCGGTAACGTCGACCAAAACGACTGAATAAGAGCGTCTTTGTGTGCAAGGTCCCCGGCGTCCTCGGCTCGCGCTGTCTCAGTGGGATTGTTGAGAGTTTTCATCTGGCTGCGCTGTATAGCTAATGTCAGTGTAAGTGACAGGACTCACAGGCTTACAGTTTGTCCATAAATAGATTGATTAACGTTATGTGACTGTGCCTCGTGTGTAACCGTTCACGGTTAGTCGTTCACGTAACGACTGTTGAGTTTATTTTCGCTCTCACAGCCTCGCAGCTCAGAGCAGGATAATACAACAACATGGACATTTTCTTGAAGCCTACTTCTCTTTTCTAGGTGAGTTTGGCCGGTCAGATAGATGAACATGTAGCCTACATAGAAATACTCGCTCATGAACACTAAAGCAGAGTAGGTTATATGTGACCCTAAGGCCTAAACTGTGCTTTTCTGGTGTCAGCTTTGACTTAAGAATCAGCATGAAAATAAAATTCAAACTAATCATTTGAGTTTTACTTGAGCGTGTCCACTAGGGTGAAAAGAGAGGTTTGTGACTGCAGTGTGTGGACGTTTTTGGGGGGTGGTGTGGAAATGACAGCTTACAATGATCCGTGAAATCAGCTCACATCCTCCCTTTCCCTTCTTGCCCCTCTCTCCGTCCCTGGAGAATGGACATGAAACCGAATCTCTCTCTCTGTGTCTCTCTCCCTCACTGACTGCATCAGCTGCTGCATCTGTGGGTGCTGACTTGCATAGAGACAGGTGGCCCCTTGGACAGGTGCACCCTTAACAAAAGGCTGCTGCCTCTGACTGCTGGTCTGGTTTGTGTGCTTTTTTTTTTTGTTTTGTTTTGTTGTTTTTTTCCGCATACAAATCTGTGTAGTTTCCATCCACATGGCTACAATCTGTGTATGTTGCTTTTGCTGTTTAAGTAGGTGAACTTCTGCATTTATGTCCTTGTCATTGTGACTGTGATGTTGCAAACACCTTACACAATTACACAATTGCACAACCTGCTTTTGCTTTTCCCCATTGAATAGATTTTTATAACTAATACAAGTAAGCTGTTTATGACTTAGTTTCTGTGTGACGCAGGTTTCCCTGACACAGCTCGAGTCATACACCCAGTACTGGGATTGGGTAGTCCACATCCGCAACTGGGTTACATATGTAAGACTCTGCTGTTCTCTGGAATTTCAGTTGAAGTTTACCAGACAAACACGTTTCTGTCTCAGCCACACACTGAACAACAGTAACAGGTGTCACACCCTTGCAGCCACAGTGAACCTGTTTGTATTGGGACCCGTGGCTAGACACAGACAATCAGCTCGAGCTTCATTGGGAGCTCACGGCTAATGGTTAACCCACTGCTTTCAATGCAGCAAAGAAAGCGTAGAATATATGTGGTGTCTGTTTTTTTATGGCATGGCGAGACCTGTGCTTAATGCAGCACATTACAGTTCTGCTGGTGAACACTGTGAGTTCAAAGAGATGGCGAATTAGAGATCAGAAAAGAGGTCAGCAAAGTGATATGAAGTGGAAGAGAGAGGAGAGGGAAAGTTTGAAGGCTTATCTCGGTAATGTGCAGGGACAGCTGAGCAGTGATGAGTGCTGCAGTCACCACCGTCTTCTGCTTAACCCTTCAATGCCTCCTCTTGCTGTGAACACTTAGGCTGAGGCAGACTCCTCTCTCATGAAACCAAGGGAAGAAATACATGGAGGAGAAATATATAGGCTATGTACCTGTGTAAGTGTCACATCACATGTGATGTATGTAAATACCAAGTGTTTTTTGCCCTGAATGAGCATGCCTCATTCTGCTCTGGCGTCCATCAGTGGCCTTTACTATAGGATCCTGTTCCCATTAATGAATGAGATCTCCACGGCACCGACTCTATTGATGTCCATTTAAATCTCTTGAACGCAGCCCTCCAGCTTTTCTCTGCTCGAGCGGCCAGTGCGCATGCGCCCTGCTGACACTCCAGTAATCCGCTGTTAAGGAGGAGATTGCATCCTCGTCCACTGCGCTCGTGCTACCTAGTGAGGGGGAATTAAAAGCCCTTGGAAATATTTTTTAACGCCAGAATAAGGGGCTGGAATGGGACCGTAACACACACGGATGGAGCCGCTGAATGCGGGCTCTCTGGGATGGAGCAGTTTACAGTGTGAGCCGGCGACAGCGGGACTGGAGCGAGGATGTCTCCTGACAGAAGACAACAAGGCTCAGCATTTACAGCCCAAACGCTGGGGATGTGAGATGAACGCAGGCTGGAGGGGACCCGGCGGAAGATGGTGAAATTTACGTTTGATTGCTCCTCCCTGGATGAGACACTCTTGGCTATTTTAGCGTTTCACAGAGCCGTATGTCGCCTCCTGCACGATACTCTCTGGCCTCTGTACCGCCGTGTGGACTCATAAAGCTGTTAATAGGCTGCACTGAATGTCCACATGCGCTGGCGTTATCAGTGATTAACTATCATGCAACATTCACTGGATCTGGAAAACTATAGATTGAAGCCCACGTGATCTCTGCGTTGCTCGCCCCGCGGTCTTAACAGCCATCGATACTCGTCAGAGTGAACGCGAGTGTGGTTTCCTCCTCCTTGACAACTTCCCTGGAATGACACTGCTTTCATTCCTCCAGCTGCTTCGCAAGTAGAGACTCGCAGTGACAGGCCGGCGTGTCCCACACAGATCCCGGCGCAAGTTGATGAACTAGACTTACTAGCCCGGCGTTTGGATCCGACAGAAACGAAGCCGCCTCTCTCAGACAGAAACTAGAGTCATCTCTCGTCGGTGCGCTTGGCAGAGCACCGCAGCCCGAAACTGAACATTCCTCCCGAGTGTTTTGTCGGATATTACACGCAACTTGAAGCTGATCTGTTCACATTTCCACGCGTGGTAACTGGAGAAGTTGAAAGAGCTGCTCCGTTCGTGACACGATTTCCATTTTTCTCATGTGGAAATCTCAGATTCTGAAAATTCCTGAAATGATCTGAACTACAAGAAAACCCTCCCCAGGGCTTCCCAGACATGACGTTTTATCCAGTGGGACAAATGCAGCTGGGGTCTTTCGCTGGTGAACTTCCACAGCAGCTGTTAGCCAGACTGGATGTCTGAAAGATGAGACTTGGATTTCAGCACAGCCTTCTTGTAGTTTTGCCAACACCCTTCCTGGGAAATGCAATGCATTGATTTCATCCGGTGCCCACACTGTAAATAACTCAGCGGATATATTTTGCACGACTCTTACTCTGGCAAGATCAATGCCACTATTGATCCCTATCAGCTGTCTTCACTGACCATGTTAATGTGTTATCCTGGATGGATGGTTTCTCGTTTGTTTTTCTCACTTGAGGCATACATTTTTAAAGGGTTTTCTGCATCGCTGGTAAGATGCTGAAAGACAGTGAACACGTTTACACCGGTGCTCACCTTTTTCTGCTTTTGCTGATCGATCTGATTTTCTGAGCATGTGCAGAGGAAAGAGAAGCCGGGCATGAGACTGCACCGGCTGGGGAGATGTGTCACAAAGAACGCAGGAGGAATTATGAGTGGCACTATGGACGACTCGGTGCAGAGTGTTGCGAGCTTAAAGCCGACAAGGGAAAGAATTATGAGCTATTACTGTGAGAAAATTGTATTTCTGCTGTCTGAGACCTACTGCTGAATTGGAATATGTGCTTTACGCATCCAATTACGATCTGAACTGAGAACTTCTCCTCCTGTGCGCAGTGGGAAATCCATCCCGATCTGTGTATTTGGCCACCTGCACATTGCGCTCATACCCCTGTCTTTGATTCCCTGTGCCTGCGGTTTTTGTGTTTACTCTGGCAGCCTCACAATTCTTCTTGCTGGAGAAAATTCTTCCAATTTGAAGCAGAAAGTTCTCACCAGGACATTTACAGCAAATACAAACATGTGGTGAGGGTCGCTGTTGTGGTCCAAACAACTTGTTTCGTCTCTTTCCAGTCAGTATTTGTCAGTCTGTCTTGCTGAATACACCTGTGGATACCTTTGTCGACTCTTGTGCTTGTAGGAAAAACAAAGAAACAGCCCCCCCCACAACACACACACACACACACCATCACAGTGCATTCAGAGACTAATTCCCTACCGCTGTGGTGATGGGGAGCTCAGCCTCGTCTCTCACTGCAGAGACCGAGTCCGACCATGGCTTCCGCAGCACCCCGTACCCGTCGTCACCCCCTGTGGGTTGGCTCAGGAACAGCCACAGCAGCCCAGTGTGGGGCACCACCTTCATCACACGTCAGCAGCAGCACCCGCTGCCTCATCGAGAGCGCAGGTAAGAGCCAGCACTGTCTGCACAGCTGGGTGCCAACACATTTCTCAGATGAGTACACTTGAGGCACAAAGCGGCCAGGGCTGGCCCGACTTGGCCGCTTGTCGGGGAACTCACATGAGGGATGAGACATGGAGTTGTGTTACACGGGAACGCTGTCATTCAAAACTGCAAGTGTCCACGAACTAAGTGGCATTATTTTTAGGCTCTTGTGATGGTTTCGTCTTTGCATCACTACTTAGGTGATGCGCACATTATATCATAAACTGGCACTTTTCTCCAGGGCTGTTCATTTGAGAAACTTAGTGTTTCTCTTTCACAGGCTTTTAGAAATGCTTACTGAGGATTCAATAACCTCACAGTGATGGATCAAATCCCCTGTTTCATCAAAGCTTATCTAATCAAAGCCTGCATTTTGATGTTTTTCTATGATGCACCCAAAATCTGGCTAAGCCGGATTTGTAAACCGAAATCCCAGCCCATTGGTTCTCCTTGCACAGCTGTACAGTGTGTGCTGCACTTTATGCAGCGCTGAGTGGATTGCCTTGGCACATAGATTGACCTGACCTCTGCGAACCCGATGAAAACCAGCCTTAGGGTAATTAAAAGATAAATTTTGTTGTCATGGTTTTTATCAGGCCTTAAGATGAGCTTTGATTCAGCTTTGTTAATCTAAAAAATTATTAATAACAGTGCGGATACATGGAGTGCATGAAGTGCAGCGGTACTGTTGGATTGTTTCTTGGACTGTTCACAGGGCAAGTGACGCTTCTAGTGAGGTTTGTCTTTTTATAGATATTTTTTTGGCTTCTGTGCCTTTATTGATAGGACAGCTAAAGGACTGACAGGAAATGGGGGCCGTGCAGCAAAGGGCCACAGGGTGGAATTGAACCTGGGACTACTGCAGCGAGGACACAGGCTCTGTAAATCAGGCGCCTGTGCCAACTGAGCCATCGGGACGCCCTCTATACTTATGTTTTCGAATGACACATCAGTTGTCTGACGTCCTATTTATGATATCCCTCTTTTGCCTTCCATTGGTCACACAAATTTGACTGCAGAATAACAAGTGATTTTGTGTTATGCCCCAAACAGTCAGAATACTGTACATTAGCCATCAGCTAGCAAGTGTTCCCAGACACAGAGGGTGCGTGTGTGTCTCTTCATGTTTGTTTTTAGTTCAGCCTCTGACCGACAGACTCAGGTTCTTTCATTTATTTCCTTCCAGTCCCTTTTCATCCCTCATACCTCTCTTCACACTATGCATTCATGAATTAAAGTACACATTACCCTGCAAGTAAGTGATTAATGTAGAGAGACTAATATCAGCTGCTGCAGTCAGGTTAAAGAAAAGTTTAATCCGCTTTTTAATCCCAAAATTAGAATTAAAAAAACAAACAGAACTCAGACCTCCTTCAGTCGGTAAACTGCCCGGGATGAGAGCAGATTTCAGCATGACTCAGTCAGAGTATTTATTCCTCCAGAAGCTCCAGTCTGTCCCGGCTCTCTCCTCCGAATCTCCCCAGCATCAGCAGCTGTCCTCCGTCATCGGTCCTTCAGCTCCACCTGGTCCAACCCATATAAGCCTGGAAAGCTCTGTGATTCACATTTGAAAGTTGATTTAGAATTTGAATGTCAACATTATGAATGGAGCTTTGAACTAGTACAGCCCTACTTTTTTCATTCAGAAAATTGGCAAACGGAAAAAAATTTGCTGTGAATAAAAGCTCCTTAGTTTGATTGTCTAGAGTCGTAGGAGCACTTATCAAGAGCTTCCCCGTAAACAGATTTTCCTGCTGAGCCAGCAGAAGCAAAGCTGTGTAATTGAGCAAAGGCTTGCAGAGCAAACAATTTGGGATATGCTATTCATGTGGACTGTTTTGTCCACATTGACTGTATGAAAAATATGCTCATTTACTGTTTCTGCTGGAATAATCCTTTGTCCCAGTCACTGCCTTCTGACAACCCTGTGAAAGATCCACCAGCAGTGTGTAAGAGGCTCAGTTTGAAAGTGCAGCTCATCCAGCATTTATGACTGACTTTCTTTCAAAAGATGATCTTCTCAACCGCCCTCACAGAAACTTGTTTAGAAGTGTTTCCAATTTTCCTTCAGCTTTTTGGGTCATGTCTCTCGGAACGAGAACAGGCAGTTGGTATCGACCGCCTGTAGTGTATTGAAGTTGTTGCTGAGTCACTCAGGGCATCACGGTCCGGTTGTTAGTTATTGATTTTCAGAGAGCCTGATCACATTTCCCCACAATGGATGTCATTATTTATTTAGCATCGGTCTCCAGTTGGGCTTTCATCTTTCTTGATTCCTGCCCGCTGCTGTCAATGCTTTCCTTGCAGTTGCTCTACATTTAACAGTCAAGGCTGTCGTGGCTGCTATTGTTTGTTCCTCTTAGAGTTTTAGAATATAACGGAGCTGGTTTTAGCCCATGCTTTAAAATGCTTGCATTAACCATAGCTCCATGCGTGAATGAAGCTCTAGTGTAAGTTACACTGTCTGTGTAGTTTTGCATCATACAGTCAACATGTTTTTCTATTCGCAGACTCTTCCATTGCATTCATGCTACTGTGTAGCAACAGGCCTTGGCCTCCATCACCAATCAGGCTACACCCTCAGTCAGCTGAGCACATAAACACATGCAGACATGCACAGATATGCAGTACACACCATTTCAGTCTACTGCTGGGAGGCAGAGAGGGACACACACATCCCGACAATAGATGTTTTCGAAACACTGCACAGTAGCACTTGAAACATGCCCTCTTATCTACCCCCACTCCCTCTCTCTCTCACACACACTCACACACACACACACACACACACACTCACTCCCTCTCCAACTTATGCACACGTACACACTGCTGCGTGAGCCTAACATCATTCGGCAAGCTTTGCTGAGCTGTGACAGAGCATGAAATATAGAAACAACAGAACACTATGAGCCCTGCTTAACTTCAGCCGTTCTCGTACAGTTTATTCTCTAATATATGATCCCATAAAATGTTTTCTTCCCCTTGTTTGTCTTCGCCTGGAGACTGCATGAATCTTGTCCATGGGTAATTTCATTTTGTTTTCATCCAGCCAAGTCTTGTTGACTTTTGGAAGTGTTTGTGTGCACTGAATCAGTACCTCCGCTGTGACGGTTCGCTCAAGACAACCCAATCAGCAGACAAAGATCTGCTACAGAGATGGTGCTGTGTGAATTTTTTCACAACTTCGAAATTTCAATCTTTTCTCCATCTTGATAGCAGCACAGTGCAGCTTTAGGCCAATGCTATTAGAGATGTTCCGATACCATTTTTTTCCGTCTGATACTGATTCCAATTTTTAAAGTTTGGTAGCGACCGATGTAGAATACTGATCTGATACCAGTGCATAAAAATAACAATTACTTTAAAATGGAAGGTGTAATCATACTTTAGTAAATAAAAAGATTTGAATAGAACACTATGAAACAGAAGTGCAACAGCAACTTAAAAAACTAAAATCTATGAAAATATTCCTTGCACTTCACTAAACTATGCTCACTGAAAAGTAGCTGGGCACTGTTTAGCGGCTAATAAATTATATGGTGTCAGATCGGTGCACAGACTGATACTTACTGACACCGATTCCAGCATTTTCAGTGGTATTAAAGGCATTTTCCGATACTGGTATCAGTATGGGAACAACACTAAAGGCTATTATTGTTTAAATTAAACAAGTGACAAGTGACTGCACCTCATTTTATCCCAGCCCCACACCATCAGTATGTTTCGTTGCACGTGGCCTTTGGAGCTCTGAGCCCTTCAAATGAGTGTCTGCTCTCTCCCGAGTCGATCCCAGTGTCTCTACTTCCCCCAGCATGATGGATGATGGTGTTTATCTCAGCTCCATTCCATTGACGATCCTCCCTTTAATTGGATTAAAACGGGTCCACTTGGATTCAACCAGCACGGTCACTGGCTGTGTTTATGTCTGAATCATTTCAGCGCGTCATCCCTTGATATTGCCTGTCTGACAAGGCCATGTCAGGGCAATCGCCAAGCCGAGAGAATATTTGGCACATAGGTTTTGTCTCACAATGTGTCTTTCTTTGGAAAACAGAGCATTGATGTGGCCAGAAAAAAACTAGCCTATTGGCACTGCAACTGACAAGATTCCAGATTCCCCCACTCTTGTTGCCATGGAAATCTGTAGCATATGCTCAGTAGCCTAATTTCAATGGGCCCTAGATAAGGCCACACATGGTAACCTGGCGGCCTCGGATGCAGAAATAAAACCTGTGCCAGCACATAGCACCTCTGGAGAAACACCAAATAACCTGCTGATTATTCATGTCAGTATTGAGTGATGCCAGTGAACCAGAGAAACCTCATTGAAAGTGGTTTCTTCTGGTCCGCCTTGGTAACAGGAAGTAAAATTCCACTGTGTTGCCCGTCTGAGAACTTCCCCTCTGGCTGAAGGCAGTGCTGCTGTGTCAGCAGTGCTCCTGCCCTCCAAGTTCGGATGCCCGCAGGAAATCAAGTAAAGCACAGTGGCAGCAGTATCGTGCTCTCACCGTTCCTTCCCCTTCTCCCTCACTGGTTCTGGAGCTTCCTGCCAGCTTCCTGCTTTGCTGCTGATGTCCGTTGAAACCCAGTCAGACAGTTTCCTCTGTTTAAAGATTCAAATGTCTAAAGCTGTCTCTACTGTTGACAGATTCACTCGTCAAAAAAGGGCACCGGTTTTGAAATATTCACAGAGGGCACAGCTAAGGGTCAGAAGCAACTGTTCTTTATTCTATTTTTGTTTTCCCCTTTCCTGACTAGTATTTGCATTTGCAATAACTGCACTCACTTGCTCAGGAAAAACTGAGTCCACATCTTACTTGGATAGTTACTTACTTAAATAGTTCTTGGTTGTGAGACCTCGATCATAAGGTTTTTGGTCAGCTCGGTCAGGCTTACATGAAAACAAAAACAGCAATAAAATGTCTTGAACTGTTAAGACACTTGTTTCATTTTCAGAAGAAGGGAGTATTTATTCTGTTTTTTAACATTGCTCTCATTGTATAGCCTCAGTGATGCTTCTTGAAGGAATGTTCCAGCCTGAGGGAACTTTTTCAAAGACCTTTTTTTTCTTATTTGCTCTGTAGAAATCTGTCCGCCATAACATTTTATAACCCTTTTCTGTCTTTGTTTTCACTCTCAAAGAGCCTTTCTTCTCATTTAAAAGTGTCCCGCTCAGCGTCATTTCATCAAGACATCATCTTGTGGTACTGTGACCAAAGCTTTACTGTCACATCACCAAAGGCGTTTTCGGACCGCGGAAATCATTTTCAGACTTCTAAGAACCTCCAAATTTACTAAATCCGCACCGCATGAACCGTGAACTACCGCAGTTCTTAGAACCACGTTTTGAGGAATTTTTTGGTTCCAGCTCCAGAGTAAGAACTTTTAGTACCATAGGGACGTGATTGTACATTTATTGGTTGAACTCAGGAAGTAGCACTGGCAGCTGCCATTTTTTAAAAACCGCTAGCTGTGTAAACTAGACACCAGTAAATACAAACCAGAGCTCATAATGAGAATGTAGTTGCTGTTGATGCATCTTCTGTTATTTAATGGCGTTCAGCCAAGATTCATGGTACATACTATACTAGACAAAAGCGCAGAGTGGTAATGCAGCAATCCTCATTATTTGTTGTTGTTGTTGTTATTGTTGTTGTTGTTGTAAGTCGCACAGAAGTGTCATTGATACAGCAAATGCCGGCCAGCCAATGTCACTTTAAGGGATTCCAATTGGTGATGCGAATGCCAACAGAAAAAAAAGCCCATAGAGGTGTATATTTCTAACAACAAACTCCTCAGCTGACAGTTCCTAAGAGTTCCTAGAACTGTTTGGTTTGGAAATGCCTCAAGTCTCAGCATGTGACAGTAAAAACTCTTCATCTCAGGCTAAAGTCTGGGCTATAGATACTCACTTTAGGTAATCAGCACTCAGTGGCTCCGCTCCATAATGTTTGTTGTAACAGATGATTTCTTGAGCGCTGTAAGGGTTGAGTAATGACTCATAATCATACCACAACATATTGCCTGGCAGGTAGTGTGAAGGCTCTCATAGTTAATCCTTAAGTCTTTGACCCTGACTCATCAGTTCCTCTAAAAGACCGGGAGGAATGCTTGCGATGGGAAAATTACTTTTAAGTCGAAAAGGTTGCTCTGATCTCGTAAGCAAGAAAAATCCCACAATGACGTGATAAACAAACATTTTTGCAAGTAAAACTGCTCCAAACAGACTGAAATCATCACCAAAGGGGTAGAATAAATTCTCAGCTGGGTTTCTTAAGCGTGGTAAAGAATGTGTTAAAGTGCTGATTTAATCTGTGTAACAGAAGTTTTCTGGGTATGTTAAGTTTAGATGAAGCAAAATGATTTAGCATTTATTATTCTTTATTGCACCTTGTCTGATTTAAAGGCATGTTGGCCTCTGATAAGTCTTATTTCTTTATAACAAGCTCTGCTCTTTTATGAACAAGGCCACCGCTCAACTGGCATCATCGCCCTATCAGCCAGAGATGTTTGTGTGGTTCGAGTTAAAAAAAAAACATAAAACGACACAAGCAGAAATGCCAGTGCTTTATAACTCTTGGTGAAGCCCTTGCAGCTGGTAGAAATAAAGTCATTCCCTGTGTCCCCTTTCATTTCCTGTGTTTCGACTATTACCCAGCTATATCATAAAATGCCCAATAACCGAGACATTTTTCTAACATAAACATTTTATAAGCTCACTATCTGCATCTCCAGTTCTCTCCCTGTGTTCACACAAAACTGCGCCTGTAAATATTTATCGGAGGAGTGACTCACTTCATTTGAGTGTGTTTTTGTCAGGGTACATCTGGAGCCTGTCTCGATAAGGACTTTTCACACACCCAGGCCTTCTGGGGTTATCCAGCCTCACACAGGCTATTAGTAATTGCTAGTAAATGATGGACTAATGTTAAGAGACTGTTATCAAGAAGTTCAAATAACCAGAGACTGCTTGCATTTAAAGAGTAAGTGTTGCAACAAACAACAAGTCAAATGCATGTTTATTTCTTTGAGATTATTAGTTTTATACTTTAAAAAGTAGGCCCTAATAATAATTAAGGCTGATTTAGAAAAACAGCGGCTGAACTGTTAAGAGGAGATAGCAAAAGAAGTAGGTGAAAATAGGCCTTAATTCCTTAGCATGTACACATCAATGGCTTGATAAACATAGGTGCTAAGACCTGCTAGCCTCAGTGGTAAGCATGGATTACTGATGCAATAATAAATACACAGCATTTGTTCATTTGTACTTAATATTTGTCACCCTGTTGTTAATTTATGTGAGTGTGCCAACATTATTTTAACCTACAGCACAAATACTCCGTTGCTAATGATCTCAAAGCACTGACTGGGTTGATGAGCTTGTTAGGTAAGTTGGATTTACTAGGAAAATACTTTTGCAGCCAGTTAATCTTGTACTGTAGTGTGCTACACAGCTACACATGACAGTTGGGAGTCTGTTTTTTGTCTGCCAAGCGTGTTCTCGTATCAGGAAGATAATTTGATACACGCATGTAGCTCTCAGATACACTTATCTTGTATGCACATGACAAGAAGTGTGTAAGTGTGATGAAATTATTACTTTATCAGTTCAATGGGGAACCAGCATATAGAGATAATAACCACACATTGGGACGAGTGCATTCTGTGTGATTGCTGGTGTTTTACAGTCAAGGCTGGAACAGTGAAAAGAAACCTTGTGTTTTCCAAAACCTCTAATGCTGCTAGTCGCAAGAGGAACTGTCATGGGAACCCTGTGTGACACTTGCTGTATGCTGACTGACAGGCCATGCGTTATGTAATGATCTGTGAAGTGCTGACTGACTTCTTTTGCGTTTTAGCTTTGTCAGGTTTTATTCATTAGACGGTTAAAGAAGAATTCACAGAATGACACCTTTTGCTAAATAGCTTTTGGTGTTCCCTCTTTATTAATCATATTTTTCCCTTAGATTCGAACGGTGCAAAGGCATGCCTGTACTGTGCTGTACATCAGATACAGCGTCATCTGTTGTCATTGTGTGACAGTGTTCATTTAATCATCAAGAAAAAGGGGTTGTCGACCTAAACAACCATGACTGCTGCTATCCTGCTAACAGCCAGTTTTGTGATGCTGCATGTTGTTGTGCTGAATTTTTAAATACGCTGCCTCCAATGGCCAAAAAGGGAACCACGCTTTCCCCTCAGGCCTTGGGCTCAGGGCCAGCCTTGGAAAGGCAGTGCTAATGACTGTCGCACAAAGGCCAAATGTCTCACAGCGAGGCAGGGAGAAGCTGGCGAGACTCGGCTCACTTGATCTCGCCACAGAGTTCAGCATGTGGAATGAATCCAAGCAGCCAGCCATAGGTGGGCTGCTCACATTCAGCAGTGCTTTTGTAGACTTGCTCCAGCTAGCATTTCTTTACCTTACTGTCTGAAGGCTTTCATGCTGACAGTAGAAGTTAATGTATGTTAACCCCCCATGGTGTTTCTGATTTGTTCATTTTTACTGAAAATTGTAAGATCTTGCTTCTCATAATAGTCTGTTGAAGGGCCCAATGATTGTCTTATATCCAGTGAAGCACTGAGAAATTGGCCAGGGGTCGTTGATGCTTCTATCTGAGAGAATTTAGACTAGGAACAGATACTTTATGTGGAGCTGGCTAAATTGAGGACCTCATTGCAAAAAGATGGTTTTCTAGAGGTGAGGGGCTACCTCTCTTTCTCTTTCTTACTCTGTCTCTCTCTATCTCTCTCTGTGTGTCTGTCTGTCTCTCTCTCTCTCTCTTTCTCTCTCCTTCTCAATGTAAGCTTTTGGCGCCTGGCCCAAGTCTGTGACACTGAGGAGCTGAAGTGGGCACTTTTAGAGCAGCTCTACTGAACACAGGTCCAAGGACAAAAGGTGTGTGTGTTTGAGTATATATATATGTGTTTGTACACACTCATCTGAGTGAGTGGAGCATGTACACAAAAAGCATCCTTTTAAGTTGGGCCTGAGGATCCACAGGCTTTATGTGGTTCGTCATCTGCTGTAGGCAGTGTACATACAAAGGCACGTGTGTGTGTTTGTGGGCACTTAATGTACATTCATGAGGCATCCTTCTCTTTGATGGCCAGGCCTGTGGTTGCAGTTGTTCATCATACGTGGCTTACATATCATAGGTATGATGCTTACACCAGATAAAAAAGCTCCTATGTTGGCTGCTGCAGACAGAAACATAATGAATTTTCAATCCCTGCACTCCGCCAAGAACCAAATCAATTGCTTTGACAAAGTCTCCATATGGCTGACACCATGACTTTGCTCTCTCGCTGGAGATGAAAAAGGCCTGACAGTTATGAAAATGGCCACGGGAAAGAACCTGTCATCAAACATGAGGTGTTGACACTCGTTGTCATTGTCATTGTTGCTGTTTGCAGCCCACAGATAGGCAGGACGTAGGAGAGTAAAGCATGGTGTGAACATGTGCCGTCTGTGCTTACATGGTGCTGCCACTTAATGGGGAACGTGTTGCAGTCTAATGATGCAACACACATTCAGGGATAGACAGGGAGTTTTCTGAGTATACAAAAATATTTTAGACATAATATCAAGATACCTTTTAAATTCTTACTTTGTGACTGATTACACTCCTGCTTTGTTAATATTTAAGGTAAGGAATTCTTAATATCGTATAGCTATATAAAACATGGCAGATAAAGTACTGTGGGATAAAATACTAAACAAAGAGCTAACGACTGATTTTCCAGTGTTAGTGTGTCTTCACATTGACTATGTCTTGTATATTATTTTCACTAGAAGGCATCTCATCTCTCCTCACTCAGTAGGTCCTGGTTTATGTTGCACTGACTTTAGCCCAGGGGAATGAATGCAGCAAGAATGGCTCCTGACATAAAGCACTTGGACTTATACTTCCATTTTTTGCTGCCCTGGGGCTAAAGACACATACTAACTAAGGCACAAATGCAGTAGGACAATAAAACAAGCAACTATGCAATGTCTTCAGATAAATATAGCTGCATGCCTCCATGCGCAAAAGTGCACACACCCAGCGGCAAGGACCCAAATGCACAAAGACACCCAGAGAGACACATTAGTATCCTCCCTGCTGTCATTCTCCTCCTTACCTTAGGGAGGCTAGTTGACAAGGGGAGAGGACAGTGTGCTGGGAGCGAGAGGTTGTCTGTAAGAGGTTCCCCTGGGTTTTGAGGATTCGCCTGGTTTGAAAGGATTTAATGGAGTTGAACTAAGGGCAATTAGCCATCTAGGACACATGGTGCTGAGGTGGTAAAGAGCAGGACCTTGACCGGACAACTAGCATTCACCCTTTTAAGACTCTTCTATACCTATCAGAGGCATAAAAATATGTGAACTGTGAGAGTTTTTTTCATCCTCTACTGCAAATACAGCAAAGGAATCAGAATATGTTTTTCAGAAAATTGTGCTGTTTCCCAGGGTGCATAGATATTTTTGCAAACAGCCACAAACCAATGCATCCCCATTAAACATTTGCCAAGCAGCAAGGTTTTTGGTGAGGCATAGTCTGAGTCACAGGAAATAGAAGTCAGGTATAAGCCTCCCATTTTCCTCCTCTTTTGCTATTACTACGCGACTGTTTTACAAGGGCACTCTTTCTGCATCCTGATGATTGTGATTGATTTGAAGAAATACAAACAGGCCTGGGCATTTTTCTCCCTATTCCACAATGATAACAGGTTGAGCCAGACCTTTTTCGAGTGCTGGCACAGTGCTAATGTAGTGTGGAGAGAGAGGTCTGGCTAAGCAAGACTAGGCGAGGAATAAATGACCAGACTCACCAGCTCTGCGGTCATTTTGTGGGCACCATCTTTGCCACTGCCTCCCTCAGTGTGTAGAGCCTTGCTGTATTCCAGCTCTTAGCACTTTAACATGTGCTATCCTGCTATTTCCACATTACCTTCTCTGTGTTGGTGTTCACACATGAGCGGCTTGACTGACAGTGACATTTATGGGCTCGTCCTTCTGCAAACTCCCCTCGCTCTCTGAAGGTATCCAACTGTGCTGCCCCCTCTCCCAAAGGCCCTAATATGCCCACTATCAATAAGTCACATTGACTGAACTGAAGGCTCACAGAATGGATTGTACATACAAGTCAATCCACGGCAACAGACTGCTGTAGGGTATTATGTGTCGGAGGTGGAAATCAACAGTGTAGCCTGACTAGATGGATGAATTGCTCCCTATGCTTTGGAATCAAAATTGATTTGTTCTCCTCTCGTCACATTTCCCTCTGCACCGCTTACATGTTGAAGTCCTGTTAAAGATGTTGAAAGCAGTTGTTGCTTTAAATAAAGGAGCATGAATGATTTGTCTCTAAAATATGCCAAAGTCATAAGTGCTGCCAGAATTATCATCTCATGCTTTCAAATTTCATTTGGAAATTCACTTGGGCAGGCATGAAGTTGACATGACCTTAGGTTGCCTCAATCTGCCCCGCATTAGCATTCACTGAGTCAAAGGGGAGGAAAGTGGTAATATAAGGTGGAAGAGATCCCATGTGTTTTTTCCCATTCTAATAAGTGTCAGTCTGGAATACTCAAGGAACACCTTCCTTAGCATTCCGTGGCAGTCACACTCTCCTCTGCTCCTTTTCTCCTCTTCCTCTCCTCTTCTCTGCTCCTCCTCTGTATATGCTGTCGTCCTGACTCTAATCATGGGGCCATTGTGTATGGATTTACTGCCCTCAGAGTCCCCAAGAGGGAGATTTGATTTTTTTCCCCTGCACAGGCTAATCTTTCCCCTCTCTCCTCTCTATTTTTCTTTTCTAATTCTGTCTGCCTGTCCTCCTCTTGCAGTCTCAGATGTTTTTGCTGTCCTCTCTTCCTTTTAGAAAATCACCCTTCCTTGACTGGAATCGTGTGTTTATTCTCTGGCTGTCTCCCTGACCCCATCTGGCTTCTGTCTTTGCCTTTCCTCTTACTTTGCTCCACTGATTCTTTGCTTATTGCTCAGAATATTAGTGACTGAAATAGCTCAAATGATTGAACAGTGGCCTACTTGTTATGTATGTGTTATTGCCAAGCATACAGCGTATTACTGACTAATTTGGCTGTTGAATTTGTTTTGACTCATTGTTTACTGTTTTCCAGCCATTCCCACTCTCCTGGCTCCATGGCAGCAGCAGTGCGAGGCAGTGAGTGGTCATGTGGACGCTGCACCTTCTTAAATGCCGGCGCAGCACCTCGCTGTTCAATCTGTGAAGCACCCCGCCAGAAGCCTGACCTTAACCAAATCCTGCGGCTGAGCAGCACTGAGGAGCATCGTTGGGCCTGCCCCCGCTGTACACTCAACAACCCCCAGGGATCTGGAGCCTGCTCCGTCTGTGGCTTTGGACCATCTCCTGCCACTCATACACCCCCCACAACCACCATAGCCGCCACCGCCAATGGCCTCCCACCTGCTACGGCTGAACCTCCAACACCAACCGTCACTCCCACCGTTTTGCTTGAGCCCCATGGACAACATCCGGCCAAGGAGGAAGTGCTGCGACGGTCTGAGAGCAACGGAGAGGTAGCTGCTTTAGAGGGGCACCTCTCAGGCTGGGCTTGCCCTCGCTGCACACTTCACAATACACCAGTGGCGCTGTCATGCTCAGCCTGTGGTGGGCCAAGGAAACTGTCTTTGCCTAAAATCCCCCCTGAGGCACTAGTAGTGCCTGAGGTGCGCACACCTGTGGTGGGGTTTCCTGTTCACACAGCAGGGACTACCCCTCTGCTTATAGACCTAACGGATGACTCTCCTCCAGCACCTCCCTGTGATCCTCAAGAACCTCCCCATGTCTCATCACAGTCCCTTTCCTCCCCGTTTACATCGTTCTCATCCTCCCTCCAAAACAACCCCGTGCCCCGCAGCAGGAGAGAGGTGCCCCCTCCTGGTCGCCCACCAAACCCAGGCACTAACACTCCAAGCCCCACATCCCCTTCAGCAACCAGTGTGCCACCCCAGCCAGGCCCACAGCGGCCAGCCAAGCCCAAACATGCCCAGCCCCAAGAACCTTCTTATCGCCTAAGTATCTTGGAGGAGGAAGACCCTCAACACCATCCACTGAACCCCCACCTCCCAGTTGCTTCCTCAGCCACCCCCACCTGGAAGTGCCCTACCTGCTCGTTGCCCAACCCAGGTAGCTTGTCTAAGTGTGAAGCCTGCCGATCATCACGGGCTGGTGCTGACCTCATTGACCTGGTAGGCTGTGAGACGGTACGATTTACCCCAGCCAGTCCCTCCAGCCCGGACTTCAGCACCTGGGCCTGCTCCAAGTGTACGCTACGCAACCCTACAGGTGCACCCAAGTGCTCAGCCTGTGGTTCTTCCAAGCTGCATGGCTTTCAGGAGCAGCAGGTACCACTGCCACGCTGCTGTACACACTGTGGCCTCCAGTTTGGTTCTGGCACTGCATCATGCTCCTGTACACCCTCCTCGTCCTCCTCGGATCATAAAGCACGCAAACAAGCTCGTGGCTTCCCTTCCTCCTCCTCTGCTGTTGCTACTAGTTCCTCTTCCTCCTCCACCTCATCTAGCCTTCAGGAGAAGGTGGGACAGTGGAGCTGCCCAGCATGTACGCTGCTCAATGACACCAAGGCCAAGAACTGTGCAGCATGCCACACACCCCAGCAGTACCTTACCCTTCGCAAGGTTGTTAAGCCTCTGAAGAGGAGGGAGAGCATGCACGTAGAGGCCCGTCGACGAAATGATGAGGGCGAGGCCAAAGAGCTTTGGGAGAACATAGTCAGCTTCTGCAGAGAGGTAAGGGAAAACTGAGCTCTAGCTGGGAAACCCAAGACACCACTTTAATGAGACAGAGTCACTTTGTGTGTCATTAGTAAATTATGAGAGCTTGGGGCTGGTAATGGTGAAATCTTTTATGTTTCTTGGATTTTCATCACTTAATAATTGATTTTTCTATTGTATTAAATTTGCAGCAGCGTAGCAGCAAGTTTTAATCCACAGGCAACTGACACTGTTCATTTGTTGTTCAGCATCAATAAGTTAATCTTTTTTTTTTTTTTAAAGCATTAAATTTTATCAAGTTTTGCTTGGCTTCTCTGAAAAGTCAAAATCTTCTTATTTCAGTGGTTAATATGTCACAGGTGCATTCTGCCTTTCAGTGCACACTTCCCTTATTTTAATTCCTCTTTTTGTTGTGTCTCTGGCAGGGATCCCACTCCTGCAATCTCTTTAATTTCAGAGAAATGCTAATAGGCTCTGTCATTGCCTTTGTTTGCACTTGCTTCGTTAGCAGAGTTTTAAACGGCTGGCGGCTGAATGTTTGCCGCCTAAATGAGCTGCAGATACAGTGTCTCATTTTTATACCCAGGCAACAACCTGCCCTCAGTGCCACAGGAGTCACTTCACAAAATTGTGTGTCAGGGATTTGCCTCCTGTATTTGGAGGCAATAATGAATCCAATTTCATTATTTGTCTGGAGAGGACAGTCAGATGAAAGTCAGCTGACAGTCACTCTCTTAGGTAACCTGAAATGATCAATTTTCAGTGGGTGACCAGGTGAATTATTGAATCAACCTTATCATGAGATAGCATGTTACTGTTCCATTGTTGTCCTGATGGTATATAAGTCAAGAAAACCTGACAGTCAAGAGAGAGCACTTTGCAGAGGTCTTCTCTCCATGCTGCATGTATTAAAGTATCTGATTCATCACAGCGCACATGTAATTCTTCTAAGACTTAGCAACTCTCAATTTCAACAAGGAAAATTTCCCTGACAACTGCCTACTTAGAATCAGTCTCTTTTTCCTGCCCTCAGTTGGGCACCAAAGAAAATTAGAGTTCTTATTCAGGAAGATAATTGTCTACTCAATAAAATACACGTGACTGTAAAATAGGAAGCCTCACTGAGGGAGATAAAAACAATATTTTCTGAATGTAATTTTTTCAATTATTGCGAACTTTCCTGCACCAATTTTGCCAAGTTAATAAAACATCTGAGTCAGCAATGTTCAATTTAATATCAGTATATACCATGAATTAGAACATTTTCATTAATCTGCATAAATGTTCATCATTAAGTACTTTTTGTTTTTCTGAAGGATCAAAAACCTAATTATGGTTTTTATTCATGGGCTTGTCTGTTGTCATAGCAACCTAAATAATGATGCATTTTACCTACTCCATTTCCTCTGCATTTAAAGGTCAAAAAACTTGGAGGTCGACTTTGTTATTCATGAGCCCTGATTGGTCTGACTCACAATGTCGCAGCTGTTTGGAGTTAAGAGATGTCGTCCCTAACGACAAAAGCTATGACTGTGTTGACACATTTTAAAACGTGGCTGTAGGGTCACAGGTGGAGAGCACCAAATCAAAGTGGAAAAGATGACCAAGACGCATCATGATGATGTCACTTGAAGGACCATACCACTGTTACCACATGTCAGTAGGCCTATAGGTTACATAAACCCTGTGCATTTTTCCCCAAATGCTTTTACCATGACATATTCTGGTTGTTCACATCTTGTACGTATTTAATGTGCATTTCAGAAAGTACCTGAAAATGTGTAACAATGTTAGCTAAAAAGAATGTCTCTGTCAAAATCCCCTTCACTCTAATTTTTGAGCTAGGAAGGCAGCACTTATGAGGCACTATTTTAACTTTGATCTCACAACTCCCGGCTTCCCTCTCTCTTTCTCTCTCTCTCTCTCGCTCAGTGATTTTCGACCAAATAAACGTAGACATTCTCTTTAGAAGGGTGAATTACCTATACCTATCAACTCTCACTTGCCCTTCAGTGTTTCTATACCCTGTTTCAATATGAATGGCAGTGAATGGGGTTTAAAAATGCAATCTGAGGTCTACATAAGTAAACACACACAAATTTTAACAACAACATTTGTGAAAGATGGGGGCAATCTCTACTAATTGTGAGAAGTCAAAATAAGCTGGTCTGGTCCTGGACACATGAGGACACATTCAGCATAATTTTGAGGTGTAAGTGCTAATCAGTCATGGTTGGAACATACGTCAATATTGCAGGACATGGTGGTTACTTTCATGGGGAGGAACACTGATGCATGTGGTTGGAGAATACCTGACACAATGTTAGTTCTCTTGAAACATTTTTGTTTTCTTAGCCAGCCTGGTGACAGACTGATGTAATAACTATATGTGGAGAACTTTGACCTTCTAGCGGAAGCAGCCGAGGCAGTAACCAAATCTAGACAAGTGTGATAGACGCAGGTGTGACGGCGACGTGCCTTGGTTGTCCACTTGTGTTCATGTCTCTGAAAAATCATGTGTTACCAGGGTTAAGATGCGACAACCTTTTTGTTCACTTTCTCTGTAGTGCTGAACCTTTTGATAAGCCTGTTCTAAGCTGTCATGGATACGCTGCTCATGGCTGTCAGAAGGAGTTATTTTAGGCCATTTAAGATTGCTAACTCCAATGCTAATGAGTGAGACTTGATTGGACAAATTACACGTCTCGTAAATGTGGGCATGGGATAATCCAGGTCTGGTGAGATTAAGGTTACGTTTGGGGCAGGTTTAAAATCTCTAAATTTATATGTGTATCTGATGCATGCCAACTTGCAACACCAGCATGGCTCATATCATGCCATGTTTACAATAGCATGAGGTGAGCTTTAGGATGCATTATTGATGGCTTCTTTGAAAGTCGCAGAGCTCACCGCTGTGAGCGTGGGAGGGAAGCTGGCTCAGTGGAAATGAAGGATATTGGAGATCCCTCATGCCAACCTTCACTTCCTCTTTTCCAATTTAAGCATGTCGTTCTTTTATCATCTTTCCTTTCCTCCTGAAAATATTTTAGGGCTGCCTGTCTCAAGCTCGGCCCCTGTGCGCTCTTCAAAGTATGCTCCCCTCTTCATCTTGTTTTTATCCTGTCTTTCTCCATCACGTTTATCCCTACATGCTCGCCTGTTTTTTTTTTCCTGCTAATATCTCAAAATATTCATTCCCCCTTGCTGCCCACCGCACCCTCCTCCACCCCCATCCCTCCCCTCTCCACACGACTGCACTCAATTCTCCAGTGGTAGCAGTCGATGTTTGGCTGCGTGTGTGCATGAGAGTGCGCTTGTGTACGTGCTAAGGTGAAGACGGGGCTGGCCTATTTTTAGAAGCAGAGCTAGAGAGAAGAGGAGCAGAAATGAGCCGCTTCCCTATAGTGAATGTAATCACTGACAGTATCAGCGAGATGAGGCGAGGTAGAAACGGTAAGCAAGAGGTGCGAGTCTTCCCAATCCATCTCTGTCGAGGCATTAACACTTGGCAAGCACCAAAACAGCAGTGGTGAAAATATATTAATGATAAAAGCTTTTGGTTTACCCTTTGAGAGGGTGTATGTATATGTGTTTGTGCCAACTGATCTCATAAATGCAGTGAAAGTTTCAGACTGCATATTTTAAGTTGCTTAGCTCAGATTTTCTTTCCAGACTTGTTTGTTTGTCGCAGATAATGTTGCTGATGAAATGTACTGAGTTAATGGAGAGCTCGTCCAAAAAATATGGAGGGGAAAATATTTTTCTCTCCTCACCTGAGTGATGCTGTTTCTCTTGGCTCCTTGCTTTTCTACTTTCCTTGATTGCCTCTAAGAGCGAGTGCTGTGTGTTTGCATTTGTGTGTGTGTGTGCTTGATGCCAGAGCCCCAGAGCGTGTCCACACACTCACTGTGCCAAACAAGTAAATGCTACTAACAGCCATCAGCGCGGCTTGTGAACTGTAAAACCCAGCATGGCTGGAACTGGTTCCTCTGTTCCCTCTCCATGTCAACCTCTAAGGGAGCGAGAAAAAAAGCTGCTACATGGCAACGGCTTGTCTTTGATTTGTTTTATTTTCGCTCTTCACATTGCTCTTTATGCTACTTGTTACTTGGGAATTTGTGTGGGGTTTCGGTTTGCATGTTGGATTGTGAGTTCTAAGTGCCTGCAGTGACAGGTTTTCACTGCCTGTGACAGTGCTGCACGTACCAAGCTGTTCTGGGATGCTTTTGTTTTGGATTTAATAAGCGTAGCACTATGAAATCCGGCTCTATAGTTCCTTGTCACCACATTTCGGAGATCAATAGGTTGTCTGTAACGCGCAGATATCTAGCTAAAAGCTTTCTATCCTCAAAGAAGGCCTTGTGTGCCTGCCAGTCCCGTGAAGTCTGGGAGATGGCGGGAAGGCAGCAGGTTTTCTTAGCTCAGCACTGAATTGGATGATTGCAGTCTAGTTTGCATGCTGGCACGTGCCCAGCGAGAATCAGAGACAGCAGAAGCAGGTTCACTCGACGAGGGCAGTCAGCTAGACTTACGCTGGCAGACATCACAACATTGCATAAAAAACATGAAAATATTTTTGTGTATATATGTGCATGTTATTTATATTCCTGAAAACATGTGATGCTTCACACTTTGGTTCTTTTATAAGGCCTATATCTGATTCCATACAAGCAATTTATGTTTCTTCAAGGCTTGTTCAGTTTTACTTCATCTGCTTTTTAATAGATTTTGTGTCTCCGAGGGAATCTGTATTTTTGGAAGGGAATGTTTGGAAAATGAAGACAGTTAGATTGAATTAACTCACAGATTCTTAACACTTTTCACAAGACCAGAATGGATTTGTATGTCCCTGAATTGTGTTAAAAGCGCTTGAACAAGCATATAAATAGTTCAGCATGTGCAGCACAGTATCTTCCGTAAGAGCAGACTGAAGCAAACCATTCTGCTGACGATCAAGTCTGTCAAGTGACTCAGAACAATATGCTAAGATACGCTCTCGCTATGAGAGGTGAGTGCGACAGGATAGTCTTTAACAGAAGCACCTTCTGGAAGTGAAAGGATGGATTAAAATATGTGGCAGCACCTGGTAGAAATAGAAACACATACTGTAATGTACCATGACTTCACATGACCAGGCCGTCCTTGTTTATTCATTAGCTGAAATTTACCTGCAGATGAGGGGGTGTGAAAATAAGCCTTTTCCTGCCACGCAGTCAAAAAATTCTCAAGATAATACATTTATTTTTTAAAACACAGACTGTAAAAGTCTGCAAATTCACAAAGTATTAACCATTTGTTTGATCCGCAAAGCCAAAAAGACAGCAAAATTCCTGACTGGTTTTATTGCCAGACCAGATCAAGCCAGTTAAATAATGGTGCAAGCATCTTGGCATACTAACTTGACTAAAATACATTAGCTTTTTTCACATGATGAAGTTTTTGTAATATTTTAGATTTGGTTCCATTACAGACTGATCTCATGTAGGATTAATAGTGTGTATTTTATGGCTGGTAGCCACAGCTGAGCTCTGTCAGGTGCAGTTAGACTCTTAAATCCTTGGCCGCTGTTGACAGTTCGGTCTCTCTGTAGTCTTGTTTATTTACAGACCGTGCTCTGTGAGTTACACTAGTTTTAAGTTCAGTGTCAGTATGTGTCCAGGGCCACTCTGTGATAAATCCACATCGGCCCCTGAGCCCATACACTAACAGCCAGCACAAAGGTCACACATAAGCTAGTGAAGTACAGAAGTGGTAAGCCACATGGAGACCTTGGGTGGATGGGGCGGTGAGCCAGCATTCAAGTGATTCTGTCTGGTTGCTAATGCTGCATCGAGGCTACGCAATTGGATTGTGGGGGATGGCGAGTAATCAATTCGATTCACTGTGAGCCTCCAGTGGAGTGCCCACATTCCAAGCCCTGCCTGCCTCACGACGCGACTGGCCGAGCCCACTATTGACACCACAGAAAGGAAAGCGGATATGGCAGCGTGTGTGTCGGCAGGCCCTCTCAGGTTTGTACAGGAGAGTTTTAGATGAACAGATAGTGTGACAGACTGGGTGTCTTGATCTGTTAATGCATCCATGTGGAGCAGGTCCTGCGTACAGTGGAGAGGCAGCTACGTTTCAGAGTCTTTAAATCCAGTGTGTCATTGTAAATGCTCCAGTGCTCTGCAGGGACTGTGTTCAACAGTGAGGCATTTGAAATGTTTTGAAAGTGATTTGCATATGTGTGCTGTATCCTGGCTGGTGCTTGGCGTCACATTGCACCTCCTGCGGTGCACATAGGTGATGCCACACTGACTGTGGAGGTAATTACTCCTGACATGTGACTAAATGTGGAAAGCAGCGGTTCGTCCTTGTTCCGCCCAGAAACCAGGGCTCACGTGGTGGCCTGAGTGTTCTGTATTAATCATCATCCACCTGCCAAAAATGTCCTATCAGAAATGGAGGATAGATATTAGCAGTTAGTCCTCAAAGCTCCAAGTGTCCTTCAGGCTTGCATTAGCTGTTTGAAAGACTTTATTTTGAAGTGCTCTGTGCAGCTTCTTACGGCGTGATTGAAAAAAAATTGATTTTCATGTTTTTTTGATAAAATATTCTCCTAAGAATCAGAAATACAGTTTTGAATCTAATTTAAATGGAAGTCAGTATTCCTACCCTTATCGCTTTTCCTCCTCACCCTCTGCTGTCTCCCTCTTGTCCTTGCTCAGAACGCTGTGAACTTTGTGGATGACAGCTTCCCCCCGGGACCTCGCTCTGTGGGCTTCCCTGAGGGCGACAGTGTCCAGCAGCGAATCAAAAAGTGGCTCCGTCCCCACGAGATCAACTGCAGCAACTTTAAAGACCGAGGCGTCAAGTGGTCCGTCTTCCGCACGCCACGGCCCTCTGACATCCTGCAAGGCCTGCTCGGGAACTGTTGGTGAGCTGTCAGAACCTTACACAAGGACACACAGGACACTCATCTGTCTGGATAACGCAGAACAAAGTAGAGGCAGACCATTCATATACAGAGGACTTTTAAAAATGGCATGAAAACAAGGCAGTTACCCCTGATTAATGCTTTGACCCAGAAAAAGCAAGAATAGACAAAAATCCCAAAAGTGAAAGGACATTTTTCATTCTGATCAGTCTGTGAAAGTTCAGACAACACATAACATTTCACGTCTGTGTGGTTGTTGTCTGGGTCCGCTTTAGATGAGCCCTGCAGCCTGCATCTAGCAATAAGACAGAGATAGAGACTGTAAGGGAGGAGCGGTGAAACAGTAAGTAAAAAGCGAGAAAGGCAGGGGAAAAAAAAGAAGGCATTAAAAGATAGAGGGAGCAGAGTGTAGTTGGACAGATGCGCAGATACACCTGACAGGGAGATTATTCATGGGAATGTGAGTCTGAAAACATGCTTTATCTCTCTGTCCTTGTTCCTTGTCTCCTTTGGGGTGTGTGCTTATATGTGTTTTGCCATTTACTATCTATCTTCCCCTCACACACACATGCACACACAAAACAAAGAAGAAATCGCTCGCAAAGTTGTCCCTATACAACTTTTCGCTTCATCACCAGCACACACAGCTTATCAAAAATAACCCTCCCCAGAGCCGAATCCACTCACTCGTGACAGGATATAACCCTAATTCATCTCACTCACTCACACACACGCACACACACATACGCACACACTTGTCCTAATAAACCAGCACACAGCCCAGCTCCCTGTAACCAGCCAGTGACAGCAGAAGAAAGCAGTGGCAGTCACCCTTGTCCTTGAGTACGGCTGCAAATACAAGCTGATATTAGAGTCACATTATGACACGGCTAATTGGATTTTCATTTGATTTTTTTTTTTCTTCCTTTTCCCATAGCTGATTGGTTTTTCATCAGAGGCTGAATG
Organism: Naso thynnoides; assembly: GCA_029783665.1. Taxonomy (NCBI): domain Eukaryota; kingdom Metazoa; phylum Chordata; class Actinopteri; order Acanthuriformes; family Acanthuridae; genus Naso; species Naso thynnoides. Next base: position 13,080,803 of record JAQLOL010000014.1, on the reverse strand, counting down.
GGCTGTTCAGCCTCACTCGGCTGCCACTTGAACAGATGGAATGCAGCTTTAATAATATAATGATAGAAATGTGTATCGTCCCCACACTGAAGAGTTTTGGGTGTTTGAACGGCTGCTGCACTGACACACACTGACAGCTGGACCTTAACAAATATAGCTTTTAATCTGTAGATGTGGTGATAATAGCAGTATTAGGAGCAAAAGTGGCTTGTCAATTTGATAAATTTTAGTTATGTTTTTATTAACAAGGGGTGCATTTTACTTAGGTCTATACTTTAATAAGTTGCAAGTCAGCAGCACCAAAAGACAAACATTTGTAGCTCATTGTCCCAAAACTTCAGTAGTTTGTAGCTATTTCATCAGAGTTGTATGATCTTTTAAAATTTTCTGATGAACTACTGTTCACTTTAAAATATATTCCTTTTAAGTTGGATCCCGGTGTCCCCAGCCGCGATCCTCTTGTGTGAGAAATTAGCATTTTCTGATGTATCCGGATTTTTGATGAGCTAATTTCTCTTGCAAACTCGTAATTAGTGGAAGTGAGCCGGTTTGTCTTTGCTGTAGGGCGAATTAACTGTAATGGGGCGGTAACCAGAAGGCATAGATGCTTGACTCATCTAATGCGATTGATTTTAAAAGAGGGCAAATTATGTTTTTAAAAAAAAGAGAAAGAAAGACAATTTTTCATAAATTAGCTGCAGAAGGTACCTTGAGGAGACGGATGTTTTAGTACTGCGGTACGTCTGATGGCTGCTTGTCAGTTTTAGTCTAGTTTTTCTTTTTACTTCGCACTCCTGATCCCTGCCTGTCTCTGTAACTAAGGCAGCCATCCACCTGTCTGTCACAGTCAGCTGCTCATTTACATCCATGCATCTCCATTTGTTACACTGTGTGATTCAGATTGTCTTTGAGCTTGTCTCTGAGCTTTGTATTCGACTTATTCTCCCTTTCACCCATCTGTCCACCCCGGATCAGACATTTCATTTTCCGATTGACTGATTTTAATCCCTCCCCAGGTTCCTGAGTGCGCTGGCGGTGTTGGCAGAGCGTCCAGAGCTGGTGGAGAGGGTGATGATCACCAGGACTATCTGCCCAGAGGGGGCCTACCAGGTTCGGCTGTGTAAAGACGGGACGTGGACGACGGTACTGGTGGATGACATGCTGCCCTGCGACGACTATGGCTACCTCCTCTTTTCCCAGGTCAGGAAAGAATGGAAGGATCCAGGAGAGTAATGGATGAGAAAACAGAATAGAGAGCAGGAGGAGTGAAGGGAAAATGCTGTACTCTGCTCTTATAGTGTTTGTCCTCTTCTAGCACATAGAAGTTCACGAAGAAAGAGAGCAAATACATACAAAGGACAGAAACCACTTTGTGATACATGCAGAGTATTTACTGTCTGATGCTGTTTGTATTCACTCATGCCATAACTTGAATGTTACCTGTGTGGGCGTAGGTTAGAGCTGAAGACCCCCAAGTTTTGTAGACTTTTGTAATCCTCTCTTATGGTTAGAAACTCAGTGCTACTTAAGCCGCTACTAGCATAATATACCAGAATCTGTGTCCCTGCAGCTAGCAATCGAATTGTGTTGTGGATAATATAGACATCAAGTTTTAATCTTCTTCTGCATCAATTATGATTCCTTTGTACATTGTGAGTCCAACAGGGTAAAAGAAGAGCAATGTTAAATTGATGGAATGCTTGTTTAAAAGGCAACAAGAGGAGCAGCAAGGTTATACAGGACACAGGACATCTAAACTCTCATTTATCAGAAAGCAGCGCATGTATAACTTGCTTTGTGCCTGCTCAGACTCAGACAGTATTCATATTCCCCTGTTGGAGTTGCAACTGAATATCAATCTAATATAAAATTTTATTAATATAAGTTCAAGTTCATTCATTATTTACCTCTTTTATTACATGCGTCTCTCAAAGGACACAGAGGAGGATTGTACCTTGAGGTCTACTTAATCAGCAGTTAATTACAGGAGAAATGATGCACTGCATTATGCAACGAATAAAGCACAACAAAATCAAATCCAGGCACTCACATGCTAGTGAGACAGGCAGTCAACCCTGTCACACCTTGTCCATGTAACACCTGACTCCACCCACCTTAGATCCTTACAGAAAGACAAGCGTGTTAAAAGGATATAAAAGAAATACTGGGAAGGCCAGGTCAAAGTATGTTAGTTCATCAGAATGAGAAAGCATGAGGGAAACCAGATAATAAAAGAAACAGTAATGTGTATGGTGAAAAGATAAGAACAAGGCACTCCACCTTTTCTGTCCAGTTATCTTGTTGAAAAACCTTGAAACATTTGAGTCACAGCCAGCAGGTCCAGAGCCAACACTGTAAAACAGCCCCACGGCAAACACGACATCCTGTAAAGAAAAAATAATGCCTTTGTTGGTCAGCTTTACTCTTGACTGACATATGACTAAGTATTTCCTTCTTCTGTATCCCATCATTTCAGGCCCAGAGGAAACAGCTATGGGTGGCACTGATTGAGAAGGCTTTGGCCAAACTTCATGGCTCCTACTTTGCCCTGCAGGCAGGGCGCGCCATTGAGGGCCTGGCCACGCTGACGGGGGCTCCCTGTGATTCCCTTATGCTCCAGGTCAGCTCCACCAACCCTCGGGAGGAGCCCATCGATACAGACCTCATCTGGGCCAAGATGCTCAGCTCCAAGGAGGCTGGGTAAGAGAGAGAGTGGAGGTGAAGTTTAGTGTAATTACATTGTGAGGAGTTTTGTCTTGGCTGACTTTATTTTTCAGTTATTTACCCTCATTGTGTTTCATTGCC
>JAQLOL010000014.1:13057848-13072844 GCA_029783665.1 Naso thynnoides | reverse complement strand
CCAGCCTTGTCTGACACATATCAAGACACTTGTATCAACTCGTGTGCATCAAGTGGACTAAAAGGGCTCTTGCTTGTTATTATTAAAATTTCAGAGATATTTCACTAAAAACAAGGACTGTAGACATTTTTCTCTGTCGTGATCAAAGCTTTCTGTAAAACTTCGGCAAACCTGCCTTCTCTTCCTCTCCTCTCATCCTGATTGTCAAGAAGACAAAACTAAGATGTAAGACAGCCGGGTTAGGAAGTGATGAAACAACGAAAAACAGAGTGAAAGTAAGGAAGAGATAGTCTCTCGGGGCCTCGGTCTTTGAAGGAGGAGGTCTGATATTTTAGCAAGGTAAATGGTGTTTGTACAGCAGCACTCTCAGAGGCTATTCTAATGTTAAAGCGTTGCTTGTGATGCATACAAATAGACTTAGCACGACGAGGGAGGAGATTAGCCGGTCAAATTGTGGGCGCCTCAGAAGAACGGGCCTTCTGCATGTCTGAAAGCATGCAGCCTGGATGCTATTTGTTTACTAAAGCCTTGTTTATGGTCACCACAGTGTTGCCTGTGTGCACCAGAAGTGCTGCCATTGTGCTTGCCAAGGCGTTTATGGTCAGGGCGTCGCGCATTGTAGCATTCTCTGAAATGCCAGAGGGTGTACACACTAAATATTCTGTGAATAAGCCACACAAATACAGGAAACATGTCATTATCCAACATGGCTACACTATACACACAAGTTATGTCTTTACAACTGTGGTAAATTATGTATCTATGGAAATGACAATGGAGTAAATTCTTATTCTAAACTTAACTTGCTGCTTTACAAATAGACTATACTAACAAAATGTATTCTACGTAAAAGGATTCTTCATTTTGCCAGACGTAGTCATTGATATAGGCTGGTTGAATAAGTTTTTGTTTGTGAAAGACGCCACACACAGAAACATTGTAAATACGTGCACTTTTTTTTTAAAGCACACCTTTTTTAAGTCACAAAAATATATACAAAACATGTTAACCACACGGCTTTAAGAGACTTTGGGGACTCCCTCTCCCCCTGAAGTTGCTTCAACCCTCCCTGGTGCCCACCCTGAAATGAAAAGCGCAGCGCACACAGAGTAAAATTCAGAGGCACAAGACCAAGCACCATGTTGGCTTGTGGGGCCTTTGGGCAGGGAAGACTATGGTGACCATAAACCAAGGTTAAAAAAGGCTCTTTGTTCACATCTGTCTCTTTCTTTAGGTACTTTGACTCAGTGGACATCTGCAAGATCCACTCAGACTGGCAGGAGGTGAGGCTACAGGGCTGCTTCCCCAGCAAGGCGAGCGGGCCGGTCACCGTCACGTCCCTCACCGTGCTTGAGAGGACGACGTTGGAGTTTGCTCTCTTCCAAGAGGGGAGCAGGTAAATGTGACGGTCATCAGCATATTTTAGTCCCTTCTTCCCCCTTCTTTTGTTCCATTCCCTCCTTTTTCTGCCGCTGACTCATTCATACCCTGTTCTTTCCTCAGGCGTTCAGACACAGCTGACAGCCACCTGCTGGACCTGTGCATCATGGTGTTTCGCGCCTCCTTCGGCAGCGGCAACAAGCTGACTCTGGGACGCTTGTTGGCCCATAGCAAACGAGCCGTAAAGAAGTTTGTCGGCTGCGATGTGATGCTGGAGCCGGGGGAGTACGCTGTCGTCTGCTGCGCCTTCAACCACTGGCAGATGAACGTCAGCGGGACGGGAGGTCCACCCACACCCAGTATGTGTACAGACATGATGTCCACAACCTGCTTATGCTTATGAATATTTACACGATATTAAAAGGATCATTAAGTTTGACCTTAAATGTACAGTAGCTTTTTCTGAAGAGTATAATCATCTTTTTTCCAGTCTCCAGTCCCACCAGCGGAGCGGCACGGCGGCACAGCCAGGATTTCCCCGGCTACATCCTCGCCATCTACAGCTCGAGGCAGGTGATGGTTGAGCAGGTGGAGGCGACTGCCACCACGCTGGCTGACGCCATCATCCTGCTCACAGAAAACAAAGGCGAAAGACACGAGGTGAGAGACGCACTCGCTTTAGAATGAGAGAACAAGCGTCTTTGTTATTGTTTCCCCAGTTTCTGACAATCAAACACACACACACACACACACACACACGCACACACAGACAGTTTGTTCATCTCAGAATATAATATTAATATGTAGGCTGCGAAGCTGGAGAACGCTTGCAACTCTGTAAGCTACTTTGAGATAACACTTAAGATTTCCTCTGCAGACTCCTGAATCCTATTCTGCCTTAACTCATGCAAGTACGTGCACATTATCTCTCCTACATGCATACACACACACACACAAACACACACACCCCTAGAAACAGATTATTCTGACTCTCCTGAACTGCGCCTTCGTGAAAGTGGTGTCACATTGGCTGGTACTTTAAAGGATGACAGAGCTTTTTAAACACTTGAGATCGTCTTTGTTAAGTCATTCAGCTCCTCGAGAATTCATTGCTCGAAGTAGATGAGCCACGCAGCCACCACATAAGCGGTAGTGTTTTAATAATACGGTTAAAAGGATTGTTTTAAGCAGGGTTCTTGATTAATAATTTGCGTCCTAAGTTGTTACATGAGTTTTAAATTATGAGCACTTATGTGTGTTGCTGTTAGATCTTTTTTAGACACAGCAGGAAGGGTGGATGCTGTTAATGGGCCACTGGACATGCAATGACAGCAGCTAAAGCAGTTTAGTTACACTTGTAGTCACTCTAACTCAACTTTAAGTCTCAGAAAAAGAGATCAGCAACTGTTGTCACTTCACCTGCAGAGAGAGTTGTCACTGAATGCTGAATGTGGTCTTAAACACATTTTCACACCTAAGAAAAATTCTCTGGAGTTTATTTTACTTGTCTTTGCATGGCAGTCAGGCAGCTGAGTATCTTTCAGCTGTCTGAAACACAAATGTCAGTTTATTTATCCCCACAGTAAAAGGAGGCTTCTCTTATTTTTTAGCGCTGACACTGAAGAGTCATACCAGCAGCGTGTGGGGCACTAACGCATGACATGTAGCGACAGAAAAAAAAAAAAAAACATGGCTGTTTGTCCAGACGCTCAACAGTCAACAGTATGGAAATACAAGAGCAGACATGGATTTGTTTGAACAATCACTTTTGATGTTAGACCATAAGTAAACAGAGTTTAAGCAGTCTCCAGCTCAGGCAAGCATGCACCAAGCCTAAGGTTGGTCCCACCTTCATTCATTAATCCTTTCCTGGTTGCATTTAAGACCTATTTGACATGTTTTATTAGAGACAAAACTTCTTTAATTTTGTTAAGCTCTCTTTACACTTGCACCAGCCTCAGGCATATATATGAGTTTTGTTTAGAGAGTACAATTAGAGGAACAGCAAAATCAAACACCGTTGCATCTCCAACACCAGGGGATCCATATACATACTGAGCACTAATTTTATCTGCATGCACAATCACTGAGCACTGATCTTTGCTTCCACACCACAGCGGCTTAATGCTTTGCCCACTTTTCAGACTACACCTGTTTTTAAATTTAGTGCCTGTTTTTTTTTTTTATGAAGTGTTGCATTTCTCTGGGAAATATTTATCAGTATTCTTCTTGTTATTTTATGTAACAGTCAGAATTTTTATGTGCTCTGATAAGGGTGGATATGTTTATTATTTAAGACTATACTGCTTATAGTCTGTTGGATTTGGCTTTAGGACTTAAAAATGTAAATGTGCAAATGTGTCTCTTCTGCTTCTATTGACTGTGTGTGTTCCTGTGTGTTCTCAGGGCCGCGAGGGCATGACATGCTACTACCTGACCCACGGCTGGGCAGGACTCATCGTGGTGGTAGAGAACCGCCACCCCAAATACTACCTCCATGTCTCCTGTGACTGCACTGACAGCTTCAATGTGGTGTCCACGCGTGGCAGCCTCAAAACCATCGACAGCGTACCGCCTCTGCACAGGTACGCGCATGCACCTCATGTTTCCTCCCTCTTCTTCACATATCAACAAGCTTTTTTTTTTTTTTTTAACCTCAGAAGACATAACCTAAATAGAGAGCACGATATTAAATGCTATGAGAACATTTGGTGTAGGTGTGGCAAACATCCACCAATTTAAACGATTATGTCTGTGCTCACTTATGTAAACGCAGCAATCCCGGAGGATTAGCGCTCTGTATTTCTTAATAATGGACTTAAGGCTTGTCTCGGCACAATTACAGCTCCTTTTGTTACCAGCTATGATGCCAGCATGGCTGGCAATGTGTTCACCTTGTGAGTCTGTGTGTGAGTCATCAGGCAAAGATGCGTTCTTGGAGACACCTTTTCCAGGTGTCCTGTGCCTGTGGAAAGATTTTGTCAGTGTGACAGCTTCTGAACTCAGCAAGATCCTGTCTCAAAGCTTTATACGTGTGTAGCTGAGATCAAAATGATGCTCGAGTTTGAAGATGGAAGTGGACCAAGCATGTGCTCTGAAGTTAGCAGAGCAGGAAGTAGTAAAGGGACTTTTGGCCTCCCACTTTATTCCTTTGGCCCATATTCACAGATCACTGTTTGCCATTTTCAGCCATTCTTGCGCACTCAAAGACTTTAAGTAAAACTACAGATCATCCCTGGCTGGGATAACACCAACCATGATGATGTGTTTGGTGCTGTGCAATACATGACATGAGAGAGGGTCTTGAAGGGTGCCAGACTAAATGTCTCATCGTGCTTTCATGGTCAACTTTTAACCTGTGTCATGCCGGGATCAGACTACAACTACTTTTCTTCTGTTAAAATGTTCATTGTGTCAGATTAGGCGATTTAAGAGTCACTAATTATTGCCGTGTCGTGGCCAAGAGACGTGACGGACTACTCGTTGATCCCCGATCAGCGTGACATCAGTGGCAGGAAGCGCTCGCCACTGGCTACTACTAACGAGCTGTTGTAGCATGTAAACAAAAAATCAAACATGCTAGTCTTTCTGTCGTGAGATCATGAAGCGTCCTAGGTGCGGCATCGGTAGTCGTCCATTATTACACACTATGCAAGATGAAACCATCAGTGGTCACGCCTAATGCTCATTGATCGTTTCTGAGCCTACCTGATGCTCTACGTCTTCCAGGTCAGGCTGTTATCAGGCTGATATCATGTAGTCTGACCTCAGCATAAATCGACATACATGTGTTGTCTTGAAATATTTATTTGCTTAAAAGAAATGCACAACATAGCCGTGACTGTAAAACAAGTCACAATTATCGAGAGATAAATGATCAGTTGTTTATTAACAAATGTTGTCAACACAGTAGCGCTTTGAAAGATGAAGTCAGGAAACTTTACAGATGTGTAGCTGAGATCGAAGTTAAGGCAGAGTTTAAAGATGTGTATGGTCCGACCAACCTTGTTGATTACTTATATCATTATGTAGTAATGACCAATGGACACTCACAGATCAGGCGTCGACTTGGGGCTGGCGTGATCCCATCGAAACATGATTTCAAGTTTTCTTTCAGTCCCGGTTGTCCTTTGACCATTCAAGCAGATGCTTTAAAAACCTGTTAAGTATTGCAGGCTCAGACTCACCTTTGAGATCTGGCAGAGTGGAGCTGCTCACACATCATTAGGTCTCTGAATTCAGATTCTTTGCACATCCTCTGTGTGGAAGTTTAGACGTGCCAACACATTACAGCGCAGTTCTGTGTAAATTAACGACCTCATACTGTCGGCGTTATGTCCCACATAATGGGAAACTGTAAAAAGTCACCATGCACACAGGCCATGTCTTTTAATGTCATCTTCTCTCATCCAACAAGAACATTTATGTCAGTTCACCTGATAAAAACCTTCAGTGCTGCAGCATCACTCTCTTTTCTTACTTTTTTCTCTCTGTTATACGTTCAGTTCAGTTGGCTGAAGCATTAAGCTGCAAGATAAATGTATCCAGGACAAGATATGATTCTCACTGAAGTGTACTGAAATATCCCAAAGATGATGGAAGTGTGAATAACAAAGTCAAATGAAGCAAGTTTTAATTTTCTCATTTCCCGTCATTGTTTTTCCTCTCCATGTCCTAGATGACTAGAATAAAAAAAGGGGTCAGCTGTATATATCAGAGGGGGAAGACAGTGTTTGTGGTCTTCCTGGTTATCATTTTTCTGACATTTTTATCTTGCTTTACATTGTTCATTTCTATCTATTATTCAGTCACTGTTTTTGTCCCCTGCTTTTGACTCCTGAACTGTTGAAACCAGTGAATTTCCCCTGCGAGGGTTCAATGAAGTCTTATCTTATCTCACCCAAGTGCTGATTAATCAACTTGTCCTCCTCCGGTAAAGCTTCAACTGCGCTGACTAACTAATAAATTTGTTTTAATAGCAGGTGCACACTTAGGGAGTGAACTTAATGATCCCAGATTTAAAGGTTATTTTCAGTCTTCCTTAATCTGTGACATTTATCAAATTTAAGTAATTTATCTTTATTTAACTTTATTTGTGAACTTGTGAAGTCCATCAGCTGCCACATGTGTTCCTGACTCACTCTTAAGATAACTGTAATAACTGTTTATTTAGCTAATACATACAGAAATGCATTAAATACAGTCCCTTACTTAAATACATGATACAAAATGCACAAAATAAAAATGCCATAGTTGTATTCGGTGTCCTTAACCTGTGCTTTAACTGTCTCAGCTGAAGCTGGGGAGGCCTGAATCTAGATGCTTGCTTCCTAAAATATGTGCTCTCTGTCGCCCCCTACAGGCAGGTGCTTGTGGTGCTCTCACAGCTGGAAGGAAACGCGGGCTTCTCCATCACTCACCGCCTGGCTCACCGCAAGGCGGCCCAGGCCTCCCTGGGAGACTGGACCCCCACCAAGGCCACCCACAGCCCCCAGCTCACCCCAGACATTGACGGCCTGCACAGACCCAGGCCGCTATGACCACCGCCCACTACCACACACACATACACACACACACGCACGCACATACATAGACTATAATCCCATGAACTGTCAGACCACTGGAAAACCAGGCGAGGGAGGGCAAGGGGTGTGTGCCGCCCTGATGTGTATCTGTGCGTCTCATGTTGGATGAACACACACCTGAATGTAAAGCATAAATGGACAGCGTTTATGTTCTGTCCTCCTGATGCTCCATAAAAGTCTTCATCCAGCGAGCGCTCTCTCCCTTGCCAAGTGGATGTGCCATGTCAGGATGAAATGAGGGAAGCGGCCCACATGGGGTGACTGGGACTTACTCCAGAATGATTTCTCACCCAGCCACCTAACAGGATTCAGCTCAGACTACTTTAAAAAAAATTCTGGATGTTTTGTTGGTACAAGCGCTGTACGTGGAGCAGACGTCACCCCTGCGTTCTGTACGCTCAGAGACGACTCTGCTTTCAGCGAGTTTCGCGGGAGTCAGGGTGGAGTGCCGTAACTACTGAGCCACTTACCGGCCCACAACCTATGAGCCAATCACCCGCAGCGATCGGACATTTCTCCCCTGCATCGACCACGAGGACAGCTAACAGAGCGAAAGACTTCAGGGGGAGTTTATCTCCAGCCCTCTGTATGGTACTTAATGAGCCAAACTCAACTTTTAGTTTTACTCACAGTCATACCTGTTTGTTTTTTTATCTGAGAACATACACATCGGTCTTTCTCATTCTTATACATGACCCATGTTGCTGTCTTGTCTGTGTTTTTGCGGTCAGAAAAAGCCATCATTCATATAGTCCTGTCTGTCCCAGCTCTCCGTCTCTCTAGCTCAGGACCAAAATCGTGTTTTGTGCACTACGCTGGAGTCAAGCATGACTTCAAGCTGACGTGTGTGGCAGGTGTGGCTGGAGTTGCATCGTTCTGTCTCTGTTGTTCATCCCTCGACGCACTCACCAGTCAGTGTTGTGAAAGGGGTGAGGCTACATTTTGAAATGCTGACACCTAACAGAATTTCCACCCTGATGCTTTGCTAAGCTAACATGCAATTTTCACCTTTTTCCCCGCAGAGAAAAAAACAGTGAACCTGCTTTTTTTCTTTTCTTTTAGGTACTTTAATTAATTTTCACTCAGCCTCAGTTTGGGGTCTAAATGCTGGAGGCGAGTCATCACATGACAAGCTTTGTAGTTTTCCCCGCAGGCACGCTGGCTTTTCACATCCAGTTTGGCGTATTCTTACACATAAACCCACACTTAGGGGACGACTCCACTCTCTAGACGTCATATAGAGTGAATTAATGCTGCTTGGATTGTGACACCCTCCAAAATTTGTGTCTGATCCTTTTTTTGTTGTTGTTGTTTTGGTACTGAAGGTCAGTGAGTATTTGTCTGTTTCTCACACCACAACAGTTTGCCAGTGTGTTGATTTACACTTTAGTGTACTTAGGGAGCACTAGAGGAGCTAGTGGCTGTTTGAACAGTCCGTTTGCCATAGGGGAGCTCTTAAGACGAGCTGCCGAGTTTACTTTTGGAGGTCAGGGACCATTTTTGTTTGCTCGGGTGCAGCGCGAGCCTCTGGGCTGTCCTCCCGCAAGAATACACCGACAGCATATTAGCGACGGCACAGTGTCCTCGTGTAATAACAAATTACCATTTTGTCAGACTGCGTGCGCACATAACAAGAGAGAAGGGACCCCTGAGACACGTCGTGACACAGAAAGTAGTTTAGTTTGTTTCAAAGGATCCTTTGCCTACAGCTGTTTTTCAGCGGAGGTGCTCTTTACGACTCCACCCACTTCCGATCTCTCCAGTGTCAAAGCCATTACTCCTGTTTCACCAAGGATCTTTCTGTCCTCTCCGGGCACCATGGATGTTTGTCGACGGAGAGGAGAAAAACTAATGCGGTACTATAGTGACAGGATGGAGTTGGAGACTTTTTTGTCAAGTCAGAGTTGATGTCTTACTTTTTATGTAGAGAAACGGGAAAAACTTGAAATCTGAAAGTTTTTTTGTGTAAAGATCATTTTATGAAAATTCTGACATGAGATACGTCAGTTCAGGACTTAAAGAGATAATTTGGATTTTTTGAACAGGGGTTGTTTGAGGTACTATCGAAAGTCAGAGTATGACCTGCAATTGACGGGGGTCGGCGGGCCCCCACAGTTAGAGAGGCAGCAGGAGTAATCCTTTACAAGAAGTTAAATAATGAAGTTCTGTGGATGGAAACAGCAGAAAACACATTTTAGTCACCTCAAAAAAGGTCCACCAAAAAACCCATCAATTTAAGTTTTAGTACACATTATATTGATACTTTCAGCGCTTTACCTTTGGGAAACTGAAGCTATTATGTTGCTCTCCCGAAATCCACCAGACTCTACTCACAAAGGCAGTAATTTTACCTCACAGGAGGTGGGAATTTAGGGTCTACCACTGCCTTGACCGGCTAGTTTGTTTGTGTTATTCTGTGACTTAGTTTAATCCAAACTAACACCAAAGTCTCACAATAACACAAGCAAACTGATGGAGGCTGAAGTCAGGTAAACATCAGAGAAAACTATATTGATCCCTATAAACACACAGACCTTCAAAACACATTACTATAAATAAATACCTCTCATAATCCCTGTTCAGAGAATCTGAACTATCCCTTTAAACTAAGCAACTTGAAGTCAAACACGTAGTGAAAGATGCGTCATCGCATGATGATGATAAACAGCAGCGCTGTGTCCCGATGCTTGCAATCTTCTGCACAACAACGTCTGCCAGCTCTGGTAGATTTTACTGAATGACATCTTTAGGACAGTTGGTTAAAAAACTACTACAGCAGTGTGACGTTTCTTTGATGGAATCTGAAGCTGAAGTAACTGTAAATATGTTTTTCAAAGGAGCATAATGACCACTTTGTGTGCGTGTGTGCGTGCTCGCAGCGGAGTCGCTGTGAACTTAGTGTCTAATTTATTTGTGTAAGTGATTTCCAGGCCTGTAGTCTAATGAATATTGTTGAATACTGAACTGATGAATGAAAGATTAAGGAATGTGATAATTTACGGCTTCGCTTTGAGCTCAGAGGGATTAGCTTGACATGATTTGAACCTGCACTGAAACACCTGCAATGACGAGGCACCTCAGGATTCAGAGTCACTGCTGGATCACTTTTTCATTTACATGAGATTGATTTTTGTCTTTTATACTATGTTTTCCTTTGGTCATAATTGTCTTTTTTTGGCTCTTTGCTGGTGTCCTATGAACCTACTCTTCTGTGAAGTTGTGGTAGTGACTCCTCTGTGCGTCATGGGCGCCCCCTGCTGTTGAAAGAGGCTGCAGCCAGAAAAAAGCTGGTCACTCAGACAAGCAGACACAACTTCTCCTCTCTCCTCTCCTTTGTCTGGTTCTCTCCTTGTAAATTGTACTGACTGCAAACTAAAGCCACACAAAAGATGAAAAAAACTGAGAAAAAAAACTAACAAACCATTTTAAACTTGTAAAAAAAAAAAAATTGAAAGTATGATAATAGAAACAAAAAAAGAACCCTAATGCTGAAAAAAATGGAACTGATGAATGTGATATATATTTTATTGATCTTTTCTGGGGGGGGGGGGATATGAGTATATGTGTACAAAAATATGTATGTTTAATTTTCAATCTCAGGTTCCGATGGACCAAATAAATTTTTTTAAATTAAAAGGCGGCATTTGTCATTTTTCCAGACATATTTCCCACATGCACATATCCTTTTTTCATGCAGAAACAAAGAGGCTTTCTTAGTTTGTGATTCATGAGAGCAACCTGAGAAGCACAAAGAATTCTGAGCTGTCAGAGCAGAAATTAGTTTAGATTTCTCTCTGTTTCCGCTGTTGTACTTGATGAATAATAAGAGGGAGTCGACGCTTTCAAGCTGCAAATATTAAAGTGGGAAATCACAGAGGAATGAAAGGGTAATGCGTTCACCCATCAGAAATGTTTCCCACTTAGACATACACCTGTTAAACGCTCTATTATTGATTCCAGAAATCCACTTTATAATTTGTTTGTCATAACTGATACCTCTTTGCTCATTTCCAGGCCTATGAAGTGCCCCTTCTTGTGCTCTCAGTGTGTTTTTGCAGAGTTTGTCTCCCAAATCTCATAGCTCTGTTTAAGTGCATGTGTCCACTCACTGCTCAAGTCTCCACCTCTTCACCCCTCCCTTCTTTTTCTAAAAATGTACTTCTGTCCTCCCTTCTTTAGCCCCCCATCTTCCTCCAAGGCAGACCTCCTCCCCAGCACGTCCACCTCCCTCTCCCACTCATTAGCCCCTGCCTAACCTCTGCTGCTCTGTGCTGTTAAGTTTACTGACCCCAGCAGATACCTGGTGGAAGCAGCACGACGTGGTGACAGCATAAGAAGCTGTCGATCACTTTCTTCTATCCTGTACTGAGAGATCAAATACAACTCACCTGAAATCAAAGGTACGACTGCTCAAGTCTCTGCACGTCTGATTTCTGTGACTCAGCCTGAAGTGCATGGCGAGGTAGGGTAAAAATATGATAATGCTTGAGTCAGATAGCACAAGAGACTTTGCATGCTGAAAACTAAGTGTCACGGTCAGATATGTGAGGGGAAAATGTTAAAGACCTGCCCTCTTTTGGGAAATCTGTTCTGCAGATATGTTCGAACTAATTAGGTATTGGCCTTTCAGTTTTGTCTGCAGACATGATAAGGCTAAACCATTTTCCAGCAACACTTTGTATGAAATTGAAAAGATACATAGTTCCTCACAGTTTAGAAAAAGGTTGTTTTCACATTAAATTAAAAACTAGAAAAATGTGTCTTAGCGTGATAAAGCTTTTAATCGTGCAGCCAAGTTGCAATTGAAGAGCTGCAAGCTGCATGGACATTTCAAGGTCAGATTAAGTTGTACTTCGTAGACAGATGTCAGCTTGACTCATAAAATGTATCACAGGAATTTGTTTTAAACCTGGCAGAAATCTGATGAGTTGAGCGAACTTCAGATACATGTGATTTTAGTATTTAATGACACATTCTTGGATGAAGGTTTCCAATAAAATCTAAAGAAAGACTAAAGGGGCCACGTCAGCTACTCATGTGCCACCAGCAAATGATCACATTTCTCTCCCTTCCTTTTTTCCCCCCCGTGTCATGCCAACTTCATAAATCATGTGACGTGTGAGTCCCCCACACGGGGCTTGAGGGGATGGAGAATTTCAGCCAAGATCCGATGCACGATGACATAACCTAATAAAGACTGCACGTCTGAGATTTGGCTGCTCCAGTTTGTCATAAGAGCTTTTGCTGTCAAAGCCAGAGTGTATGAGTGTATGTTACAGTACAGACAATACTGGTTTTTAGCCTGCAGTGTTTCTACTTCATTTTGTGTTGAGCAGATAGCTGTTGCTTAGTGAAAATCCCATATCCTTACTAAACAAAAAAAGGTCATACTTAATATATTTGAAGGTTTGTGTGGTTGTGTCTTTGTTTATAAATGTTATCACTGGTTCCCAAATAGCTTTCATGTTTTCTGGCGGCAGTGATACATTATCAAGAGTAGCATTTCATTCCCAGTCTGGAGTTCAGTGAGAGCAGTGAGAATCTTTGTTTTGTCAGCGCAGCGTGACACTCGGTTGTCAGGGTGCTTAGCACAAATACCTCCATGTGGCTCGGAACTGCATGTCCTCATTGCGAGCCCTGCTTCTCCTCGTTTGTCAGTCTAACCCGGCAGGGGGTCCCTGTCCCTCACATCCCGCAGACTCTGCTTTGAATCTTTCAGTAAGCACACAGCACACGCACACACACACATGAACTGGATGATTTGTGGTTTCAGGATGCGAAAGAGAGACAATCTGAGGGGGGCTTGTTGTTTCAGTCACCGATGAGGCCATGAAACACGATCCAGGTGCAGCTGAAGTGACACATCCAAGAGTTTAAAGGCTTATAACACTCCAAAAAACACTGTAGCACATTTTTAATACTCTGAATCCAGATTTTATAATTCTGGGAAGTTATCACCGCTGCAGTTATTTTACATTTCAGCTTGACAAACATGAGGTAAACTGTAAAAACATGGTATTTTTTTTAACAGTCTAGGAAGAATGTGAACACAGTGCCTTGACAGGCCTTGTTGAGTTGTAGTCATGCAACTGTTGTTTTTTTAAAGCTCTGACACATCCATCACTTATAACCTCACTCAGCGATGAGGTCACAGTGTCCTAGAGTGCACCTATACATCACTGCAGCAAGATGAGAAGTCTGGTAACACTTTACTTAAAGCATCCATCTATAATGAATTATAATGCACCTATAGGACTGGTTAACCCTAATCATAACCATGACCATAACTACCTATAACGCATTATAAGTGTGTCCATAATGTGTTATAATGTGTTATATATACTCATAATGTGTTGTAATACGTTATAGAAACAGGCTTCATAGAAAGTGTTACCATCTTATCAGAGGTTCAAATACAGCATTTAGGAAATATAAGATTTTTGGAGGGTAGAGTTACTTTTTCCAAACCTAGGAACCCAAAATGGGTTATGGACCTGTTTTTATTGGGTAACCAACTGGAAGAATTTTGAGTGTGTGTGTGTGTGTGTGTGTATGTGTGTTTGTTTGTTTTATTTGTTTGTTTCAGACATCTATTGCAAAAGAGACTTTCAAAATTGTATGAAATAGAGCAACTTAAATTACATTTAGCAAATTTGATTATTACTGTGAAGTACTTTTCTAACAAAATAAATACATTTCTTATACATTGCATGTTTTGTTATAGATTTTATTGTCATTCATGATGTAAGTTTGTAGGTTTTGGGTCAGCGGAGACACCACATTTCTCGTTTGGGTCCCTAACTTTTGCCTTAAATGCCTGATATCTTGATTAAAAGCTTTCCTGTCCTTGTGGAAATTGAAGGTAACAACATGGCGTCCCAGATTCCAGCTCTCCCGCAGTCCTATGCTCCAGGCTATGACAGCGTCTTCTCTGACCAGGCTGGCTTCTGCTCTCTGGACTCTCATGTTCCTGGCCTTTCCAGGGTCATTCTC
The DNA here is from genome assembly GCA_029783665.1 of Naso thynnoides. NCBI lineage: Eukaryota > Metazoa > Chordata > Actinopteri > Acanthuriformes > Acanthuridae > Naso > Naso thynnoides. The sequence goes on along the minus strand of JAQLOL010000014.1, from coordinate 13,058,886 downwards.
AACAAGCTCAACATGAAGGACTATGGAGAATACAGGTTAAAATCTACTGATACTACCTTACAACAATTGGTATTCAATGTGATAGGTTGATCCCATCTGTATTGTGTTACACTTTCATCATCAGGACTAAGATAAATTAACTTGGAATATATATTATACATGGTTTGTTGCACCTAAGGGCTTTGTGTGTCCCACGTTTCTAGATTTCTTCTGTACGTTATTTCAGTGTCTCAAATTCTTGAACATGTATCATTCTTGAAAAATGTGTGCGATTCTGATTTGAAGGGCTGCTGTTGAGGGAAACATGAAAGGAATCGCATTTCGCAACTACAAGGAGTTGTTCCAGAAGATGGAGGAGACCTTCAAGTTCTGCACCGGCTGCAACAAACTCCCTGAGCATCTCACAGAGGGACAGAGCCTAAAGCGCTGTGTGAAGTGAGTGCAAAGCCTCAAATGAAGGGCGATGCTCGAGACTAACTGCAGAGATGTGTTGATGTGTGTCTGTGATACCTGATTTCGTAATATTCCAGCATTAACTGTGATTAGCGATAACCGTTATAACAATGTGAATTTAGGCGACTGAAACCCACACCGTTCTTTGGTCCTCTTTATTACCACCTGGACGGGACATTGTTTTGACATTGTTGTCCAATAGCGAGCATGTGTGAAGCATTACCAGTTGCCAATGTATCAGCAGCAGAATGATAGGCGGCCAAGGTGTGGACAGCTCTATGGAGGTGGACAACGGCCAGTGGCAAATATAGCTAGGTCCCCTGATTGTGACTCATCTCTGTCTGAAGCTCGGCAGCTTAATGTCGTCCATTCAGTCACAACATCAGAGTGTATTTCAAGGAGTGTTTTGAGAATAAGGAATGCAGTATGCAGCTTGTTCAAGAGTTCTACATTGTTTTTGTGCCCCATTTTTCTTCTAGCTCTCTGCTTTCTGTCTCGTTCTCTGGTTTACACACATACACACACACACACACACACACACACACACACACACACACACACACACACACACACACACACACACAC
>JAQLOL010000014.1:13042949-13053368 GCA_029783665.1 Naso thynnoides | reverse complement strand
CATGTCATTGTCCTTTGTCAATATCAACCACATAGGTTACATAAACACCTAAATCCCACCCATTTTCCCCCACAATAACTTTATTTATGAGAGAATATTCAAACAAGGAAGGAGGCACTTTTAAGGAACTATTTTTCCAGGTGTAATAACTTTTGTCTCAATCAGTACGTTTTCATGACGTTAGAGAAAATTGATTTACTGTGTTAGTCTGGCTAAAACCAGACTTTCAAAATGCATGTAAACATGTTAGCCTGACTGAAATTGTACTAAATCGAATTTCTCAAGGTTGAGCTAACACACCCAGATGATGGGACTTGGAATCAAATTACTTCTGCATGTGTACACCTCAACCAGACCTGGACTGGCCTAAGCAATCTACGCGTGATCGATAGTCCCCATGGTGGTCTTTGGCCCGGAATTCGTACAGCATAAATTTATAGAAGAAAGCCAGTAAGAAAACAAGAATCCTGTAAGCATGAAGGGTTGTGCATTGAAATGAGCAGAAATAAAGCATAGATAAGAAGTCTGCGTTTGTCATGGATTCTGCTAGCCTCTTGCTAACTTGTTTGTAGCTTGTTTGGCTAACCAGAAGAAAATCCAACAGCAACCAGCTAAACAAGGCAAATCGCCACCTACCACAGCAAAGTCAGACAATAAATCATTTTCCCTCAGTGCTTGTGTGCTAAGACAAGGACAGTAGTCCAATTAAATGGTCTAGTCGAGCTTTTACCACAGCTCGACTTAACTGTGCATGTACACATACTGGCTGGCTCCCAGCTCCCCTCTTTCTCTCTCGCTCAGTGAATTTTGTTTGAATAAACACGTTTTCTTTAGAAAGATGAATTACCCAAACCCAGCAACTTCCATGTATCCTGTAGTGTTTCTTTAACCTGTTTCAACATGAGTGGCAGTAAATGGGGTATAAAAATGTAGTCTGAGATCTACTAAAGTATACACATGGTCGAATTTTAACAGCAACATTCGTAGAAGGTAGATGCAATCTCAGCTAAGGGTGAGAAGTCAAAAATAAACAGGTATGGTCCTTTAAGCTGCAATTGCGTGGTTACCTTGGACAAACTAATAATATAAGACCATTTGATCAGTACAGGGAAATTCTCTGCTGCTCTCCTGGTTTTTGTCACTCAAGGACACTTAAGCTGGATGGATTTACAGTATTTGAAACCACCCTGGATTGCAATTCAGTCATCTGGTCGAAGGTCGACCTATTCACCAAAAAAAAAAAAAACCCAACCGTACTAATGATATAAACCAGAGTCAGGGGAAAGTGACATCTGTCAGTTAAAATGCTGAAGGATTATGTACCCAACCCCTGCACTGATACAGCCAGACTTCTGCTCTGGAATGTCATCAATTTTCAGCTGGCGTGGACAGTTAAGTTCGAACAATGCTTCCTCCAGTCCGGCTGAAGTTTTTAAATGAGGTCAGCTTGTTTGGAGCCAAATTAATTTTGTCACATTGACTGATAATTAGGTTTACTGCTAAACAATGCCAGTGACACGTTCGGAAAGAAGGATATTCCGGCTAACAAGAGAAAGACGTGGGTAGCTGGAGACTAATCAAGTGTAATCTGTTCGATTTTCACCTTGCCAGGGTCACTCTGTCACTCTGTAAAGACTTGTTGTGGGTGTGCGGTGAGAAACAGACAGCTCAATAAGGGCTTTCTAGTGTCAGTATCACTTAACTCATTTATACAGAGATCAGAGGCCTGAAAGAATGATTGTGCTCCTACGTCAATGTACTGTATTTGATCTAAGTAAGGACACTTCTGGAAACTTCACATGAAAGATTTCTATTTTTTTAGTGCAATTTTCTCATTAGGTTGAAGTAGGCAAGACTCAACTGGAAATAAAAGTGATGTGACTTACTTTATAAAAGATGAAAATTTGATCACATCTGAAAATTTTTGGTCACTCCTAATCACTTCTGATTAGTTTCTGATACTACCCAAGATGTGTTTTAGTAATGCTAGAATGGGAATGTTTGTCTCTTTGGTTTTTCGACCACTTTTGTCAAAAATTGATTGACACAGATTTTGGTTTAGACATAATTACTGCCAGTCAATCCCAATGAATTTAGCAGTCCTCCGACTTCTTCTTTTGTGCTGCTGCTATTAGTTTCACATCTACAGTTTTGAGAAAATGTCTCAACCCCTGTTGTATTGATGCCTTCACATTTGGTGTGGACATTTATGACTTTCTTTGGATAAATTTAAATGACTTTTTGGAGCCTCCAAGAGCTGCTAAACTTTTCATTTAACTTCAATTTTTGCTTTCTAATCAGGAAAATGTGTTATAATGTGAAAATTTTACAATTTAATGTAACATTTTAGGAGTTTTAACAGTGAAACAAGCCTGATACTAATGATTTTATTGTTATTTTAACATGCTGTTTTTACACCCTCCTGAATGGAGACCTCGCTGTCTGGTTGGTGTTTTCACACTAATCCAGCTTGATATTTGTCTTTGTTTTGAACCTGAAAGACATGTTTTCCCTGCTCCTGTCTATTTAAATGCCTTATTATGTATCTTACACACGTTGTATTGTGTTTTAACACAGGGTTTCACGCTAACCAGGGTTTGGTAGAAGGTTGGCTGCCCACCCTGCTGCTCCTCAGAGATTATAACATCCCAACTTTCTTTACCATGTACAGGTTAGTTGCATTATTGTAGCTCTGAATCAAACGCCTGTTTTACATTTTCTGCAGGGATAATAACATTTCTTGCCCTTTAAGCAATGCAAATATTTTAAGTTCTTTGTGCCAGAAGGACTCATTAACTCACAGTGTATACCATCAGCTCCTGATGAATATTGTAACTCCCTGACCTCCTTCTGTATTAAACCCCACCCTCCTCCACTGATACTCCTTACCTGCCTCACCTCATCTGTCCTCAGTCTCAGCTCAGTCATTGCTTCCCACCTCACACCACTCCTTTCCTTCTCCCTCTGGTGACTAATACCGAGTTCATGTTTGCAGGCCAAGTTGAAAAAAAGATTTATTTCTTCTGCTGCAGGCACTCGCAGCAAACTTCCCCTGTAGACTTTAACTTGATGATATAGCGAAAGTTATTGATGTTGTTGTCTTTCTCTTCTGTCGATGTTGTTCCTCTATAATTTCTCTCAAACTGTTTTCTTGTGGGTGGATGTTAAAATAAGACTTCGGGGTATTTAAACTTCCCTCAGTCTCTCATCAGGGTGATAAAAACTAAGCATACTCAATCCGCTGATTCCTCAGCTATCTCTTTGTCTCTGCAGTGAGATGGAGCTCAAGTACTCTCTCCAGATCCTGGTGGAGTTGGAGATGCACATCAAGGACAGTGGGGACAATCCATTCACCTCACAGAAACCAGAGCAGGTCCAGGCCTGTCCCAACACACCTCCCGTCTACTGCAACTCTCACTATGTCTGTTTCCAGGGACTCCTGCCTCAAGAAGACATAGAAGAGCCGGATAATTAAGAGGCTGTCATAAGGAAAAGTTTTGTTTTTGCTGGGCCACAAATCCTTAACTTTAAAGATGTGGCTTTCAGAAGAGGATTTTGGGACTTATTGAGGTCCTTGAGTGACTTTCTGCAGCCTTTTAGAAATGCACTTGACACATATGGACACTGAAGCTACATTCACAATGAGCAGAGAGTTTTTTTTACAGAGAAAAATGAACCTGCACTAAACATTGTTCTCTCAATTCTGAAATGATTAATAAATGAAACAGAGTATATAAATTACTGAAAGCTCATTATTTGAGGATTCGAGCACCTGAAGGCATCAGATGTTTAAAAGTTTGCACTGTTGATGCCCTGAGGTGCTAAAGTTGTTGGATATCATGGATGTACGTATGTGATGAGACCAAAATCTGTTTTAGTGGCTCCCTGTGAATTCCCCGGAGCTAGACCTGTTCCCAAATGATTCAACAGCTGCATGTATCAGATCATATGCATACTAATGTCTCACATTACCCTTAAATAAATTATTAATTGCCCAAACTATGTTTTTCTTTTCAATATGTTTGACTGTCATTTGTAGCTGTTGCATGTGTGAAAATGGTGAGTCTGAGTTCTGGTGTATGACAACAATGGATGTTCTTGATTTGTAAAACATAATCACTTTTATGCGCTGCTGGAAATTCTTCATAGGAAATAATGAAAAAACAAAAATATTTTCAGGTTTTACTGAAACTGTAATAACTTGAATTAGATGTATGCGAATAAATGATTTATGTATCAGTCCAGCTTTAGAAACTGCGACCTGTAGCAGGGAAAAAAATGAATTGCTTGGCTGCTTGTTGGATTAATGTGTGGAATATAAATAGCAGCCTAATGCTCAATCACAACACTGATACATTATTAAATATACTATTTCATCACTGTCTGCATGTGCCTTTGTTTTGTTTTATGAGGAGAGGAAATGTCTTGATGGTGCAGCTGCAACAGCCTTTACAGTGTGAAACTGCCCTCTAGTGGATGAAAGTGGTAAAAGCACACAAAGCACAGCTAACGTTGTAATGGGACTCAAGGCTTTCAAGTTGATAAGGGCTCTATGCCCTGTTGAGTTAACTTTTATTTTAATAAGAATTAAATCTGTGTTGGTTCTTACGCTATAGTAATGGATGGATGAAGTTAAACATACCTTTGCCTTGAATAATATTACAATTTTTTCTGCATTTTAACATTGTTGTAAACATTTTGGGAAATTTTTAACAAAATAACTCCAGAAAATATATAACAATATATAGTTGTTTTCGTAATAAGTGTGTGTAAATATCAAATATTGTAGCCTACTTTTAAATTTGAGCTTAAAAACATTTTAAATCCTTATTAGGATTATAACTGTTTTACCAAAATCCTATTTTTTGTGAGCTGGTGCCCATCTTATATTATTTTTACCCTCCTGCCCCTCAGACAGCCTGAGTCTTTGCAGCTCTTGTGAGGTCAGGAACAGTGTGGATCCTTCTAGAGGGAACAGCACAGGTGCTAAAAGCTAAATTTGACACCAGCAGCCCAACAAACCACAGAAGCAGCACAGTAAGGAGCAGCCAACAGCTTATTCACAAATGACGGAAACAGGGAGGTGAGTGCGCTAACCTTTGGACTAATTATCAACAGTTTTCCTTCTTCCTTCCCAACTTTAATTTCTAAACTTCTAAATTTACATTTCCACCCTATGACGCAATGCTGGGACACACAGCTCTGCGTGTGAATAGCATTATGAGGAACTTGCACGCTACCACAGCCCCTTTCATACTTTTAATGCCTGCTGTTTCTTTACTTTCTGTTTAAGTTTTTCACCATTAAGTTTTAGGTCCCTTTTATTCAACATTTCTTCTTTTTTTGTTGTAAAGAAATGCATGCAGTCTCTCCACACCCCTCCTCACACTGGAGCAAAATGTTCCAAGCTAAGAATAGAAAGTAAAGGCCTCAGTAGTTTTCTAGTGAGCTGTAGACAAGCTATGACTTACAGTGCCTACTGAATATTTTACAGTTGGAAGGATATGGTGTCTATAACAAAACTATGATCCAACTTAATAATAAATGCTTATTGTATTCTGTGTTTTCTAAGAATTTTGAGTTCTTCCTTTCCTTTTTTATTTTTCTTGCTCCAGAGTTTGTCCAGAGACCAAGGCTAAAGCCATGGCCTTCCGCTCTCAAAAAGAGATGTTTGAGAAGATGGAGGAGTCTTTTAAAGTTTGTGCACGTTGCGAGAAGCGACCAAATCAGCTCTCAGACCCACACAGCATGAAGCGTTGTGCCAGGTAAAAAAACTTAAAATGACCTCACCCAGCAGGACTGTGCCACAAGATATTCCCTCATCTAAGTTACAGTCACATATCTCACTTCTTTCTTTGCACAGATGTCTGAATGTTTACTACTGCAGCAAAGATTGTCAGAAGGAGGACTGGCCCAAACACAAGAAGTTCTGTTCACAACTACGTCTAGCTGCCATTGACCGAGTTGTAGAATGGCTTTTGTTTAAAAGTAAATTATGGAAGACAATTAGAAAATTTGGTTAAATCAACGATCTTCTACGAAATGAATGAAAAACTGACTGTGTTAAACAACTAAACTAACATGTCTGTTCTTCTATCATCAGATGACCTTCCATTCCCCACAGAGAAATGGTCCAAGCCTCAGACAGAGGTTAACAGTTGGGATGACTGGCTCACCATGCAGGGAGATCTCGCTGCTCGCCTCGATCCCATTTTAAAAGGAGCAAAAATGAAAGACTTGTGGACCAACGCCTGCAGGCCTCGGCCGGAGGACGAGGACCTGAGGAAGTCGCTGTGGAGGGTTTGCAGTGAGTTCTTCTCCAGGCCGCTGACCATCGCCTGGGGGATGAGGCTGTTTGGCATTAAGCCTTATTCCAAACCTGTCACCATTCACCTGGTGGGAGCAGGACACAGCGAGACTCTGGGAGCTAGACTGACTGACTATGACGAGCTGAATAACATGTTCCCCGGACACCAGGGTATCGAGATCGTCATGGTGGGGCCAGAGGTGCTGGACGGCCCCATCGTGAGGCCTCCTCTCAGGGCGTTTGGCCCCAAGCAGAGAGTCTACATCAGCGCCTACAAGGGCCTCTACCACCAGTTCTGGGAGGAGCTGGTGGAGAAAGAGGAAGCGGCAAAGCCTGATTTGGTGGTTGGATTTAATCCTGGTGAGAGCATCCTTTCTGTTTCACAAAAATATAACACCAAACTCACTCTGCCAGCTAATAACAAACTACACTAGCTACTGAGGAGAAAGTCCTGAATCATACTGAACTCTCCAATTTGTTCTCCTTTCTGTCTTTCTGCGTCAAGGATTTGATGCCAGTCAGGGCCTGGAGGAGGGCTGGCTACCAACACTTCTGCTCCTCAGGGATTACGAGATTCCTTCTCTTTTCACTGCTCTCAAGTGAGTATTACAGGCCAACAGACACACATACAGTACTTACAACAGGACTGCAGAGGGGTACAATTACACAAACACTGGGCGTTTAGTATGTCCATTTTATGCTACTTTTTAAGCCCTACCTCAGTTTTTAGCACATTAAGCCTCCTAAAATTTGACATTTGATGCTCTAAACACATCTTGGAGTATTTTTATAGTCTAGTACTGCTACTTTTTAAAAAAAAAATAAATAAAGTTAATAAACTAAATCTGCTGAATTCTAAAACCTAAATACAAACCACGCCAAAGTAACTGATTGCAGCTGGAAAACAATTGAGTTTCATATTACACAACAGTAATCCGATTTAAAACGCTTTAGGGACAAAAGTTGGGGAAATGAAGAAATTATGATATTATTTAAAAAGATATCAGACACATATTGTGATAAATACACTTCTGATTAATTAATTAAATAATCAATTAATCAGTCATTTATTAATTTTGTGGTTGTGGCCTATATTGCTTTTAAAGTGTAGTATAAAGTAAATGGCTTATTTGTACTGTTTATGAATTAAAGCAGCAGGAATAATTTAACATGCAGTACTGGACAACTGAGTTTTAGATTCTATTCAGGTCGTATATGATCAATGATTTATAAGCAGTAAGTGATTAGAATTTCAGTAAGACTTTACTTAAAGCATGCATTCATAATACATTATAACACATAATGAACATACTTATGGTTAACTGTAACACTGCTTTTAACCTTGATTATACAGCACTGTAAGTATGTTAATAATGTATTATAGATGGATGCTTTAAGTGTTACCATAGTTTAAAACTGTCTTTCATTCCATTCAGCCTGCCAGGCCTCTATTTAATTTAAATATGAATAATGTACAAACTAGCATGTCGATGCTTATGATTTGCATTGCCTTGGTTGAAAGTTTATGCAAATTTAGCAAATGTCCGATGAATGTGTGATCTGAATTTCTATCTGCTCTCTCATCGCTCACGTGAGTTCATCCGTCACGTGTGTGTAACGGCTGCTGATGCTGCTTCTCCTCCACCCACAGTGAGACAGAGATGACGTACTCCCTGCAGATCCTGTTGGAGCTGGAGATGGACATGAAGTGGAGCAGTGCCAACCCCTTCGCGTCGCTGAAGCCAGAGGTGGTGGGCTCGTGTCTCAACAAGCCTCCCGTCTTTTGCAACTCCCACTTCTTCGGTTTTCAGGGTCTCCTGGAGTCTGTGGAGCTCGAGGAACCGGAGGAAGGAGTCTAAAGGGGCTGATTTGTTTGGACTATGAAGCATTATTTGCAATAATGTTCAAAAAATGTTAAAATTACTGTTTCAATCTTTATCTGCTGTTGTTAAATGTTGCTTTAGCAGCAGCTATGACTGCTTACCAAGACTTTTGCATTTACTATCACAGTTTCATGGCATGTAACTGCCAGAGTAGAGACATTTGAATATTCTATCTCTGAACTATTGTTGTAGGTCTTTTAGCGGGGAGGCAATGTAAACTTTGCAGACATTCAAATTTCTTAAATAAACACTTTCACATTACTAAACAAAGAGAGTACATTTTCCACTCTGGCTTCAGCACAATTCTTCTCCCTATATTTTTAAGACATCATTACAAACCATTCAATATAACCCTGCAGAAAGAAATACCCCCAAATAAAAAGGAATACTTTCATAGAGAGGTTTCATGTATATTTATGATAAGTTTTGACAAATCTAAGAAAGTAGACTCTCTTTACATGATTTTGGTCAAAATTAAAAGCTGCTATCCCTTAAATATATATACATTAAGAAATTAACTTCTTATGAAGTCAGCTATGAAATAATCAGTGTTTGCATCCAAATCTTTCAGTCATGCCTGCATATCTAGCGAGATTTAAAGGATAAAACCAGATCCACAATGTACAAAACCAGATTAACAATAGCTCCAACAGTAACAGTGTGTATGTCTATGAAGGAACATTTGTTACAGATGTAAGGATTGTAATTATGGCGCCTGTAACCAAAGACAAACCAGAGAATGACAGCAAGCAGGTAAAGGAGGACTGCCACAATGTTAAACACAAACTCCATCCAATTAAGTGGGAATGGGACTAAACCCTGCAGCAGCTTCAGCAGATTGAGAACTATGATGACCACAGTGACCAGAAGGCAAACTGCAAACACGACGATGCTGCAAATCATCCCAAAAGGCCGAAAGAACCATTCAGCAAGTACAAAGTGGTCAGTGGCAGCAGTGAGGATGATACAAGCTATGAAGGCTTCTGCTGTGCGGAGACGTCCTCTCAGGCTGCAAAGGTAGCCACTTGGAGACTTCCTTAACTGCATGATGGCATCAATCAGGAAGGATACAGTGGCAGCCACAGAGAAGATGAAGCACAGTATGCTGACGATGCAGGAGAGGCAGACGAACTCAGCTGCAAAGATGATTGTGGCTGAGGTGATCATCACTGCACACAGGCAGGTCAGCCCGCAGGTCAGGTCGGCCCAGTTTGGAAGAAAGGCGGCCAGGAGGATGTGCCACATCCTGTCCTCCATCACGGTCACGACCACGGGCACGACGATGCAGAAGAACCAGACGAACTCACACCAGACACCCCACGGACTCACCATCCTGCCTCGGAAGATGACGATGATGAAAGATAAAGCGCTGAAGATTATTTCCAGGAGGCGCAGAATGCCCTGAAAGCCCTTGAATGGGCCACACATGATGCTTAAAAAATCCAAAAAATAGGACGCCAAAGTCAGTTCCAGGATGAGCGGTACTTGTCTCTACTTTACCAGTAACTGTGAACACTTCATTGCTTGTTCTGCTGACGTTAAATTCTCATAGTGAGATAGAGTTAAGTTTTACATGACAGGAAGGCACCATTTGCACATTTATCTAAATTTCCTGCTCAATGAACTGCTCTCTGCAGACTACGCATTGTTTTCATCATGACTTGCCTGTAAGATTATTACTATTATTATTATTATTATTTAAAACCTCTTAATTTTTGTTTTGTTTGTGCCTGTAACTAGCCATGAATGTCTAATGTTGAGGAAACTCCTTTTTAATATGCGATATGCTGTGATATGTGCTCTTTGAAGAACCCTGCTAAATTCTGAAGTTTTTCTGCCATTCATGTCTGCATTTATGACTTACTTTATCAATGATTTATTCAGAAGGTAAAAATGTTCAGGAACATGCAACATCAGCTGATTGATTTCTTTCACCTGATCAGATCATTTTCTGAGATTTCATCTTTAAATTGAATATCAAACTGTTTTTTTAAGACTTTGTCCAACATAAACAGACACACACACACCATCTGTAGTATCAATAATAATAAGGTTTTAATGGAGAGCAGAAAAAATGAGCACACAAATATGTTTTTATTTGAGCGATGCTTTATTTCCTGTTGCACATCAACTGTTTTGGGATTCTGGTCCTCATCTGACTCCAGGAAACACAGATGTGACTAGTCATTCATCTGAATAGTGCCATTGTCAAACAGATGTGACACAATC
>JAQLOL010000014.1:13018179-13039545 GCA_029783665.1 Naso thynnoides | reverse complement strand
AACCCCCCCCCCCCACCCACACACACACACACACACACACACACATATCTGATTGCCTATAAACTGAAATGTATCGCACATTTAGCCAATGAAATTAAAGATATGATCATTACAGTTATAATTATGTGATTGAGTCCACATTTCTTCCAAAACCCACAATATTCCAAATTAAAACTATCTCACAAATGAACTTTTTAATAACATTTTAAAATATTTTTTCTTCCTTTATTGAGAAATATAAATAACAGTATTCGGGTGTGTTAATAAAACCATTAAACCGCCCGTCTCGAGGGGCGGGGCTAGAGGGGAAGCAGATCTCTGCAACACCCACACAAAGCTCCCGGGAAAAAATGTTCCTGCACGGATAAACTTATTCGTAACGCTTCTGATACTTAATATCATGTATCTAAAGCTAGCTGCTTGATGTGGCTCTCTTTTTTCGTGGCAAAATGTGACATATCTTCATTTTTTTTAACGCAATGTGCTTTATTATGTTGACAAGATTTTATTCAGCAGGTTCGTTTTGGCTCTTGTTTCCGGGGGAAGGTAAATCCGAAAACACAAAGAGGAAGTTGTTGTCAAGTGTCAGCAGGACTGCGAGCATCAAACATGCAGAAATATGTGTCCACTTTTCTCCTTTAAAGCCGTAGACATTTAAAAACAACTCTGGAGGAAGCTGTCGCTTTGTTGGAACTATATTTAGTTGTGATGATCATTTCATTTTCCTGGGCTATTTATTTTATATTCGTTTCGAAGCCTTTGTTTGGGAAAAACTAGCTAACGTTAGCGATGGGTCGATGACAGAGACTGCACTGCAGCAGCTAGAGTTTAACCGACCGCCGACCTGCGCATTGCATCGGCGAGGGAGCAAAGAGGCGAAATGGATTTCTCTAAGTTTCTGGACGATGACTTCGATGTGAAAGACTGGGTAAACGGAGCGTTTAAAGTGGTGCAGAAGGACGCGCCGGGGAAGGCGGATACACACGCAGCCACACTGGTCATGAAGCTTCAGCTGTTCATCCAGGAAGTCAACAATGCCATTGAGGGTAAGTGGTTAAAATAAAGTGATGACGGCGTGAGGGACGTCTTCTGTCGACTGCTGAAAGCGCCTCGTTTCTTGCTAGTACTGAGTTGCCAGTTAACGAGATTAGCCTTGTGACATATTAAAGACAGCTATATACAGCAGCACTACCACTATCACTGTCTATTAAATGTGGGGCTCGACCACCTTTAGATATTCGGGGTTGCGGCTGATACCGATACTATGAAGAAAGAAAATTCCGATATACGACGTATCGGCCATGTAACATGATAACTCTGAATGTGCTTTTCAGATACTTTAAAGATGTGTAATGGAGGAAGAATATCTTACATTTTAACAACCTTTATTCCAAACATCAGTGCACTGCACAGCAAATGCTTCACTTAATAGTTATTCAATAATGTACCGACCCCTGCTGATCAAACTACTTGATTACGCCACCTTAAATCACTAGTCCAACCATTTTTTCGGCCTTACAAATAGTTTTAATACTGACGCCTTCTGGAAAACATATACACCAGGGCTGGATGATGTGATGAAAATGAGGGGATAAAATTTTGTGGTATTTTTTAAGATGTATCTTGATACACGATATAAACCTCAGTATTTTTTAATCTCCTCAAAAGCACATTATCAATGCTAGAAGTGGGAGACAGATGTGAACATTCCAAATTTTTGACCCAATTCCCTTTCTGATGTGATACAGTCGTATTGATGATTATTGGTGCTTCCAAAAAATATTATCAAATTCCATTTTTGAACAGTAAACATAAGTGATGTACATATAATTACCAAGTGATTAAAGGCAAGTATTAGAACAAGTAGAATTGTCTGATGTCTTGAGATAATTACTTCACTTTACTGTAAAGCAGTCTTTAAAATCAGGGAAAAACACCATTAATTCCATATCGCAATATGATGATATTCAGTCTCTAAGATGATACAAAGTCTCATATCTCGACAAAGATACAATATTTTTTATATTGCCCAGCCTTAATATACACCCTAGTGATATATCTGTGACATGTCCAGTGTCGGCTGATGATATCTGCAAACCGATAGTTTGATTGGGATCAGATTTTTGCATTTCTGTGTGTAGAGAGCAGCAGTCAAGCCCTCCAAAATATGCCCAGAGTTCTGCGAGACGTGGAGGCTCTGAAACAAGAGGCTTCCTTCCTTAAGGAGCAAATGATTCTGGTCAAGGAGGACATCAAGAAGTTTGAGCAAGACACTGCGCAGTCCATGCAGGTGTGGATAAGTTCAGTCACCATGTCTTTACCACATAAACAGCATGCTGTTCACAAGTAACATATTACCTGTACTGGAAAGATACATGCAGAATCTACCCTGACTGGCGCTGTAATCGTCCAAGCAGGATAACAGCTTAAAAGATCTTTCTCAGTATGACTTTTATATTCTGTGTTTATGAATTCACCAGGTCCTGGTGGAGATCGATCAAGTGAAGGGCCGCATGCAACAGGCAGCTGAAGCTCTGCAGGAGGCAGACAAATGGAGCACGCTGAGTGCTGACATTGAGGAGACCTTTAAAACGCAGGTACAAACGAAAGACACAGCCGCATGATGTCGCCGGTGAAGTCGTTTTCTAGTTTGCTGCTTCAGTATCATTCAGCATCAGTATCATCATTCATCAAAAAGAGAATATTGGAATCGAATGTAATCTTTTAATTTAATTTGACTGTCTGAATAGAAAATGTACGAGTCACAATGCATGTGCCTTCTCTTCCTTTTCCAGGACTTTGCAGTAATTTCCTCCAAGCTGACCAGCATGCAGAACAGCCTGGCCATGCTGGTGGACACGCCAGACTATTCTGAGAAGTGTGTCCACCTGGAGGCTCTGAAGAACAGACTGGAGGCGCTGGCCAGCCCACAGATAGTAGCAACCTTCAATTCCATGTCTATAGGTAAGAACGTGTGAGAGGTGCTCTCATTCCCAGAAAACTTCCATTTTTTTTGTTCCCTGTCTGTGTGCAATCAGTTGACTTAATGTGTGTTTACATGTTTTTTCTCTGCAGATCAAGCAAAGCTGTTTGTTAAAGTCTTCACAGAGATAGACAGAATGCCGCAGCTCCTCGCCTACTACTACAAATGTCACAAGGTAGATGCTACAGGCCACCCCTACCATTGATAAATCATCCGTAAAGAAGTTATCACACGATCATGTTCTTGTATGTGTTGCCTGTTTAGTGGAGGCATGTTCTGATGTCCATGTCTGTTGTGGCGTCTCCAGGGCCAGTTGGTGAGCATGTGGCAGGATCTCTCTCAGAGCGAGCTCAGCCTGAATCAACAGCTGTCTGAATTCTACGACACTCTGCTGTCCTCGTGGCACTCGCAAATACAGTGGTGCAGCCAGGTGAGACACACTGTGGCGACTTTTAGGCCTGAAATATGAAGCAAACGCAGAAGCACCAAAAAATGCAGTTTCTTGAATGGCCACTTGAGTCTGGCTTGAAAAGCTCAGCATAAAGCCAAGACTTTACATTGTGATGATGTCACTGATTTTGAAATGGCTTTTCTCAGCTCATGGAAAGTTTTATAATTATAAAACCTCAATGGATTAAAAATTAAGACTAGACAGAGTCATAATAAAGCTGGTTTGCAGTTAGAGGTGACCTGTCCACAGCTTTACAGACATCTCTTTTACAATGGCGGCCCATGGGGGAAATGCTTTTTGTGCTGCCAGGGGATTTTTGTTGCTGCAGTACCATGAGTGACCACTACACCAGTTTGTAAGCAAGGCAGAGTAGCTCTGTTCTGTCTAGGTTTTCTTATGTGTCTATGATAAAATGCCAAACTTTACTGCAGAAATAAATGTGTAAACAGTCTGGTACAAAACATGGTTTTATTCTCTCCAATTTCTTTTTTAAGTTAAGCTTAATCTGTGGCGCGGTGGCTTTAAGTGACAGCAGCCTGTAGCTTTGTGCTAAGCTAAGTGCGAATCTTTCCCAGCTCCACCCTCTCATCCCATATGATCACTTTAAGTAAAGCAAGATGGCGATGACCATCACCCCAACATTTATGGAACTCTATAAATACTGTCAGTCGTGTTAATGTTTGTGTGTTACCTGCCAGGTTTTCAAGAACCCGTATGAGGTGGTGACAGTGTTGCTGATCCAAACTCTGGGAGCCATGGTCCCATCCATCCCTGTGTGCCTGAGCACGGCTGTGGAGCGATCGGCCCAGGAGCAGCGCCTCAACACCCTGCTAGAGCTCCATCACACCACGTCCACCTTCGGACACAGCCTGGAGGCCGCCATGCTGCCGCATCTGGGTGTGTGCACAAACGAGATGGGACCGCGGATGCTGCAGATGTGGTTGGAGTTAAGTCCTTACGTTTCGTTTGTGTTTTTCTGCGCAGGTGAGAATAATCTGCTGAAGGTGAACGAGCTGGTCTGTGCACTCTATGACCCCTACAAACCGTACCAGCTGCAGTACGGAGATCTGGAGGAAGCTCACCTCCTTATCCAAATCAGCGCAGTACCTTTGGTTAGACACCATGCACACACACACACACTCTCTTAAGATAATTAAAGTATTAAAAACTTGTCACGTTTGTTATTTTTCAGTTCTTCTCTCTGTGTTTCAGCTGCCTGTTGTTTTACTCTCCATATTCTTTCTTTAGGAACACGGGGAGGTCATTGATTGTGTGGAAGAGTTGAGCCACTCTGTCGGCAAGTTGTTCAGCCTTGCTAGCGCTGCTGTGGACCGCTGTGTCAAACTGACTGACGGTCTGGCTGTGTGTGGCCTCCTCAAAGCCCTGAAAGCCCTTTTCACCAAGTAAAGATCCTTTATTATTACAATCACTGCTACATATATTATGTTAATGCCTTTGCTTCACTCTTAGAAATCCTTTTGCCTTATTTACTTACTTTAATTAACTTAGGCGGCTGTAACATTGTGCTTGCTCTAGATATGTGTCAGACTTCTCCACAACGCTGCAGTCAATCAGGAAGAAGTGTAAACTGGAGGATACGCCAAGTTCATCTGTTTTCCAGGAGGACTGGACAGCCTTCCAGAACTCTGTCAGGTTAGTGATATTTTATCCCAAGTAAGGTTTCCACAGTTCAATATGTTTTTAAAACATACTAAACAGCTTAATGTTGCATTTGCAGGATTATAGCCACTTGTGGAGAATTACTTCGACAGTGTGGAGCCTTTGAGCAGCAGCTGTCAAACAAGTAAGAAAAATCTTTTATGTGACTCAGTGTTAAAGTTGTAGGGCTTTACTAAATGTCATTTTTTCCTCATTTGATGCTTGAGGTTTTTGAACGAAGCTTTGAAATAATGGTGTCATATTTTATGACGTCACCTCTCCCCCCAAAAAAACCCTAACCACCTTGTTTTTACTCACATAAGTTTGACTGTTGGATCATTTAAAGGTTCAAATCAGGGAAATCCTCTTTTTAATCCCAAAATTTAAAGCTTCGGTCTACTCCCGACTGTCTTGTAGGTGCAATCGGCAGTGGCAGAAGCATCGGTCTACTGGATCAGATGTTGGATTACAATCTGAATGTCAATATACAGAACAATGCTTAAAACTATTCGGCACAGCCTTATATTTGTGTCTTTTCCACCTAAACAATTTCTCTTTTTGAAACTGACTTAACTAATAGGTCACACTGTCAGCAAGACACAGTGTCAGGTTTGAAGGAGATGCATACATTCTCTGATCACAATCAATACTTCTTATAGGAGCTTGGGCACGGCGGGTAAGTACTTGTCCGAGTCGTACAGCCCACGCAGCTTGGCAGGCATCCAGGAGGTGACCTCCACGGAGAGGAAGAGCGCCACCAAGAACCCCTGGCAGGAATATAACTACCTTCAGAGGGCAAACATGGCTGAATACAACAGCCTGATGGAGGTCCTCTATTCTCTAAAGGTACAGAGCAGAGCGTGGTGTGAACAACTGACTCTTACTCTTTCACTGCAGGTTATTAGGTGGTTTATCGAGACCCCCTGCTGCTGTTTTCATGCCTCTCTTTCCTCTTGTCTCACAGGAGAAAGGCACCGGAAACTCCAGCCTGTTAGCAGAGCCCAGATCTGCCCTGACCAGACTCAACCAGCAGGCCAACCAGCTTGCCTTCGACTCCGTCTTCCTGCAGATCAAACACCAGCTCTGCCTCGTCTCCAAGATAGAGGTGATGAAGTGTCGAGTTTCTGCATGATGTGATTTAAAGTACTGACTGACACCATTTGAGTGCACTGCTGAGAGCTTTTGGATCAGTTTTCATCGTTGATTGTTACGTGCAGATGCACTGTGTCTATTTTAATCCCACATCATACTGTTTGATTCCTGTTCAGAAACAAGAAGCAACTGGTTTGGGAGAGAACTACACTGAAGACCTGCCAACATTCAGCCTGTCACCGCAGGAATACATTACAAATGTGAGTCGGGTTTGACCTAAATTCATGACAATCAATTCAAATAATTTGTGAATCTGATATGATTATAAAATAAAGTGCAAATCAAAATAAAAAACAACTGACGTACTTTATAAGATGAAGTCAAAATACAGTTTTTATATTCACAATTAAAAGGATTACAGGGTGTTATTCTGCAGCTCCCAGACACCAGATATCTCAAACTAGAGATCTTTCTCTGTCCCTTGCAGATAGGACAGTACCTGATGTCTCTGCCTCTCCACTTGGAGCCGTTTGTGACTCAGGAGGACTCAGCACTAGAGATGGCTTTGCATGCTGGGAAGCTGCCTTTCCCTCCAGAGCAAGGTTTCTGATTCTCCACTAACACTCTCCATGATATTTTGTTTTTTTCCCCTCTGTTTCCACTTCATTTCTGCCTGCTTGCTTTTGACCAAGCCTTCATTTTCAGATTTTTTATAAATTGATTTTACTCTGGTTGTCAATATTCAAAGGGACAAAAAGTCGCCTGACAATTTATTGTCATAAAATAAAACTTTATTTAAAAAGGGGTTTTAAAGTGAAGTTTTACTCCTGCATCTCAATCTTAATTGCAGATTTTCACAAAATCCCTATAAAGTATTTGTTAAATCAAACTTTAAAACACTCAAATGTCGAGATAAAATTGAAAAAAAGGGATAAATAAAATAAATATTTATAGCTCTTCACCTGTTTTTGCACAAATTGCAGTGACATTCTTCTGTTTCTATTTACAAATGAAAAAAAAAACACTGCCAACTTAATATAAATATTTGAAAGAGATAAAGATAAGAGCAAAGATAAAATCAATGCCCTTTGACTGCTACCATGGCAACAAAAAACAGAACCAACCATATGCAATTTGACACAACACAAACCCATGTCCCTGTTAGCTTCATAGGCATGCAGTTTTATTTAATCGAATGGCCAGTCTGAAATCTGGACCCTTGTACAGTGTTATTCAAAGATGCTGCGTTAAAACAGAAAAGAGCTGAGAGGTCAAATCTGCAAAAAGTGCCATTGGACTGTACTTTCATTTTTATTCTCGACGACCTCTGCTTTCTATGCAGTTCGACCTTTATCTTCCGTCTCCAGCTGCCTCTGTTACCCTGGCACCTTACATGAAAGGACCATACCAGTGTCACTGCATGTCACTGTCCTTTGTCAACATCGGCCACATAGGTTACAAACACCCCATCACTTCTTCCCACAATAGCTTTATGTATGAGATATTGTGTTTATTTACCATTTGCTCATATTCAATAACCATTACAGAAAGTTCCTGAAAATGTGTGACAACATTAGTTAAAAAGAATGTCTGTGTAAAATCCTTCTTCACACTAATATTCAAGCTGGGAAGAGAGCTCTTATAAAGAACTATTTTTCCAGGTGTAATAACTTTTTTCTTAACGACTCCTGGCTCCCTTCACTCTCTAGTGTAGCGATTTTTGACCAAATGCTGATTTTCTCTTTAGAAGGGTGAATTACCTAAATTTAGTAACTTTCATGTGTCCTTAAGTGTTTCTGTACCCTGTTTCAACATGAATGGCAGTGAATGGGGTTTAAAAATGCCGTCTGAGATCTGCTAAAGGATACACATGGTTGAACCTTAACAACAATTGTAGAAAATAGGATGATAGGAGGTCAGAAATTCTCTGGTATTGTCCTTTAAATCCTGCTTGTTCTAAAAAAGTATCCTGACCTCAGACACCAACTCGTTTCCCTCACATCTGGTGAAACCTCTGCCTTCTTCCATCTCAGGCGATGAACCTCCCGAGCTAGACAACACAGCAGACTACTGGCTGGGCTCCATCGCTCGGGCAACCATGCAGACCTACTGTGATTTCATCCTGCTCATTCCGCAACTGAGCACCCATTCCACCAAACAGCTGGCCACAGATATCGGTACAGTAACAGCGAATCCTCTCAGTGGTGAAGCCAAACTGCGACATATTCTCCCAGTTAACTAAATCTGTATCGACTCTCCTGTTCGTGCTCCGCAGATTATCTGAGCAATGTGATGGACGCTCTGGGCCTGCAGCCCACCCGCACCCTGCAGCACATCGTCACCCTGCTGAGGGCCAAACCAGAGGACTACAGACAGACGGCCAAGCTGCTTCCCCGCCGCCTGTCCTCCACCATCGCCACCCTCCGAGGCATCGACTACTAACAGCACGGAGAGGATGATAGACTCTGTTGGTATAGTGGCTCTCAGAGCAGCATTAGAGACTTGCAGGCATGTTTGACCATTCCCAGGTTGTCGACAATATGAAGAAGAATGTTCTAGAAGTCGTAGTTGGTTTACATGTTACAACCCCTTAAGTTTTAAAGTTGGGGCTAAAGCATTTAGGGTTTATAGTCCACTGTCCGAGTGGAATTTAGGGATTGTTAAGAGACTGAAATCAGGGTGGGTCAGACGTTTTTATACTGATTAATGTCGAGAGTGACTCTGAATGATGTCTAACCGGTGATAATGCCTTCAAGTCAAGCCACAAAAGGGGAAAGTGTCTTGACTTAAACTCTTTCATTTCTGCATTTTTTTCTATACAGCCAATATATTTGTTGTTAATTATTTGTCATAGTAATATAATTCATTACATTAAGGTAATATTTAGCTGTATTGTTTTCTGTTAACCGAGTTTCTCATTCAGGAGCTGAGGTAAGGGTGAAGGTGTTGTTGTCGGGAATGGGCAGATAATATGGAATCTCAGTTTTTTCCATGATTTTCCATGCAGTATCGTGAAAATTTGTACATAAATCACTGACTTCTATGCTAAAACGGAGCTTATTGCTTTACTTCTCATTAAACTATTTTTATTCTTTAGATGAATGAGTCTGTGATGTAATCAATCTAGTTTACCAAATGTGTGGCATTTTCTTCTACAGCCTTCTCTCATAATCCCACATGGGTTAAACTGTGCTGCATTTTAGCCTTTTTGTTCTTAACTGAATGTTGAATGCATTTGCACCCTCAAGTCATGAAAATTGACATGTCTGTCAGTCAACTGTCGAGGGACTGCATACAGGAATAGAAGGTTTTACCTCAGCACAAAGGTAAGAAGCCTGACTGAAGAGTGGCACCCCGACTTCTTTGAGAGTCAAGTAAAATGCTTTAGCTCTTTCAGGTTCGATGATTCGATTGATCAGGCAACTGCAGGGAAGATTAATCACATTAACACTGGCCTGATGAGTTAAATTAACATTAAGTGAATGTGCAGCTGTTTTGGTAACTGATTTAATCATTTGTCAGTCATTGGTCAACAAAACTGCTTAACATTCCCCAATTGCAGCTTTTAAAATGTGAAATTTTGCTGCTTGTGTTTTTTGTTTTGATAATATTCTGTTGAATAAATGTCAGTCTGAGATATCTCTCAGCTTGAGTCAATAATGATGGACTTCTTTCACCATTTTCTGACGTTAAAGACTAAATGAAAGAATAATCAGCAGATTATGAAGAGTCGAAGTCATAGCTGCGAATCAATGACCACGAGCAATTTCTGCCTCTGGAGGTAACTTGGTCAAAATAATAATTGAAAATTAAGAACATAGTTTGAGGACATCCTTGTGTGGGATCATGGGATTTGTTTATAAAATATTCAAACAGCCAAAACTATGATGGACATCTAGACTGACTCAGGCAGAAATGTTGACAGACCCTGGAAGTTAGCAACAGGCGACGAAATAAAAAACAGCTTTACCTTCATTAAAAATACATACTTCTCCAGTTTGAACATTGTTAGAAACATCTGATAATCTAAAATCAAGCTACACAACCAAACAGATTTAGTTGTGTTTAGGCATTTTTTTTGCGAAAATATGTGTTTACATGCATAAACAAGCCAATTAAGGGTAATTAACAGCCCCTATTTTAAATGTATCACAGACTTTTTTTAAAAAAAAATTTTTTTTACAAACAATTCTGAGATAAAGTAAGCTTAATTAAAAAAAAAAAAAATTAAAGTCACTGTGATACCCCTGAAGGCTTATGTGGGCATTAAGCTACTTATTTTTAATTAATGGCAGCCTTCCTCCAGGGTATTGTAGAGTCCTTAAATTAGAGAGGATGGCTATTTTAATTTCCTGTTAATGATGCGATTATTTGTTGCCATCGCTGCCCAACTGGCGCTCGTCGGTGTCCATACTGTAGAGAGGAGGGGACGGAGCATCATCCAGCATCACATGCCGCTGTACCTGCTCTCCTCCAACATGGACCAGTGTTTGGCCCTGACGTCAGCCGTTACCGCCCTGCCTGCAGTATCGGTGCCTACAGATGAGGACGGAGACGAGGGAAGCGGCCTCGCCGTGAATCTCAGCCGGAGGAGGAATTAAGGCGCTCGAAAAAGTGAGACAAGTATCGGGAGGGGGGGTGGGGGAGAAAACTTTTCGGACGGGGGACACGGCAACGCGCACCTTTTCACATCTGGCCGGCACAGGAAGATGCTTCGCGGCGGCCGAGCGCGAGGAAACGGCGCGCTGTGCCGCTCCGGTCGGGGTGTTCCTCGATTTGGCGGAGCTCCTGTGAGCGAGCGCGCCCACTGAGGATGCGATTTAGGCAAAGACATCCAGCGGGTACATATCAGCAACCCTTTAATTATCTCCATCACCGTGGATGTGGCGGCCGGAGGTGAATAAATACCTTTAAATAGGGTGGAGCTGCGGTTTCTTTAATAAATGATGAGGAATTCCGCTCGTCACTCTCATCCTAATTGTTAAAGGTGGATTTGATGTTTACGTCTGGCATACATTGTGTCCGCTGATACTCAACCACGGCGCCTCGTGTTTGCATCTAAACAATGACAAAGGTGATGTTATGTCACCGGACCGACCGCGAGAGAGGATGATGGCTGCTGGCCGGTGCGGGACTGCCCCGAGCGTTCACGTAAAGCGCCCTAACAGAGGCTCTCCATGGAGGCTGTTTATGCAATCAGACGCAGTGTTGCAAGTGGGCTGAATTGATGCTATACTCTCCATATGATCCCCAGAACTGCCAGGCCTTTATGTTCCTGGGAAACATGTCCAGGCCTTAAAGTGAAGGAGCCGCCAGTGCACGGGGACGAGGCGGCGATGCTCTGAATAAACAGGGAGCCCTTTCCGGATTTAAGGCATAAAAAAAAGCTGGGAAAGCCATCAGAGCGACCATGTCGAAAGTTGTCAGCAACAAGGAGAAGAAATCCTTCAGTAAGAAACTCTTCCGGAGGAGCTCGGTGCGCTCCGTGGGGAGCTTTATGAACAGAGTTCTCCGGACTTTGTCGACTCTGTCTCATTTCGGCACAGACGAGCAGGCCGCCGAGGACGAGAAGGACGACGCAACTTTGCTCCCGACCACCACCGGGGGGTCGCTCCCGTCCGACGACAGCGACTGCGGGGGTTTCCCGTTCGGGGACAAGGTGCCGGGTGTCGCCGGACTCAAAAACCACGGCAACACCTGCTTCATGAACGCTATCTTGCAGTGCCTGAGCAACACGGAGCTCTTCGCCGAGTACCTGGCTCTGGAGCAGTTTAAAGTGGGGGAGACGACCACCAGCAGCAGCAGCAACGACAAGGCCAAGTCCAACGGGGGGCTGGTGCAGAAGAAGGGGAGCCAGCAGCAGCAGCAGCAGCAGGAGGCGGGGGAGGTGACCGAGCAGCTGTCCGGGCTGGTCCGGGCTCTGTGGACCTTCGAGTACACACCGCAGCACAGCAGGGACTTCAAGGTAGGCTGTGCACCTGTGCAGCATTAGTTTGTGTTTGATACAGTTAGTTCAAACAATACAGCTGGCAAAAAAGACACACTGTGTACTTAATGGACATAGTGGGACTGGCTTTTGAGTGCACACTGACCCAAATTAGACCCATTTAGGCTGCCAATACAATTTCTAGATACCTTCAGTTCCTCTGATCTATTTTAATACCCACAGAGGAACTTAAAAAAAAACTGAAATGTCATGCGAAGATCCACTGTTTCTTTTTTTTTGCTGCTTGCCATCAGGAACCCCTGGTCCATGTTATGAGGCCTATCAGAGGTGTTGTTGTCAGTGAGTAACCTAAAGTCACAAGGACTGTTACAGATGACCTTATTGATCAACCAGCAGCGCCTCAGCGCGGCTTGTACCTCATATGTGAACTGGGCCTATGATGAAGGATAGTAGCTTATGACAAATGAATCCATTAGCACATCAGTGATTGTGTTGCACAACTGGACATTTTCTTGCTCTGTTGACACTGACATCTATAGGGCCCGACCAATACGGGATTTCTGGGGCCACACTCATACTGATAATAGCGAACGTGGTCATCAAATAGACTACTTGTGACAAAGATGGAGGCAGAATATCTTAGCAACAAACTTTATTCCAAACATCAGTGCACTGAACAGTAAACTCTTTACTCATTAGTTATTAAATAACTAGTCTCTATAGAGGTAGGGTGATCTTGGTACCGGAAAAGCCCTGGTTTCCGGTTGTAGTCTTTTGATGTGGTCTCTCAACAACAACTCCATTCTCGCGTCGGACTGTAAACAGTCGTACTGTAAACAGCGAGCGGGAAGTCAGAAACGGAAATTCGCCTCCTCCGACAGAAGCCCAAGAAGAATGGGGCTTTCCCCCAGAGGCTGTATCGCTGTCTACCGGAAGTCAGACGGTGAATGCAGCTGATGGGTTCTAAGATTGTTAAATAACAAACCGCCCTCTGCTGC
Source organism: Naso thynnoides (assembly GCA_029783665.1). Taxonomy (NCBI): domain Eukaryota; kingdom Metazoa; phylum Chordata; class Actinopteri; order Acanthuriformes; family Acanthuridae; genus Naso; species Naso thynnoides. The sequence continues at coordinate 13,026,415 of JAQLOL010000014.1, read as the reverse complement.
ACAAACTATGTAGCTGCACCATTTCAAATCATTAGTTCAAGCATTTTTTCATGCCTTAAAAACGTTTTAATATTAGCGCATATCTAAGAACAAAGAAGCTGATACCTAGGTATCTGCGATAGGCCAATATCAGCCGACAATATTGGCAAATTGTTATATTGATAGTGCTCTGTTCTGAACCACTAAATTCAGATTCTTCGGCCCTAAAGATGACTCTAAAATTATGAATTTGCATATTTCATGTTTTATTATGAAATTCCTTCATTTGTTATACAGAGTGAGATGCAGTGATTGTGTACTACCCTTGTCTTGTTTGCTTATCAACAGGCTATTAGAGCAGTGCCCCTCATATTGCATCAGTGTTAATGGGCTACAAATTTGATTATTTTTCACATGTATAATATAAGAACAAAACGAGGTAGGTTCAGTCTCAAAAATCTGATTCCATATTAGAGCGAACACAGCTCAGAGTCATTATTAGAGTTAAATACTTGCTCATTTTTAGCCTTTTCATAGGTGAATAAACCTGATGAAACAAGCAAAGTCGATTTTCCGAATGTAAAGGCTGTTATCTAATCCGAGATCTGAGCTATAATAAAACTTTTATTGCCCGTCCCACACCTTGTCTGCCTTTTCATCTTTTCACCTCCCAAACCTGTATCTCAGCTCTGAAAAGTTTGCCTGTCACAAACACAAAGGTTTGTTTTTTCACTGCAGAAATACTTTATTCTTGTGGCTTTTTTTCTGCCCAATAATCTATTTTCTTCTTTCAAAAGCTCAAAATATGAAACAGAGGGACCAAATTGAACAGGGCCACACAACACGTTGCTCATTCTTGACGGTGTTACTATTTCTGTCCTCTTTTTCTACCTTGGTTGCCAGCCAGAGTACAAATTGTATGATTGAATATAGATTATTCTCTTCACAGTAAGAGGCCTTGGACAGGTTTAACGCAGTGAAGATGAAGTACAAACTCAGTCAGGCACTTTGATAAAGAATATTTGTCATATTTAGTATTTAATTTGTAATTAAGACTCCTGTAAGTATATCCAAAATCTAATGGCAATTCTTTATTTTTGTTCATTCTTTTCATTTAAATTTAAATAATCTGAGCTGGTGTTGCTTTATTAACATACTTCCTCATATGTTTGAACATACAGTAGAAAACTGCTGACTCTCTCTCCTAGTATCACAAAAGTAATATTTGGATGGATCAAAAATTCTCATATTTTCTCTGAAAGGTTTGGCAAAACATTTATCTTAATCTTCAGCCTTAGCTGCAGCTAATTGAACTTTAGCGAAACATGCTAGTTTGTGGCTAGTGTGCATTACAGCTCGGCGTACTCATGTGACAGTTTTGTGCCTCTTGCCTTCGACCACAATGTGAGCCTAAACTGAGAGCACTTAAACATCATTAGGAAGTCGTCGATAAGAATAACACAGGGGAATTATCTGCTGTGTGTCAGTCTCAGTCCGTTCTACTCTCAGAAACAGTTGTTTTGAGGATTCTGTTGTGCATCATCCAAACCAGGCCAGAGCAAGATCTACACCCAGTCTCATAGATGATATCAAGAGAAATTCACCATTTAGCAATACTTAATTTGATAGTGTGATTGATGGTAAAATAAATCCAACAAATGGTGGCAGCCTGGAAACAACAGAAAGTAAATGAAATGTAAGGAATAAAAATAAGAAACATTCATTTCTGTAAGCAGTTGGTTGTTATGCACCCATTTTTTTCAAATATAACAGAGCAAGACAAATGTCATTTTTTTTTCTTATTAGAGCTTTATTTATGCAATGATGTATTTTCTTTTATGTGAATGAGAAACATTTTGCTCCTCACTTTTCAGAGCCTTTCTAAATGTTTTTATGTAAAAAAAAAAAGATATTTAGCAAAATATTGAGAATGTCAGTGTAATTTTACATACTTTGCCATTTGTCTGGAAAGTGATTTTAGAGGAGGAAAGTAAGTAAACGACTGTTGCACACTTCAACATGGACTTAACTGCCAATTAATCCCTAGGAAAAATAAGCACAAAAAAATGGTACTTTTTTTATAAGAGGATATAAACACACGGTATGTAATTTCTGCAACTAAAACACAAAAGACATAGTTTGACAACACTGTGAAGTAGCATGGGATGTTTATTTAATTGTTAAACAAACACCATTTTAGCTACAGATGACCAAGGGAAACACACAGTCAAACCGAATAAAAATACAGATTTCTTTGGGTTTGAACTGGGGCCTGACTGACATATCAGTTTACTGATATTATGGGCCAATATTGGCCTATCGCAGATATATTACTATCAGTGTATATGTTCTCTGGTATGAACATGTTTTTTTTTTTTTTATTTATTTTTTAAGGGAAAATGTTTGGACTAGTGATTTAAAATGGTGTAGGTACATAATTTGTCCAGCAGAGGGCGGTCCAGTATTTAATAACCAGTAAGTGAAGTGTTTACCGCTCGATTCACTGATGTTTAGAATAAAGTTGGTTTAGATATAAGATATTCTGCCTCTGTTACGTGTCTTTGTCACAAGTATTTGATAACTTCAATAATATTAATTCAATAATATCATTTTTGTTGGGCCCTGGTTTAAACATTGTTGGAAACATTTAGGATAATGCAAGGATGCAACTCAACGAAATAAAAAAACAAAGAAATAACCTTTTAAAACATTTTAATGTGGAAATATTATGTATGTTTGTTTAAGTGTCTTTTAATTTACATTACAGGGTCTTAAAGAGTGACCTGTTCTCTCCAGTAGTCCCTCTTCATCAGGCTGCTTGTAACTGGCTTCATTGACAGTGAATGTTTGTATTGTTCATTCATTTGAAGCATCATTGATATTTTGTCCCTTACACTGATTACTTTTTCATTAGAGGTGGGGGAAAAATTCAACACTGCGTAATATCTCAGTATTTTGCATGATGATGTTATATTGATTCACAGACACCAAGTATCAATATTTTCTTTGAACATAAATTCTTAATAAATATTAAAAATACAAACTCAACTTTCTGAGTAATAGAATAATAAAAATCAGTTGATTTTTCAGCCCACTAGATGGTGCTTAGCGCTCACTGTCCAGTGAGGTAATAAAAAAATGCAGTAAAAGTTATTGAAGAGATATGAATAGACTGAAAACTTTATCTAATAAGATGAAATAGATGATGATGACAAAATTTGAATTTGGGAAGATTTAAATTTGAAAAGGGTGAAAAAATTGCAATATATGATATTGCAATGCTCAACATACTGTAATATTGTGATAATATCGTATCATGACTGATAAGCCCTGTTTTTCATAAAGCGTAACACCCATTCTTGGACACTTTCCTTTATTCTTCAAAGGTAGAACATTACAGGAACAGCAGCAGTATTGTTGTCAAGATGCTGTACAGACTTTTAAATTAGTCTGCTTTGGACTCACCATCAACATATCTGCTTTCACCTTACATCTGTCTTATTATCAAAGGAGTCTTCTAAAGCGAACTTGTGGCCATGGAAGGAGCTTTTTCTTTTTGCGCAAAATGCTGACGTTGCCTTGCTAATGCCTTCAAAATAAGGAAGAATGTCTCCTGGGACTGGCTGGGATGCACACAGTTCCCTCATATTTTTGACCCTGCGTGACACTTGATAGCCGGCAGAGGTGACTTTATGGCTGCCAGCCTGGGTGGCTCTGTAGTGCACACACTGTTGTCATCTCCAATAGCTAATTGCCAGTGAGGTTAAGCTGTCGATTTCCAGCCTGTGTCCTGGTTTTAAAAAGCTTCTCCACGCCTGCATCTCTGCACTGCAACTCCGCTGACCTTTAGGATTTTTGCTGATCGTCCTCTTGGTCAAACATGTTGAATATTTTATGAAGGTGCAAAGATGCCCATAAAACAAATTAGAAAAGAAATGGTCCCTTTCCCATTACAGAATCATTTCTGTTTTCTGGGAGGTAAACTTGAACCATAAATTTGTCTGTCCCGCTGGCTTCTGCTGCAGAATGTGGTGTCGAAGAGCGCCCTTCAGTTCAAGGGGAACTCCCAGCATGACGCCCAGGAATTCCTCCTCTGGCTGCTGGATAGAGTTCACGAGGACCTCAACCATATCACCCAACCTGACATCAGACCTCCAAGGAAGGTAAACAGCTACATAGAATGCATGTTGTCCTAAAGAGTGCTCTATGTTCAGCTGTAGATATAGAAAATATGACAATCTTGACAGAATGTTGCTCCTTTAGTCTTCCCCAAGTGATCAACACGGTAATTAACTGAATTTTGCATTACTATAAACTGTAATACTAGTGACTGTGATGTTATTTAACATGCATTATATCACACTTGATTGCCAAACAATTGCTCATGTCTATCTTGTGTTTTCAGCCTCCAGTAGAAGAAGAAAATGCCCCTGAAGGCTCTCCACTACCAGCACCCGGCTCTTTTGTACAGGAGTTGTTTCAGGCACAATACAGGTGAAATGTTCAATTACTGGTAATCCAATCTGTTTATTATGAAACTGATTTGCAGGGGGACTAAGTAACAAGTCTGCACTCAATTCCCAAGCTCGTAGTCAAGAAATAAAAGTCTGAAGTCCAAACTGATAAGTCCTAAACTTTAAGTTTCGAGTCCTAAAGTGGTAAAAAATGCACTCTTCATTGGACGTAATGCCATTTTAGCAACTTCAAATGTCCAAGTAATGTTGGAATTTGTTGCCTCTCTGTCTTTGCATGTTTTGTAAACTGCAGTTTCTTTGTAATTGTTGACCACTGCATCATTTTGTGCACAAACAAAATGATCCTTGTTAATATTTTTTCCAGCTGGAGCTCATGTAATAATAGTTCTTCATTGTTCACTCCTGCAACTTGATTGTTTGCTTGTGGATCAAAATTACAGCATATTATTCATTGTTCAATTTATGAAGCTTGTGTGAAGTCCTGTTGTCACTGTGAGTTTATCAGGCATGACACAGTGCTTCAAAGACTACAATATGTAGTTTTCACAGTTTGGTTTGTGTACTGATTAAATTAATGAGATAAAGAATGTTAATAAGCAAGAGTAGAGTTGCTGGTAGAAGAATTAAGTGCCTTTGGAGAGAGCGAGGTCAGCTTTTTCAAGCCTTAAAGCTAAGCTAAGATAACCGCTGCTCATATTTACTGTAGCATCCAGACATGAGACTGGTCTCAATCTTCTAATTTAAATCTTGAACAAGCATATTTCCCCAAACTTTGAACTATCCCTTTTAAAACGATTGACCATTCCAGCTGCACATTATTCTTCTCATTGTGTCTCTGCCCAGGTCCTCCCTGACTTGCCCTCACTGCCAGAAACAGAGCAACACCTTTGATCCTTTCCTCTGCATCTCACTGCCAATCCCGGTACCTCACACACGGTAAGGTGACTTTCTGTCTAGTTTATGAGTAAGACAGTATTCATTAGACTAAAAAAAAAAGTCCCTGTGTCCAAAAACACAATGAGACAAGATCCAGTCTGAACCCGACATTAAACAGAGCGTCAAACTGGGCTCAGACAAACACCAGGAAGGATCTGACAGGAGAAATCTAAAATTAGAAGATGCCACCTATCTTTGTAAACGTCAGCTCAGCCATGGTTGTAAAACAGCCAATTAAATTGAGTCCCTCTGTGTTGCAGGCCCTTGTACGTGACAGTGGTATACCAAGGAAAATGCTCCCACTGCATGAGAGTCGGGGTGGCGGTGCCTCTTTCTGGCACCGTGTCCAGGCTGAGACAAGCTGTGGCCCAAGAGACCAAAATCCCTGCACAACAGGTGCTGCTTCGTCAATAACTTCCTTTTTTTGGTGGTTTTTTTTTCATAATTTGGTGCTTAAATTTGTGTTTGTTTTTCTCACAGAAAAAGAGAAGGATCATATTTGTTGATTTGTGCAGCATTTTACTATCAATGCTTCATTATTATCCATATTGATAGGCTGTATTTCATAATATAATGCCTCTTTTGATTTGATAGATTTTATGTTTCACTTATTTTCCGTAAATAGATGAATCCAATGTGAACCACACCCTGCTTTTGTTCCCCATCTTTGCTCAGATCGTCCTAACTGAAATGTACTATGATGGCTTTCATCGCTCCTTCTGCGACGATGACGACGACCTTGAGATCATCCAGGAGAGCGACTCCATCTTTGCCTTTGAGACACCTGAGCTATTTAGACCGGAGCAGATCCGCTCCAAGCGAGGCGGTACAACATCCTGTCATTTCAAATGAGCTCTGCCTTCAGGCAGCTGCTACACACACTGGCCAGGACATTAGACAGATTAGTGAAGTGTGAAATTTCATTCGCCTTAAATGTCACATTTGCAACTTTTATGTGTTTATCACAGGAAGCCCACATGCTAACCTCAATCAGAACAACTTGAAGTATGGCACAGATAATAACAGGATACCCACACAAATACAGGAGCCAACAACTCCACCTCAGAGCCCTAACAAGAACAGCGGGCAGGCCGAGAAGATTGTGCTGTTGGTGTGTAACCGAGCCTGCGCTGGACAGCAAGGACGCAGGTATTAAACAACATTTGAAGTTTCAAATCATCATCCCAAATAATTTAAAACTGTTACATGTCAAACTGTCTGGTTGTCGTTCCCTGCAGGTTTGGTAATCCATTTATTCTGTATTTGGAGCGAACAGTCACATGGGATGTACTTCAGAAAGAGATCTTGGAGAAGATGCGGCATCTTTTGCGCCCTGGAGTCTTTGTGCAGGTCTGCACACTCATTACCTTTCAATTTAATCATCTTTTAATTACATTTACATGCTGTTTGTTAATGTCATGCCCTTGATGGCCAGCAGGTGGGGCCCTTCACTTTGCGTGTGGTAGGAGTGGTTGGAATCACGTATCTCTTGCCTCAGGAGGAGCAGCCACTCTGCCATCCCACTGTGGAGAGGTAATGTCACTCATGACCACTAGGGGACAGTGTTTCCCCACTTGAATAATCACTATATAAACCCTGCAGTGTGTTCAATCCACTTGAATCTGACTGAGGAGCTACAGTGTGTAGGCTGACTCCTCAGTGGAATTGATGTTAAAATATCTCCTGAGATGTTTAATAGCTCGTCTGGTTTTATAGATTTTCCTCTAAGAAGATATTGACCTCCGTGGTTGTTGCAAGGATTTTTTTTTTCTTTTTACAGTTTGTCTCGATTTCTTTGGTGCATTTATCAAAGCATTTTTAAAGGTCTTAGCACAAAAGATGTATTCCCTTCAACAACCCATGCATGCGGCAAAACACTGTTAACCTGTCAGATAAATTTACCGAGTTAAAAAATAAAACATTGCCACCAAAATGATACAGTTGGTCAAAATGTTTGAAGGTTTTGTCACACTAACAGTTGAAATGTGTTTCTAGTCTACTAATTCACAATCTGCTCCTCATGATTCAACTGACACAAAATATCGACAGTACCAGACGGGTATTTTTTCTGAAGCTAACTAACTGCTGTTGTGTAACGAAGCGAATACCCTTCAGACACTGATTTCAAGAGTACAAGGTTTCACACTTGAAGAGCAAAAGATCGTTTTGATTTGCATGTGATTAGGGAAAAGGATTTTATTTTTCCACACATTTGTCACCCAACACAGTGCAAAACATTAAACGCACAAAAAATGTAAAACTTACATGGCACTGCAGAACAAAAACATGTAGCCTGTTATTACCAAAAAAAACTGCACTGTGGAAACAAAACAAATGCACTGAATCACTGAAACTACTGACTTGTCAGTGAAGTTTGCATTTCACCCAACAACAGATTTATGAGTTCAGCAGGCTTAACAGCCTTTCTGAATCAATTCCATTTGTAACACGTGGGCTCAGCAGAATTTGACATTCGGCATGTGATGACATACACCCATTCGGAGGAGTTGAACTACTCAGCTGAAAAGAAACATAATCCTTTGCGGTTACACAGATTTAAACAACCAGCGATCATTCAATTTGAAGACAGTTGTGCTAAGTCATGTGCCTAAATGTGCTAAAACATTTGCAGATGGGAACAAAGAATGAGAAATGCTTTTTCTGTTGTGCACAACTAACAAAATGCTGTCAAGATTTTCACATTTTGCTTTGACAACTTCGACTGTCATCTGAGAATTTAGCCACTGCAACTGAGAAAAACTGTGAAATTGGGGAATGAGTAAAAAATGACATTTGCAATGTGAAAAAATGATGTGGAAGAGAAAATGAACCATCAACCTTATTAA
>JAQLOL010000014.1:13003375-13015365 GCA_029783665.1 Naso thynnoides | reverse complement strand
TGCATCAAGTGATATTACTCAAACAGAGAACAATAGTCAGCAACAGTAGTTTGGGAAAACTGACCCATTTATTATTATTTACAAAACAATTGAATTAAAGCGCTGGAGCAAAATGGACTGCTTTTATCGGAGCGTTTATATCAGAGATTTTAGATGCAGTCCGATATAATCTGATATTCTTCTTTTGGCTGATGTCAGATCGATATCCGATATCAATATCGGATCGGGACAGCCCTAGTATTGTCACTGTGAGCAACATGCTTATCCACACTTTGTGCAGCGTTCTATCTCAGTAGCAAGAAGCAGGAGGCTCCCGCTGTCCCCATCAAACATCACTCATAACGCTGAGGGGAGGACGGGAACGAACGGATCAGTGGGGCAGTCAGATCACAAACATTTCCTCAAGTTACACTGCAGTCTGAAAGTTGAAATTTGGTACACTGCTTCCTGTGCCCACCAGGAACTCGCTAAAAAAAATACTAACAATAATAAGATCAGCTGAATGTGTTTTGGTGGAGTCAGAGGGAAAAAAAGTTTATTTACTCAGAAAGAAGTGTTTTCCATGATAACGGTTTATGTTTACTTGTTCAGGGTTTTAAATGAATAGCATCAGTAGACTTCTCTGTATGATAACTACCAGTGAACATTTCATGTATGGAAGGTGCTGGACCAGCGGTTTTCAAAGTGTGAGGCGGCGCCCCCTCGAGTGGCACCAGAGCACTTCAGGGAAGGCGCAGAACGAAAACAAAAAACAAAAAACAACAACCTGGAAATAACTTATGTCTAGGCTAGCAAGCTTACGTGAGGGAAATGGATCAATTCATAACACACACAATGAGAGACGTGCAACAAAACAGAGGAAGTACGACAGTGACCCCTCTAAAAACACTATTCACCTTTCACCTCCACCTACCTGTATGGGCGCAAATTTTCTGCATGAATGTGAATAAAAGCAAATAGGCCAACTGCTCAAGGCTACAGGTTCACTGATCCTATTGAAGTAGGTGTAAGCAAAAGATTTCTGACAGCAAAAGGAAAAAGAAATTGTGTCCAAAGGAGTGTTTAAATGAGATTTTAAGAAATATTGGCATGTTAAAAATGTTTAGCAAGGTGTTAAAATGATGAGACACCTTTAAAATATGTTTAAAAGGTGTTAAGAACAGACGGACATGTTTAAAATATTCCAAAAATGTTAACAAAAGAACATGTATGAAATGTTTAAAAAATGTTAAACAGATTTAATTCATACATACAATGTTGGACATTTAACAAGATAGATTTATTTGAATTTTGCCTGGTCATTTGTTTAGTGGACTCAACTGAAACATCAATTGATATCAAGTATTTATTTTCTTTTGTCGTAATTTATGCATGTGATCAGCTCGACCCACTCATGTGATCCACTCGTCCCTGCAGATGGAGGCAAAAGGATCAACGTGCAGCGTCCGTTTTTCCCATCGCTGCGTCCAACTCGTTCATCCAAACTGTGCAAACATGGTTGGGATTTGTAGAGGACATATGTATGCTGCCCACCATGAAACGTGGTAACCATGAATAAATGCATCTCCGTGCAATGAGGGAAATTTAAAAAAATGATCCGTTGGTATCCGCCCTCCCCGTGTCCGAGCCGTGATAAGTGACCCAGTTCACAGGAAAAAGCAAAATGAAACGAGGAACGTGCCATGAGCTCCCCCATCTCAGAGAAATTCAGTAATCATTGTTTTTGAAAGCAGTCACTGCTGAGCCTGTAGTGAAATATGTGAAGGCAGCACCTGTTTACAACACAGGCAGAAGTAAAACTTTTTCGTGTTCATCTTTTTTAGTGTCTATGTGTCCAACAGTGAAGTTGGAATCTGTAATCACTCAAGATTTTGATCGGATTGAAGAAAATTGCACGTGTGAACACGGCTAGCATTAGTCCTGACAGTGTGGTCGGCACATTGTTTCCTCCCAGTATGAGGGTTTTTAAAACATCGAATAGTTACACAAGAATCTGATAAAACTTTCACGTAAAAAAAATTTAAGTTTCAAATGTGCTTGAATATTAATGAATTTTGATAACTACATAGAAGAAACATGTTGATTTAGTGCACATCATACAACACATTATCCCACTAGTCACACTTTTTCACTCACTATTCCACGAAAAATTAAAAAAAACTATTATTGATTATCTCAAAGGGTTACTTATGAAACATAACACATGAGTTGGATATTTTTATTTGGGGGGAAAAAAAGGGATTAAATGGGTTAAAACCACTGTGGCGCGGCGAGTTGTTAATTTCGTAATTGCCAAACTTTACACAGGAGGAAACCACCATCGGCCTCCCGGTCCTGGAAATTCAGGCCCACGGTAACAGAGTTTCTGAAACTACAAATAGTCATCCACGGGCTGATGATGTTAAATTGGCTTGATCATGACATTTAAAACTTTGTTTAATATTGCATTGTAATTTAAATGTCAAAGTGAACAAGAAAATCTATAATTCAACATCACTGACGAAGAGCAACACACTCGAAACATCACAAATGTGGTTAAATAAAAGAATTGTGTTGAGATTTTCAAGTGTGTATAATTTTCTCTCTAAATATTCACTAATCGGCTTAAGCTGCCGTGTGTTAATGACTTAGTGTCACACTCGACGGCCACGCATGACAGGACACGTGACGAACCCAGGCGAGGTGAGAGGCTTTTGAATCATTAATCTTCCATATGTAATTTAAGTGCAATTAATTTGTGGTTTACTGCCACTGAATCATGCCAACTGAATGATTCACATCCAATTCAACAAAAAGATCCAGCCTGATCATTTATAGGATTACCTGAATCACAGGGTTGCATTAAAAAAATCCTTTATTCACGTAAGTGGGATTAATTGCCAGTTTTGTATAAAGTACGTGAACATCGTACTTTAGTAAAAGTAAAGATACATTACTGGAGAATGACTTTGGTGAACGTAAAAGTCGCCTATTAGAAAATAACTTAAGCAGAAGACGTGAAGAAGCTGCTATTTGCAGTACTTTAGTGTCAAAAGTACGGTGAATATAAATGTACTTGAGTATTTAAAGTAGAAGTACAAATAAAAAGCAATTAAGTTTGACTTTTTCGAAACTGTTTATTTTTCATTTATGTAGCCTCTGGTCGACATAAGGACAGAATATCTCAGTCATAAAACAAAATGTAAACAAAGAGATAAAAGAAGTGTTTTCAAAAAGCTTTCTAAACTTTCTAAACTCCTTCGGACCTGAATTGAACACAGAAGCCAAAAGTTGAGCTCAAGCTGAATCTGCAACTGAGCGACTTTTTCTTACATCATAACAACAAAATAATTTAAAATCAAACATAAAATGTGACTAAGCGCCCAAAGTAAAAACCAAGTCATTACTTGTGCAACGTGACCAACCAGTGACTGAACTTCTTCTTCTAGATAAGAAATAACTGAACAGAGGAGTGACAAAAAAAATTATAAAGCACTTTTGAATGTGGACATTTGTTCACAAGTGTCTGTGAATATTAATATCTTCTTTATTCACTGATGCAGCTTTGTTGCCTAATGGTAAAGATAAAATTCTGATAATTGTGAAACAATCTGCCTTGAGCTCATATTTATGACTTCATGCGTTGGAGCGAGTAATGTTTCATCAGCGACATGTGCAGCGATGCAGCGTTTTCTAGCAGAAAGTTCTTGTTTTATTCAAGGCCTCGTGCGTTCTGGGCTGAAAAACAACCTGTTGTAAAGCAGCCTGCAATGTCTACCAAATTCACATCGGCTACTCTAAACTAAACTCAGTTCTGTGTGTTTCATCTGTCAATTAAACTGCAGAACGTGCGGCTCTCCTCTTCTTTTTCAGAGCGGCTCTCTGGAGGAACACGGTGCCCACCCCTGTTGTAAAGTTAAAGTCTACAGAAATAAAAACAGTAAAGTGCAGATGTTCCAAAAAAAAAAAAAAAGAGAAAAAAAAAACATAAGTACAGTAATGAAGTATTTCAAGTTGGTCACTATACACACTATGAACTGCAACGTCCAAACCAAACTTGTCTGTGGGATTTTTCTGTTGCTGAGACGCAGAGACATAAACACCAAATTAAAGAAAAGAAAAGGACAGAAAGAAGAAAACAGCACATTAAACTGGATGTTGTCATTCTGCACTAACTGAGGAAAGTCACAACAGTGAGACACTTAGAGACATTTCAACCTCTGAAATAATCTTTAGATCCTGTTGTCACATGTTCCTCTGTCCGTCGACCTGCCTCTGAACTCACAGGAGTCAAAAAGGTTCTCAGACTCCTCAGGCTCGGCTCCGGCTCCTCACAGGTTTGTGTGCCGAGCGCCTAGTTTACTCTGTCTACACATGTGACTGCGCCCCCACCCACTCCAACAACACGGCACTGTTTGCAGATGATACGACAGTGGTGGGGCTCAAATCTACATTCAGTCCACATGAACAAGAGCTGTTAGAGCTGTTAGAGGGTCTCAGATCTCTGGTTTCTGAATGGACCAAACAGCTGAAGTATCACAGCGGCAGGACTCCTCACAGAGTGCTGCAAACACACAGAGCTTCACCAAATGGATTTGAAAAATGTTAGCGTGATTCCTGACACTCATCACATCGTCTTAAAAACAGTTAAAACAGTTTCACTTTTCAAGTCTTTGTTAAAGTCATCCGTGGGAAGAAGTTTAGAGTTTTTCAACTGTTGGGTTTAAATTTAGACGCACGACCTTCACCTGCTCCCCACGCTCAATAATCAACAGTTGTCTTTGTCTCCCTCATGTGGTTCAAAGAGGGAATGACAGACAGAAGAAATGGCTCAGTTTTAAATTTTGTATTGCAAAGGAACACAAGATGTAAAAGAGCATCATTACTCCACAAAGTGTGCATACATGTGTACACATTCCCGCTTCTTCTAAACAAACAAGCACACACAACGATACGCTCATGGATTAAAAACATTTGCAGAGTTTGTGAAATATCAACTTCCTGAGACATGTTGGTGTCATCTGGGTTGGGGTGGCCCTTCTAGTGGACAAAAGGCGCTAAAGTGCCCTCGAGAGTTGCCCTGTCAGTGGATGGAATGTGATGTGCCCTGTGGGATGTGACCCAAGAGGGCAAAACATGGTAAAGTTCCCACTCACAGGCATGGACATGGCACCCCATATGGTGAAGAGGAGCCAGAGCAGCTGGAGTCTCCCCTCCCATTGGTCACCATGGAGACGGCCTTATGGGATGGGTCGAGATCCGGAGGACTACCTTTATGACCTATATGCAGTGTGTAACCATCATGGGACCATGCAGGGAGGACATTACACAGGTATGGTTGTTGGTAATTCTGTTATTTTTAAACCTGGGCTCTTCTTTTACTTGTTTTGGAGTCTAAATGATTAATAGATTTAAAAAAAAATCCCAGTACATTGCCTCAGCCTGCAGCCACATAAAATGTCCCTGTGAATATACATCCATCCAAAAGTGCTTGTTTTTGCCACTGACAGGCCTCCATTGTTTTATGTGTCTGACAACATTATGGAAAGGATCCTGACTGAGAAAGACATTTTTATTCAAGAGCAAGATCCTCTCTGTTCAACCAAAAACATATGTTATATCACTCCTGTTCAAAACCACCACACTCCTTTGACAAAAACTAACCAGCAACTCTCCTGTTCTGTAAGGTAAAATTACTGTTTTTGTCAAAGGAGTGTGGTGGTTTAAACAGAGTGAAATAACGACTGTTTCTAGTTAAAACATTCTTGGTCTTCAATAAAAAAGGTCTCCTTGAGGATCGTTTTCATAATATTATCATACACATAGACCAACACTGAGTCACTGGCAAAATAAGTACTTTTAGTGGACGCACTTTGATGGCCGCAAATAACCCTAAGGCTTATGTCACAAATTCAGAACGTTTTTGAACCTACTCATCATTTAGACCCCAAGGTAAAACATAGGACCCATGTTTAAAAATTGACAAATGTACCCTTTTTTAAAATAAAAGCAAGAAAATAATGTTTAAGTATTTTTTTGTGTCCTGCAGCTCATTGTAAGAACTCCATAGATGGCCAGTGGTATTGCTTTGATGATAGCGATGTTCATCCCATATCTGAAGATGAGGTCTGCAAGCAGACTGGCTACATCTTGTTTTATCAAAGGCGAGCCACCATCCCTTCTTGGTCAGCGAACAGTTCTGTGGGAGGTAATTTTTATGTATATTAGCTCCAGCAACCTGTTTTTGCACGTTTGAATGTTCTGTAGGGAATATATTATTGATGTTTAATCACTGTCTGTTTGTGACACAAGGATCCACAAGTTCCTCCTTGTGTGAGCACTGGATAAGTCGGCTAATGGGCAGCCGTCCACCCAGCCAGGCCTCATCTGGTTCCTCCAGACGCACCTCACTGGCCTCACTCTCTGAATCGGCTGAGTTTGCTGGTGAACGGAGCGAGGATGATGGTGAGAGACTCATTCAAACACACACACTTTCTGACATTTCTGACAAAAATTAAGTTTCCTTTAAGGGTCTTTTAATGCGTGTCTTTCTGCCACTCAGGCTTATCGAGCCGGTCAGCAGTAAGGGGCATGCAAAGACAAACATTCTCCTCAAGATCTTCCATTGCCAGCCCGTTGGCACTCAGTGAAAATGGCACCAAACCATCCTGGTCCCACTCCACTAAGCTCCAACTCCGGTCTAATTCTCCATCACGATTCTCCCTGGAATCCCACTCCTCCTCCCCGACACTGGAGATGATAGGAGAGGTGGTTGATAGCAAGCTTTCAACCTCCTGTTTCCCTGGATCACCTAAGACAGAAAAGTTGTCAGGGGTCAAGTCAGCCCTTGCAGCTTTGGATAGCAATCCAGGCAGTAAGAGGCTGATAGATCAGGTTCACTCCAAAGCTATGGCACAGGCACAGCAGAGGAGCTCCATCCAGACTGGAGATAACAACAATGTAATCACCGCTGCTGAACAGGTCAGTCCTCGACACGGGGTGCCTGCAAAGGAGCTAAAACAGAGAAATGGGTCTACAGATAGTGCTGGCGTTAAAAGGACCTCAACAAAGAGTGGGGTAGAGAGTGAAAGGAGTCCCAAGAAGCGTCCTGCTACTTCCTCAACATCATCGAGCTCTCTATCTCCTGCATCCCCAGCCGTTGACAAGTTACCGTCTCGAACACAGACCAAGACTGCGACATCAGCATCAAACCCCAAGGACAAAAGTGATGGACCACCTAAAACTAGCAAGGCTTCCTCGAGAACTACAACCCCCTCCAAGAAAGGGTCATCCCAAACACCAGAGGTATTACTTTCTGACTCTTCCCAGCAGAGGAAGGGTGGTTCTCCGGGATTACAAAGCTCACACCCTCAGAGGAGGACATCACCTAGAGGGGGAGGCGAGAAAAGCTCAGCCTCAGGAAGGACTAGAGCAGCAGACAGGAGCACGAGCCGTGACTCCTCACGGACCAATGTGGTCCCAGAAAAGAAGGTTAACCCTGGAGGTCCTCCTTCCCGGTCAGCTGCTCCTAGTAGAGCAGAGGGTAGGCCAGGCCGTGCTGTGGAGTCTAAGGCTCCGGGCCGAAGCTCAAGCAGTAGCTCCTCCTTGACGAGCCTTAGATCCTCAAGTGTGGGTGTTTCCTCCTCAAGCGTAGCCCCACCATCAAGGGGACCTCAAAGAAACAATAAGACAGAGGAGAAAGGTTTATCCTTCTTCAAAACCGCTCTGAGGCCAAAAGAGACCCGTAAGTCAACTGATGGTGGGAAAGCAGGGGCAGGAGAAGCCAAAGGAAATCAAGAGGATGGTTGTGGGGATGCAGCTAAAGAAGGAATCCCACATGGAGCTGGCAAGAAAGCCCAGAATGTTGCCTCAGAGGCTAAAGTGACCACAGCCAAAGACAAAGAATCCTTTAAGGCGTCCACTGCAGCTAAGCATTCACTGCTGCCCTCCACAAAGTCCAAACTCTCTGGAGCAGAAACAACCACTCAGTCTTCTGCCAATGCAAAAGACTCTGCAAAGAAAGAGCCTGTTAAAAAGACAATACAGTCAAGGAAGATTCCCATCAACTCTACACAAACTAGCCAGAGGGCCAAGTGACAGTACTTTAAAGGCCTGATAACAATCTCTCTAGTGCAGCTCTGTGAGGTGCTTTAACCATCAAACTCAACCAAGTGTCCGACAAACATCTTCGAACACCTGTAGCTTTTCAGTAGTCACTGAATACCAGCTGCCATACTGGACACTTACTGTCCATGTTGTTAAATACTTATATAGGAATGGATTTTAACAAAGCACTTTGTATGGATTGCATTGATTTTGAGGAATATTATAATGTATTGTAAATAAGCATGGACTGCACATGTATTGAAATTATTGCCTTGTTCTGTCTGTAGCATAGAGAGAAGAACATCTCGGTAGGATGTAAAAATAAAAGTGACTTTGCACAAGATGGAAAGACGATATAACGGTGGAAGAAACTTTTGAGCTACATCAAACACGGACTACTCAGTCACCAAAGGAAGTTTACGGGCAATTTTTAACACGCTGATGCAGTGAAACACTGAATTATTTCCAAAAATCTTTATGTACG
The DNA here is from genome assembly GCA_029783665.1 of Naso thynnoides. NCBI lineage: Eukaryota > Metazoa > Chordata > Actinopteri > Acanthuriformes > Acanthuridae > Naso > Naso thynnoides. The sequence goes on along the minus strand of JAQLOL010000014.1, from coordinate 13,006,796 downwards.
GCTCTCCTTCAATATACAGAGCCATATGTCAACAACAAACATCAGTGCCTCAGATAATCAAAGTAAAGTATTTAATCTAAATTGTATAACTGCGGGTGTTGGTAAATTTGTAATTCAGTTAATATTTATTAAGCACTGAAAATGTCATTTCAAGTAAAACACAATTTAAGCCTATTTAACCTGAACTGCTGTTTACATATGCTCCTTGGTGTAACTGTGCAAAAGCCTTTAAGAAGTATATTTGCGACGTGTCATGAAGAGGAAAAGGAGAAGTGCAGGAATGAAGCATGTGTCGTTGGTGTTAAGTGTCTGGAGACTTTGGTTCGTAATGGTTCTTAAATGTTTGTGTTTATTTACTTGTAATAACCTGTTACCCCTCAGACAACCTTCCCGCCCGTCACCACCTCTGCCCTCCAGCTGCTGATGCCAAGTCTTAACTGCGACGCCCATGTTCGTCATGGCGATCAGCCTTCTCAGACTGCCAGACATCTCCAAACATTCCTCTCAGATGAACACAGGGTTTAATGTAAAAAGCCACTAACGCACACAGATGACATATTCAAAGACAGCTGAGATGCCTTCATTGAATAGCGCGTACAGTAGAGCATTATGGTGCGTTTGAGTCAGAACATATTCTGTCTTCACGTGTGACATCATAGCTTGTGCACCTCTTTTTAGCTTGCATTACAAAGTAGATCCACACCGAATGCACCGACATAGTTTGAGAAAAGAGATCACCCCGTACAGTTGTTGCATGAAAAAAAAAATGCTTATGCATGCACTTAACTATGCAAGCAGACTCTAGCTATTGCCCACACTGAGTATGTAGACGTGCTACTCTTGGATGTGTATATATTTCTAACTGTATATTTTTTCAAATGCCAGCATCGGAGAGCATGTTCAGGCATCCTTTATTAAAGCTTTGTTTGCACATTTCTTCAAAGTAATATACATTTTGTATGAATGATAAGTATTGCTCATTCAGCCACTCAAAGTAAATCACATTCAGATTAATGTTTTTCTGTATCGTATTCATTCGTTCACATTTTTATCACCATTTTCAACCTGTAACGACTTTAAATAGCTGACTTTTCATATGGCTTTGGCAACGCAACATTGCAGCAGTTTAAAATCGGTGGCATAACTTTCGTCTGTCATCTGTGATGGTTTTAGATTCATAGACAACATGTTAAAAGTTTAACTATTGAGAGCTGAGGGATTTAAATGACAGTGGTTGTGTTTTATACAAGATGACAGGCTTGTTGTCTGGTTTTTAAATGTATAAAATTTGACAGGTGCAAACGAGATGCTGAACTCATTCTTTAATACTACACTGTCTTCTGCTTTTGTCTGAAAAAAAAAGCAATTATGTGCAATTTAATGTTTTTAATTCAAATTCTTGTATGATCCAACCTGTCTCGAAAAAACCTACAACAATAACTGATATCTTGACAGATTTCACTGTGACAGATTGCACTGGAAGTCATCACAAATTCATTTTGCAACAGGAATCCCACTGGGCACAAAGTTAATAATGCCAGGTTTAATAATATACATCAGAATTATCGATGTACTGAATGTCAGTGTCACAGTTTGGGAGTGGTAACCCAAGCAGCTGGACCACAAGCTACTTCATACACTGTAGAATAGAAGAAATGATTATCTCTAGTGCCTGGTGGCTACAGTGTGTTGGTACTGTGCTTTTGCATCCAACACATGCAATATAGAAACTGACATTTGTGTGTCACACAAACATTAAGTGAAACTTTGCAGTATTGCTGAAATGAAAGGGATGTATGAGTATGACAATATGCTGCGTGGAATGATTTATTTCACAAATGCATGAGAATGATTCAGCTTTTTTTTCCCATTTATATTCTGTGAAATATGTAATTTTTGACATGTACTGTGTTCATTTTTTGCGGGAGGTTGCAGTGTGTGTTGGCATTGATTTAGCAATGCAGGACAAACAACAACTAAATAAAATAAAGTCATTAAGTAACATTTTGTTGACATTGGATGATTTGTAATTGTACAATTCCCTTTGAGTACATTTTATTATGAATTTCTTGTTTTCTCCACTTGGTGGAGCTCAGTGTTTGCCTAAAAAACTCAGTAGATGCAAAAATAATGATTTAGGGAAATAAAGCAACACTCAATGTGAATTTATCCCCGAGAAATGCCCTTCAATTTGAACTTGTGGGATTATGAAGATATATAGTACCGTCAAATCCAATGCTGAGGGAGATGATATGTTATTAAACAACAGCGCCATCATTTATTTAGAGCTGATTCGATTGTGGTTTTATTAGTTTGGCCCAAGGCTGGGCATATTAAGAGTTAATGTTGCCACTTTGTCTTTTCTATTCTTGTAATTTTGTACAACAGTCATCAGTTTGGAGAATTACATTTTCACCCTCTCACTTCTCACCTCTTGTGCAGTGATGAAATTTTAAAAATTGCCTGTGGTGTGATGGGGCTGCAACATGTCCGCTCCCATGCAGCAGAAAGGCTCTGAGTTGTGTACCTTTTCAGAAATGAGCATTCTGTCTTGTGCTAAGAAAAATGTGAGGTTGTTCCAATTAATATGCATGTATGAATGTAATTAGAAAACTCGCGGACTGCAACGCGGCACAGGATCATTCTGTAAAGGAGCCAGCCTCGTCTAGCACTGAAATCAATAATCATTTGCCAATTGTATCAGTTCCAAGAGAACGTCATTAGCAAGACCTCAGTGGAGAATTCAGCAACTTTTATCTGGATTTAACACAGAGAACCATGACGTTACCCCTCTTGACTGCTGAAACTAAAACATCGGGCATGCTGAATTAGTTTACATGTTTTGCTTTGGCAACATTAATGTGCTTGATGCATCGTAGAAAGGCAATCTAATCTTATTGATCAATCCAATCTGAGTATCTCCTGTGGCCAAATTCAATCCTTGGTGCTGCACCTATGTCTCCATTTTCAGACTCTCTGTCCCTGAATAGAAGGGGACAATGAGCAGGATCTTCATGATTAGCTTTCACCTTTTGCAGTTTGAACGAATTAATGCATTAACTACTTGGGTAAGGGTGATTTACAGAGGGTGGCCTGAAAATCACAAACACCTCTATAATCTAACACTTGTACAATACAATACAATCTAATAACACTGCAAAATTGTAACTATACCTATATTTTTATGATTGTGGCATTATATTATTATGGAATGGTTATGATATTGTATGACAGTTTTTGTATCAAAGTACTTGTACTGTAACGTTATATGTACATAAGTAATATATAAAACCTAATAAAAATCTTGGTATAGAAGTATCTTACTTACTTTGATGCAATAAACACTACAACTTATAGTCAAAAATAACATGCAGTGTAAATGCAACTTCTGCTATACAATTTTTAAAACTAATTATATATA
>JAQLOL010000014.1:12962186-12989782 GCA_029783665.1 Naso thynnoides | reverse complement strand
CATTCCATAACAACCTTTCAGCAGATTGTATTTCAGATGGTCTGAAGAAACATGAGACTTCTGCACTTCTCCCTGGCTCTGTGTTCAGGTCTTTAGAAAATGAAGACCATGACAGACACTTTTTGGCCAATCAAGGGTAATTTCAGAGAGCATGTGTTCCTATTGGCTGATCTATGCTGTGCTTCTCAGCGACAGGTGATGTTGCTATGTGCTAACTGGCTGATGGAGCAAGTGACGTGGCCTACATTCTGAGAGTGGCCACTGGCGACTAGACAAGCGGAGCTGCAGGCAGCACTGTCAGCCAGCTTGAGATGCGCTGAGGCGGACTAGTTTTAAGGCACTTTCTGGGGCTTTATGGGCCTTTATTGATAGGACAGCCGATGGATTGGACAGGAAGTGGGGATGAGAGAGAAGGAATGACATGCAGCAAAGGGCCTCAGGATGGAACTGAACCCAAAGACACTGCAGCGAAGACACAGCCTCTGTACAAGGAGTGCCCGCTCTACCAGCTGAGCTCACAGGGCGCCCTGAGAGGAACCAGTTTACACCGCTGCAACTTTGCCTGCAACTGTTTCATCTCGTCATGAATCTTTGGTGTAAACTGGCCTCAAAAGAGAGAGAGCGAAAACAAATAAAATGAAATGTGAGCTGAAGCAAAAACAGGAAGGGGGAGGTGGAGTTGATTCTTTAGGGTTCTCATGCTACAGCTAGCTTGATTTCCAAACTTTGCCTATCTCAGATTTAAAGAGGTTAAAGATGCAATGTGTAGGATTTGGGGTTTTATTTGTAGAATGTGGCGTATACTGAATGGAATATCTGCATTAATTAACATTTAATCACCTGAGAATAAAAAATTGTTTTGTTTATCTTACCTTCAAATAAACTTTTGATGTCTACAGAGGGAGCAGGTCCTTTTTCTCAGAGTTCATCATGTTATACTGGCATGTTTATACAGTAGCCCGGAATGGACAAACCAAGTGCTGGTGTTAAAAGGGCCTTTCAAAGTTTTGTAAGAGTTTTGCAAACACTTGAGGTTCTCCTGCACACTTGGAGGGGGAGCATGAGCGGAGGGATATTCAGTTGTGTGCAGTCTGTATCCTTACCACTAGATACCGCTAAAACCGACACACTGGACCTAGAAGAAGTTTAAATATTGTGTGGATGTTTTATTAATATTACATATAAACAAAAGATATAGTGATGTCATGAAGCAGCATTGGATCATGGCCACTGTTGCAGATTAAAATCTATCTCACTGACTTAGGCTCAAATACTCATGGACAAGGTAACGTATCATAGTTTTATTCCCATTACGTTTAGTCAGGTTTGTTGACTTCCTTCCTCAATCTTTGACTCGAATTATGTTGGAAGTTAGCAACAGGTGACAAAATAAAATGCACCATTACCTTGAATAAAAGTACAGATTTCTCTGGGTTGAAACACAGGATATAGTCAGTTTTAGACATTTTATTGTGTAAATATTACATATTATATGTTCAAAGTGGTTCATGTAGTAATTCAACAATCAATAAATCTTTTACTGTAATTGTAAGATGTAAATTCAATTGCCAAATACAATCAAGGCAATAGCTCAAAGGCCAGCCAGCTGCAGCAGTGCACTGCAGTTTACAGTGTTTGCCTCAAGAGGTTGAATTTTATGGGAAATATGATGAACTGCTACAGTACATCAAAAAAGAAAAAAAAAAGAAAAAAGAAAGCGTCACTGTTCTGTTGATGTAAACAGAGCTCAGGCCTCCAAAGTTTCTCCCAATAAGAATGTGAAATGAGTCGAGAGACTGCGGAAAACACATCCACAGTGTTTACCCGCCTCAAAACATAATATACACAGAAAGGCACTGAGGGGAGGGAGGGGGACCGGTACAGAATCGCATTTTAGACAGGAAGCAGCTGATTTAGTGTGAAAAGTGGCTTTAATTTTCTGAGGCACTTGTGCTAATATAACTGGCAGGAGACAGAGGCCACCATTTGTCTCAACTTATTTGTTTTTCAGAATTTCATTGCTGCAGAATTTAAATAGGTGTTTAGTCAGGTAGCTCGGCCAAGAATGGAAAGCCTTAAAAGACATTTTTTAAGAAGGAAGAAGCCAAACTTCAGCATCACATTAAAATGAGCCTGAAGTCCCTTTAAATTCCAACTGATAAAATTTTTGGAATTACAGCTGATCCCTGTATCTGCCTTTGACATCATCGTTTAGATTACAAGGTAAAATTGCCACTCTGAGTCTTGCCTCGTACATTTTACAGGATTGTATAAGATCCTCACCATCATCATCCTCCTCGTCATCATTCAGTTATGCTAAAGAGTGCAGATCTACAGTAAGCGCAGGCTTTTTAGGGTGATGCAAGCACAGCTGACCATCAGCCTTAAGCGTCCAGAGAGTCCCAGCTGCCTTTGAGGGCTCCAGCCAAATGGCCACACTTTACCTAATTAAGACAGCTCATGGTTCAATCCTCTAACAGATCTGCAAAACAGCCACGGGTGAAATTCAGTTTTAACTGAATCCATCCATACATTTATTATTAAGCACGTCAGCTACCTCAGCCTGATTTCTTGGTAGAGAAGCTGATAAATCAGTAATCATGCGGTAACTTGCAGATTATCTCATTTAGGACTATTACACGACCCCTGGGTAAAAATAAACGCGCACCTGTGCAGGTGAGACATGCTCTTACCTGTACCACTCCAGCCCCCTGTCATAGTTCCTGTCAAAGAAGTGTGTCTCGGTGCCAGCCGCTCGCACGTCGGGATGAATTCGTATGAACTCCAGCACAGCTCTGGTCCCTCCCTTCTTCACACCAACTATGATGGCATTCGGCAACTTTTTATTCCCAAACTTTAAATTGCCCATGGGAGGACTGGGCGTGTCGTTCCTGACGATATGGAGAGTGGAAGGAGGTCTTTGGTCGGTTTTCAGCCGAGATGCTTCAACGCTGCTCGGTCTTGCGTCCAACGGCAAAGCGCAAGGCAGGGATTTCTGAATGCGCCTTTTGGCTCCATCAGCCAGGACGCGCTGACAGCTGGCCGTCGGATCACCTGACTTTTGCATGACGGTATCGGCTGGGAACAGTGCACAGTAGCACAAATATGAAAGAAAAAGGGAAAAAAGGCAAATGGATGTTCTTGTGAGCCGATGTGAGAAGGGAAGAAGTCGACTGAAGAGGAGCACGCATGCCATCTCTCCATGGATATGAACAGTGCATGATTTTCTAATTCATTTTGATCGTTTCGTCCCTCTGGTTGTTTTAGTCGCTCTAGCGGGCTGAACTGTCCACTGTCTCCAACGCAGGAAAACCAACAACTTCTGCGCCTCAGTTGGTAGTCAACGCTTCAATCACTTCATCGCGGAGCATATCAACACAATCCACCTGCGCCCGTCTCCTCACTTCGTTGCGGGAACGGCATCTTCCGTTGCGCGCTGAGTTTGGAAATGACACCCCCCTGTAAAAACTCCGGGACGTCTCCATGGTCATCGCGCACGAGTGAGAAGCAGAGGGAGAGCGCGCGCTGACAGCTCCAAACCGGCTGAGCGACAGAAAAATATTTCAACACGGTGATGACGTCAGGGGAGCTTTGCATTAAAAAAAAAAAAAAGTATCCAGCTCTCCCTGCTCACTCCTCTGACTTTACCCGCTTCCCACCATGCTGGTCTCTACAAACGTGCTGCTGCATTGTAAACTGCTCAGTGTAATGTATGCATCACCGTATGGGAATATTTCCCCAGCAAAGATGAGACACATTATAGAATTTAGATGAGTTTGCATGGGCTGATTTAAGTGGGAAGAATGAAGCAACACCTATGATCAAAATAGACTGATGCTGCTGTAAAAATCCACCTAAAGGATACATTCAGAACCAATTACACCAACTTCAGGATGAAACACATCAATATAACATTCATGAGTCAACACAGAGACCACCCTCCATCCAGAGGAAGCAGGGTTATGTAGTTTTTCTTCTTATTTTTGTGCTCATTAATAGTGCAAGACAAGTGATAAACAGAAAGACACTTATGAGACATGTGACAGAAATGACAGCATCAACAAAAAAGGGGATTGGAGATCAAAATACAGATCAGCTCATCAGCACAAGCTTCCTCTTTTCAGCTCATGTGATCTCAGGTTAAACTTCCAGATACTGAACTTAATATTTGTCTTTTATTTCACGGATTGTCGACTTTGTATCGGCTGTCAGCTGAGCTTTACTTGACTCAGTGCTCAAAGTGCTCCAAAAAACACATGCATACATTATAAATTTAAGAACAAAATATAATTTATTTAGTTTCCTAAATCGAAACATCTTTTATTCAGTAAGAAGTGGGAGAACTCCACCTACTGATGAAGATCATGTGACTTGATCAAAAGCTCCTGGATAGCTACGTTCAGAGAATCTTTCGCTCACATTGTTGTTTCATATATTTAAAAATATGCTTTGAACCTCAGAATAGAGATGTTGGTTCTCCACTCTCAGCTCAAATGAAGTCATTATTATTATAAATACTCAGCTGAGGTAAAACAAGTCATCCATTCTTCAAAGCAACAGTAAAATAATTGGCACTCATTTAATAATCAATAAAATGATTTTTTTTTCTTTCTTTCTTTCTTTTTTTTAACAAAAAATTGCCAGAAATTCACTGTTTCCATCTTTTCACATAGCAATATTTGCTTGTTTTCATAGTCCTCGACGATAAAAACAAACTGCATGTCTTGGGGCTTTATTATTAATGTATGGGGGAAATAATCTCTACATTAATTTCTGATGAAAGTTTCAGCCGCAGTATGTAGGCTGACATCAGCATGTCCTCTTGATCATGTATATGTTTTTTTGGTCAGTGAGTTATTTGCTCCAGTAGAGACTACTGCATTAACATATGTGTCTCTAGTTGCTGCACCGACTAACAAACATTTATCTCGACATGATTCCCACTTGTGACTTGACAGCAGTTTTGCCCTCAATCCTCAGAGAGAACAAGATCTACTGATGACAGTGACAACAACTGAGAAATGTGCTCACTAACATTATTTGATGAATGTTTCGTTTTTGGAACACCCATCTCTCTCATTGTAAAGTATTTTTTGTTGTCTGTATAGAATTTAGAGATAAAGAGAAAGTGTGAGCGGAGCCGTTTGCCCTCTTCCCTTTTATGTGATTCATATAACATTCTCAGAATTTTCTTTGTCTATCTATTAAATCTATTAAATCTCCTGATTGGAGATTTAATAGCACAAATATATGGCCTTAGCTTAAATGGTAAAAATCTTTTGACACAAGGACACTCCTTAAGGCAGGTTTTAAGGGGAGTCCCATTTGTCAACTGATGTTGAGTTTTAGTGGCTCCTACTCGGCACTTTTCACTTCTTGATTCCCTCCACGCAAAAATGTGCTTTTCATTTGTATATGTTCCCTTCAATATCAGACATGCACTGTACTGTTTTGTATTTTTGTTGTTGTGCATTCCTCTACTGAAGGGGGAAATGTCTTTACCCTTTTTCTGAAATCTGAGATTCAAACCTCTGGCAAGGTAGATTTGGTAAATCACAAATTCAGGCAAAGCAACTTGAAACCTCCAGCGCAGAGCAAATTAGTAAGTGGGAAGAGTGAGAGTCTGCGTTAGTGCAGCCACTGAAACTGCCAAGTTAAGTTAACAAGCTAAAAAAAACAACAACATAATAAAAAGATGCTAACTACACTTAGCATACTGATGCGTCTAGGCTACTACATCAGCGGTTCCCAAAGTGTGGGTCAGGACCCCCCAGTGGTTGGCAACACATGGGGGTGGGGGGTGCTTCCAAAAAACAATTAAAAAAAAAATCTAAATTTGCATATTTAACCCATCATTGTAGAAATTTTGTTTACATTCTTTGTTATATTTTGTCATAAATTGCTTTATAATAAAATGGCTGTTAAGCTGTTGCTCTTTTGTGCTCCCACAGGCTTTATAGCACATGTGCTTGGCTGTGCATAACTTTATGTGCCAACTCCACAAGGTCAATGGGGGTCCCCAGTCTCTGGTGTCATTATTTTTGGGGGTCCTGGGCTGAAAAGTTTGGGGACCACTGGCCTACATGCTGATTTTGATGCACAACAGACTTCCCTTAAGTGCCAGCATTTTAGACCTCGGCCCGACTAGCAGAAAGATGGCCTAATGCTAATGTTAGCCATCTTTACGCTACTCTTTCACTGGTCAACATGGTGAAAGCAGCTGTGGTGGGTGGGGCATGAGGACTGTGATTGATAGGTCCAGACTTTCTCTCTGGAGAGGAAAGAGAAGATGTGCTTCCAGCCCCTTTTTAGAGCTTTTATTAACATTTTATTTGAGGAATGGTGTTAAACAAAATATTAATCATAGCGAGCCTACTTAAAAACCTGTCTGGAGAGGAACTTTAAATTACCAAAAACCAGTTGGAACCTTTACAAGGATGTAACTGTTAGAGCCCCAAGTGTTCTCGGGAGCAGATTCTCGGCTAGTGCCCCAGCTCTGACCTCCAGTCTGCGTTCTCTTACAACCAGTAATCTTGTTCCTGGTCTTGTTTGGCATCAGTCTCCCAAAGCTGAGGAAGTGTTGGGGTGTTAGTGTGAGCAGAGAGTGCAGGGCAGGTCATCTCTCTTAGTTTCCTGATGACTGATACAAATGCAGACAAGCCTGAGGAGGAAACAGAAGAGGATAGAAACTCCCAGGACTGCAGAGACGCACGGGGAGGAGTTGAGGTGTCACGGTGGTGCTCCTGCGGGTATCTGGGCCCAATCTCAGAGGCTTCTGATTAAAGAATGATTTATAGGGGCTGGTCGGAGAGGCCCGCTCAGCAATCCGTCTAGTGAATGAGATTTTTTCTTCAGAGGAGGGCGGGTAAATCAAACCACGGGTGCGAGAAAACCTGCAAAGCTTGGCGAAGGGTCTCAGTGATTAAATGTTATAATCACCTCTGCTGAGTGTACAGCTGGTCCTGTGGATTGTGTTTTGTGTGTGTTGTCTATTGACGACGCTGATACCTAAAATCACTTTACCCTTAGTTTAATTTACAGAACATATGTCTTGGTTCAGGTCATAACAGAATAGAGTGTCTCCATTTTAGACTGATGTACTGTGGCAGAAGAACAATGTAGAATAATTTGCTTTAAAGTAATTTTATACAGGAAAAAAAAGAACATATGGGAAAGGACACGCTTATCTTATAGAAGTGAATTTGACAGTTGTTAAACCACACATAGAACAGAGAGCAGTCTCTACGTTGAGATAACTAGAGGCAGTTCAACACTGTAAGATGGTTGGTTTTTAGCATAAATTGCCTCTTTTTTTATCCTAGATTCTTGTAAGCTTTGAGGACTCCAGATATGACATGACATGATCCTAGTTTTACAAAAACAAAACCATGTGAGCATCACTGAATAAGGACCTGACCTCTCCATCAGCAGCGCCGCTCATTTGTCAGAGGCAAGTGGAGCCTGCAGGAGGAAACGTCAGCTCGTCCTGACTCTGATCAGATGCGGAGTGCAGATACAGATGATCTAGACAACTTCACATCCCAGATGGATGAAGAATCACTCCCACATATACAGTTTCACCCTCCAGTGAAAGAATGCACACACTGAACTGCTTTGTTCACTGATAGACATGCAATCACAGTTATGTTTGTGTCTCAGAATGTCAATTAACACAATGCTATAGCCTAATATGAAGCTGGAGAGAGATGACTCACATAAATGAGTTATTCCAGATAGTCAATTAGTCTGGTAGATCAGATGTACGGCTATGCAAGAGCTGGAAACGATTAACCAGTACATGTATGCTAGCATCTGTAGCTCAGCTGGTTACAATGAAATTAGAGACTGACTTTGTTGATCCTGTAATAGATCTGCTGTGAATAGAATACTGCATTGATTATGAAGTCAATTTTAAAAAATACAATATAAACAGGAGCAGACTGCAGTCAGACACCTTATCTGTTACACCTATCTCTTTCTATTGTAAATGAAAGCAGAGATCAGTAACACATTGTTTAAAATAAGGAAGAAATACAAAACAACAATTAAAAAAACTGATCTATTGTGAATATTCCATTTGTTAATAGCATGTATTTTAAATAATCACATGTTTTATGTTAAACGTTGCCTAAAAGGCGACCTGATGGGCCCAATAACAGCACCTACAGCCCTATGGATGCCCAATAATGTTGCAATACCGACACCTTGTGGTCAGACATCGGCAGTGCACCCACAGTGCGTCATTTCAAGTCTGATTGAAAGTGAAAGTAAAAACTTTCGAAGTCTAAACATTTGACTTCCTGACTATTTCAACCGGCTGTCGTGTCACAGAGCAACAACACTTCGACTCTTAAACGGTACAAACTGTAAGTTAACTCTAAAATTAAGTAAAACGCATTGTTCAGGTAAATCATAAGTTAAACGCTATAGGCCAAGAAACGTTTTAGACATATTAGACTGTCGATCTTGTGGGCCGTTTCAGCAATATAAGAGATAAAAAGACCATTTAGTTCCTTTAGCAAAGAGAAAGTAGCAATGTTATACTGTGTAAAAATACTATAAAAGTACCGTTAAAGTAAGTCCTGCATTCAAAAGTCGGTTTAATCATTTGCAGTGCACTAACTACAGGTGTCAAATGTCAAATGCAACGTAAACAGAATTTATAACAACAAAAGGATCCGCCTGAAAAGTGGCGAAGTACCACAGAAGATTTCTTAGGCCTACCTAGGCCTATGAAATTCCTCAAAAATGCACGAAAATAATTAAACCTCGAGTAAATTTACTTAGCCTCGTTCCTTTGGTGGTGATTTGTTGCAACCACTTTTCCATCAGCTTTTACAAAACCATTTAAATCCTTTGAGGCCAATATAAAAATGGAAATAATTGGAAATGTGGTGATGAAGTGGACAACAACATGCAACTCTTTTTATTGGCTTCACCTCCTGAGAGTTTTGGGGGGTTTGCAACAAATAAGGAACCATTGTGAGTTTTGTTCCACGAGCCATGCAGGAACAAATACATTTTTTTTGGTAGTTAAAAAAAAAACTGGTTAAGACTAGAGGTGCGCGATGTAGATCGTCTACGATAGTATGGTAAACGTTGTTTTGACGATGTGAAATTTTACATTATGGAGTATTTCTAATATCTCGAAAAAGAAAACAAACGAAAAGCAAATAGACGGTGGAGGAGAGGTGCATGAAAGTCCTCATTAGCCGAATTCGTGCCTCACTAACCTGGAAATGGTTCAGTTTTGACTGAACTGACGTCGGTCAAAATAACGTTATTTGCATGATATGGCGAAAAATTGTCACCGTGAAGAGCAGCTAAACGACAAATCTGTTCCACCACTTGCGAACGAACCACACGAAAAGAGTAAGAGGAATATGCGAAACTTCGCGACTCCAAATCCACGAGCACGACTACAGGTCAAGAAGAGATGAGTAAATCTGCTCAGCACACTCAGCAAACCCTCCCCGAGTCATTCAGAAAGCACGTAACGTCTCTACTGAAGGCTGGGAGTCTCTTGAATGCTTTAAAGAAAATAAACAAGAGCTGTTCTGAAACATTGTGTCCATCCATAGATGTCCTGGTAAGCAAGACGAATTTTAACAGCATTTTTTTTGGTAAGGAAATCACATTTTAAAGGATATCGTCAGATTATCGTTAACGGAAAATTCAAAAAAAATAATCAAGATTTTTTTTTTTTTTGCCCATATCGCCCACCCCTAGCTAGGACCTTTTCATGGATGTGGTGCATGCAGTTTAATATTATGTTTTTCACTCTAATGAAATTAATAATAGTTTTTGAAAACACCAAGCTGATAAAATTGTGTCTTGCATGTATTTTTAACAAGCAATGTGGCTGTCTAGGACTGTAAACAGAACATTAAGAGCGACTCTTTTTTTTTTTTTTTTTTGACAGGAAAACTGACAAAAATGCCAAAAATTTATGTACATTTAGCCGGAAAAACTTTGAATGCTCATGAGAAGTTTGTTCGAAAGCTCACCAAAAGAGGTGCAAAGGTCGTCACTTCACCAGACGAGAGTGATGTCACTGTTGTCTTCTGTCCCATTGTGAGCCGCTTTGAGAGCGACATTGAAGCAGCGCTGCACGGTGCCAGAGGTAAAATGCACAAACCAAAAGCACATGTAAATGTTTTAACCATGTTTTGTGTTCTGCACGAAGTGTGATCTGTATTTTCTGTGTGTGTCAAAGAAAAACAATTGAAGCAGATGATTCTTGTGGCAATGCATCACACTTTTGACGAAAACTACCCTATACCAAACCAAAGAGAGCTGAGGAATGATGACGTCACACTCCTTGTGGACTGCCTGTTTTATGAGGGAAAAGGACTTTTGAAGTGCCCGCGCAATAAAACAGCAGTCAAGAATGTCCGTAAAAAGGTAAACACGCGACAAGTTTAGCATTGTGTTTTATTGGTATATTTCAATCCATGAAACTTGATCATTATTAGTTACCTTAAGTGTGCACTTAGTTTTAAGGTGAAAATAAAGAGTATTAATCCTGTTAATTGAAGGTAAAGAGGCCCAGGAGGTTTTGCAGTTTCCATCAAATTCTGTTCAGTGAGGAAAACCTTCGATTCCTTATTTCTTAACCTGCAGATCAAAATCTGTTGATCTGTGTGGTGACTGATGATGTGTTGTATTGAATACTTTGCAGTTGTTTTACTTGAAAAGAGACAGTTAAATTCTGCTGATTTTTAAAAAAAATCTACAACAGGTGCATAAAAGATTACACCATAAACACTATTTTTAGGGGAAATTTTAAAAACATTATCATCTGAAATAACTCCATATTCCTCATCCTCATATCTGTATGAACTTGAAGTTTACAATGGAGTTTCATGCTTTTTTCTGCTCTTTTTCTTTTTTTTTTTTGCAGTTGGAGCTTAAGAAGGGTCTTAAAGGGGTATTTGAAAAAAAAGGAAAAAAGAAAAAATCAACAGAAAAGCAGAACTGAGGAAGAAATAGTGGCCCAAAAAGAAAAGTCATCATCATCAACAACAACAACAACAACAAAATGAACAAATCAAGAGAATTCCTCAGCTACCTTTTGTTTGATTTGAGAGAGCAAATAAGTGGCACCTTATTGCTGTGTAACTGTTCTCAGTTTGTAGATACATTCAGTCTGTATCAGTGATTTTCAAAGTCTGAGACATGCTCTTTTGTTAACATCTTTAAAATAATTTTAAAATGGCCATCTGTTTCTAACATTTTTTAATATATTTAAAATGTGACCCAACATTTTAACATCTTATTCAACATTTTGAACATGTTCATCTTTTTTAAAAAACATTGTTTAATCACACTTTTGGACACTATTACACTTTCCATGTGCCGTTGGTAATCTTTCCCTTACACTTACTTCAGTGGGAACAATGAGCTTGTATCTTTAGGTAGCTGTTGCAGGAATGCACTGCAGCAAGGAACAAACGTATATTATTCCCCTACCTGTGGCCCTGAGCAGTACTTGCTCTTAATCATGGTCAACGCAGAAAATCTGCACTCAGGTAGATGGAGGTGAAAGGAATGAGCACCTTTATAACCTTTTTGGATAGACATTTTCCTACTTCCTCTGTTTTCTTGCACCATTTTCTTTCTCCTCTCTCACTGTATGTGTTATGAATCGATCCATTCCAAGTCGTTGTTGTTGTTTTTGTTTTTTCCTCATGTCCTGCACCTACCCTGAAGAGCTCTGGCGCCCCCCAGGGGAGGCCTGCCTCACCCTTTGAAAATCACTACTCTATATAAATGTGAATGCTCATTATTTTTCTGCTTTTTAAATTCCATGGTGATTGAACAATCATGTGTTGCTCTGTTGTCAGATGCTTTTGTTTGTCAGACATTCTCTTTCCTACATGGGATGTAATTTAAGCTTAGTTGCAAATTTTATATATACACTTACACAGGCAGTAAATGTATCCTTGTCAATGCTACAATAAAGCAATCTCATGCATACACGCTTACTCTAATATTTGTTGGTCTGAGTTCATTTCTTGGCCAGAGGTTCACTTTACTGCATGACATTCTGCAGCCCCCTACTGCTGCACGATGGCCTGTAGTCCTGAAGAATCGAGGTGGAGCCGCAGAGTCCAAGCATTCACAGTTGCAGTGATCCAGTTACTTTTTAACATCATTATGTGCTTACAGCTGTCTAAATTATTAGTGCGAATGTCTTGCACATTCTGTGATAGATGGAAAGAGCTTCTGTCGGTGCATAAAAAAGCTTTCAAGAGAAACTGTTCACAGCTCTAAGGCCATGTTAGCAGCTCTGTTATGTGGACAGTGATGCTTTGAGTTAAATGCTGACATCAGCAGCTTATCATGTCCACAGTGACAGTGTTGACACTGTATGTCATGGTGGTCTGCCTTTGGGCTTTGCAGCAGCGCCTTTGCTGCCTCAACTTCACCTCTGCTCTTCCATTTGATTGAGGGTACTTTAATGATAAAGTTATGTGCTTTGCTGAAGCGTGCAAATTCTGCCGAAGCACAGCGTATGACACTAATTCCTCTGGGATATCTTGTTAATCGTATGCTGATCTGTATGATGGTCTGACTCTTGCTGACTTTGTTGATTCACATGAGCCTGGAATAGTAATCTTCCAGTGCTAGGTTAGGTCTCAGTAGTCTTTCATGTGCTGACCCAGATTTTTGACAGGGTCTATGTCAAAACCTTGCATGGCCGTTTTATTCTGTGTCATGTATTGCCTTAAGCGTTTTAGTATCATGGTACTACGTTGTCCTGACATACATTGTAAGATTATGATGCCTAAGACTTGATAACATCAAGCCACTGACTGTATGAAATTGCCAGTTTTCTCTTCTGTGCTGTAAATTCACTGCAATCCCAGCAGAGCTGTTCATCCTGTGGAACATATTGTTGCTTTCAGAGCTAGTCTTTGATAATAAGGCTGTAAATTTTTTTTCCTTTAGAGTAAAGGTTATAGAGGCTTTCCTGGTTCTGAAATTGGTAAACATAAGATTGGCTGCACTTAAATAGTGTCATCAATCTCTTTGTGTTTTTGGTAACTCTTGCTCAATACATCTGCAAAACAAAATCATTGACTTGCTTTCAGAGGGATTTGGAGCCAGCTTTGTTGTGTGGGAACAGGTTTTTGTCTGTAAATACTTTGAAAGTAGATGCAGTGGAACACTTGTGTTGTAAACTAATCACTGTTGATCAAAGGACTCTCAACTTTACATGCTTCCATGCATAGCTTCAGAATATCTTTTTTTAAGAAGATGGAAAGATTGATACCACTCTCATACTTATATGTTTGCTAAATTAGAAGCTTGTGCCAGCAGCGAACACGCTACTGGAGCTAGCATGTGCTCCCTGTCCCCATCAATCTTTGTGCTATACCGAGCATACAGACTAGGCAGCTACTGAGGCTAGCTTCCAATCCGACTTTTGGCAGGAAAACAAATAGGTCTAGGTAAACTTTCTAAAATGACAAACTATTTTTTTAATGTTAACTTAGGTGCTTTCAGCCAAATTTCTTGTGACATGTCTCCCACTTAGCTTGTGTTTTTTTCCCCCTGCTCTGGTGCCTTGAGGGATGGCTAAGTATCATCATGCAGAAGGGAGAGTGAAAGGTGCTTGGGCACCTGCCCCCTGACATTCAAAGTGCATCTTTTGTTTTTTGGTCATCATTAGTAATTTGGGGAGGGGCGGGGGTATGAAGGCATGTTCATTGCCCTAATTAAGAAAAACAAAATAACAATGAAAGTAATTTTGCTGTAGGTAAAAACAAGCAAGCTGGCACATGGTAATCTTTCACCAGACATCATCTGTGATATGCCTAATGCAGCTGCATGAGAGGGAAATTTAACCGCTGCCGGTGTTGGCAAAGGTAGTTACCCCTGATAGGAAGTATGTCCCCAGCGGCGGGAGCATGCATACATCCAGGGAAGGTGGACCTACATTGCTACACTTTGATTTCAGTAAAGTAAAGAAAGGAATAATGTCCAGCGAGTCGGCCATTATTGCCCAAATGGGGGCATTAATGAGAGGGGATACATATTTTGACAGGCCAAAAATACAGTCTGACAGAATGTGTGCCTCCACCTGTAACTTTGACAAGGAAACAAGAAACTTGTCTATATTCTTTAAGTTTATTAGGGATGATCTGAAGTACCTATAACATAAAGCTTGTGATGATAGGGCAGACTGTGCATTACAGAGAGGGGATACGTATTTTGGCAGACTGCATGCTTGTCCGTCCCCATAAAGGCTGACTTAATTTCTGTTATGAGAAGTGCTTTAAATGTGACAGAACTACATTATTACCATGATCATTGTTGTGATTGTTATTTACCCTCTAAGGAGGGGGGAATTCAGAATCATTGGCGACGACATTCTCGGACAGGCATTTGCAATGGAAATGTGGATTACAGGAATAAATTCAGTACTGCGTTCAGTGTAATGTAGGCTACAGTTCAGGTTCAGTAGGCGTGATGCCAGCTATGTGTAACTATGGTGAAATAGCTCTTCTGTTTTGAGAGAATTCAAAGTCCTTTTAAGAATATTATTCATGTATTTTAATGAAATCCAACATGTTCATTCAGTTTAGCCTAACTTTGTATCTTACTCCCTGTGATAGGCTTAGTCCTTCCTTTAGCATGAGTAGTCAAAAGGTACCAATGATATGATTTCACTTTCCCATTAACCACATGAAAAAAGATGATCTTTGGGAAATTTTCCTGAGAAACTCTGAACAGAACTAGCTTGACAACATGAACATACTTTGTCATTTAGCTTTTATGGAATATGAAACAGAGAAACATCTGATGGTTATTTCAGCTAAAAAACGAGTCGTATGTAACAAGAAATTGTGACATAAACAGCTGAGGGTTTTTTATTTCTTACTGCACTTCACCTAATGCCAACAAGATGGCAGTAGAAGATGACATTTTGTCCGATTAAAACCACAGAAGCTGCTTGGTAGGCCACCAGCAGCAACAGACTTACTAGATATTCCATTATTCACAGAGTTGATGTCGCAAATTCAGGATATTGGCTGTGAAATACAGAAAGCAGATAAACAAATAAAAATAGTTCACATTAGTGACATTAATCTACTCCAAAACTGCATCTAATACAGGGCAAAACTATGATTATGACTTCATTTTGAGATATAAGAAGATAAATCTCAAAAATAACCCCTTGGAACTGAAATTTCTATACCCACTGGTCTAGGAAATACACTTCATAGCTTCATTTAAAATGAGTTTTTGTTAAACAATTAAAAAAGAGCAAGAAAAAAGTCTTTAAACTAGCAATCAAAGCCAGTAATTTTCCTCTAGCAAATAATTACTCTTTTTGGCTTTTTCACTTCAAAACAAGTGACACTGTTGAATACAGCATCCTACCAGCATCAGTGCACATACTGCAGGCCCACATCTGCATATGAACGTGGACACACGCCAACACACAAACAAACAGCCACACGCACATGCCCTCACACTCAATACGCACAAACACACTGAGTACAAACCAAAAGTGAGTTCTCACAGACAGGAAATGATGTCAGTTCTTGTCTCCAAGGAGATGGAGGCAGTTGCTAAGATACTGTGACACTAGGATTTTTCTCTCTATTTTCTCTCTCTCTCTGTCTCTCTAACACGTGCGCGCACGGACACACACACACGCACACACACATGCACAGGGATGTCACCATGAATAACTCGAAACTCTCCCTTGCATCTCTCTTATTCTCTTGCACAGATGGCAATGAGCACCAATCCAACTTTTTTGCAGTTACGTTTCTAAAAATAACCACAAAAATATCACTTTGTTCACAATCCGAATTGGACGCTTGGGGCCATTAAACAGATCACTAATGCTCCTCACGCAAATCTAACATCAACACTACACGGCTACAAAAATGATCCACATTCTTAATCTTTGCTTTGAACTGCATGCAATTACTCAAACGCCCACTTCCAGAGCGGTGAGGCCTGTAGCTAGTATCCCGATACGATGGAAGTGATGGATGTGTATCAGCACCCCTCCAAAGCCTCTTCGCAGTGTGAGCTGCACCTCTCTAGTGCTATCAGCATGCCACATATGTCTTGGCACTAGCATGTTGCTGCCAAATCCTCATCGCCCTCCCCTTCTCCTCCCCCGTGGCTCCTAACACAGCATTAAGAGTTTATGGGGTTTGGGTTGTATTGGAAATGCCATGCACTAGTCTTATGGATAGTAGGATTAGCTCGCTCCGCTGTATTTCTACTCCGAGAGCCTTCCTGTACTGATGACACAAGCAATACAGCGATGAGTGTTTGTTCATTTACTGTGCACAAATGCATGTCCCTCTCCCTCCCTCCACTCCATCTCTCCCACACACACACACACACACACACACACACACACACACACACACACACACACACACACACACACACACACACACACACATGCACATACACGCGCACACACACAGGCTCAAGGGTGCCTGCGCACACACAAGCGTACCATACATGCATAAGGGGGATATCAGATTCAATGTGCAATGACACTGTGAGGACATGGAGACGAAAGAGGGGGGAAGGAAGGAGAGCAGAGGCATGGGGTGTGTTTGGCATGGGCGGTGTGGAATCTTTTTAAATGGCGCGGGGGTTGGAAGGCAAAAAGATGCACAGAGAGAGGAGACGGCGAGAGTGGCAGCAAAAGCACTGAAAGGCAGCCAGGGTCGGACGAGAGGCTGGAAGTGGGCTAAGATTTCAGCATGAGTGATAGGGAATGAGGGAAGAGGGAGAAAAGAGGGAAAGGAGGAATATCCTCTGCACCACTGTGTGACTGGAAATTTAATAGAGGGAGCGAGATAGAGGGAGAAAGAGAGGGAAGGAGAGAGAGGTAGATGGGTGGGAGAGAGAGAGAGGCAGAGGAGGGGGAGGGGAGAGGAAGAGAGAGGCAAAAGGCACAGAGACCTCATTGCTGTGCAGCTTTCAGCAAAAGCTAGTGGTCGTGAACAATGCTCACTACGGCATTCACAGAGAAGGAGGGGAGGAGCGAGGGAGAGGGTGAGGGAAAGAGATGGAGAGGGGGAGAGAAAGTATATATCTTGGGAGTCTTTCTGAACCATAACTGGCCCTCTCTGTCCTTTGACCTTTAGTGTGAGCTGAGACAGAGCAAAGAGGCTGAGATTTATTTTTTGCCACGAACTAGTCTTTGGTTGTTTATGCGAAGCTTCAAAGGTTGCTTCTTATCTTCTTATGCTTATCTGTGTTTTATACATTTATTGCTACTGTATGCATCCAAACACCAAGTTAAACTGCTCATGTGTGAAAACCTCCTTGGCACAGACACGACTCAGATTCCTTTCTTCCACACATGTTTTGAGTGGATAAAAATGCTCCCCACCTTGTGAGGGGTATAATGATGATAGGAGCTAAAGCACTTCACACATGTGGACACACATGACAAAGATCAATATGAGGAGGCCACTTAGAGAGAGAAGCCGGCATATCTTTACTGGCTAAAGCTTTCTTTATTGGCTAATAACTTGGTGACATTCTTTTCAATTTGCTAATTAAAACATGCAGCAGCAGTCTACTAAACTCTGAAACCTGCTCACAAAATACTTCATATACACGTTTTCATGGTTCATGACGATCTGAAGGTTTGTTTTTTTCTTTAATGTGCAAACCCCACAGGGCTGCAGAGTGTTTGCTCTCTAAGTCTGGATGCTGATAGCAAATAATAGCCAAGTGGTGGTGGCTTCCTTATGCACGACTTTAAATCCACCACAGAGGACTGCTTTAGGAAGGAGGGAAAAAAAAGCTCATATGCACAGACTGCAGAAAACAGACCTCATTAGTCTGCTAGATTTAATCTTAGCTGGCCATTACTAAAATGCATGTGCTAGCGATTCACATTCATTTTTGATATGGACTTCAGTGGGCCTACAAAACTCTTTAAGACTCAGTGGAGCACAAATGTTACTGCAGACAGTCTGGCTGAGAGTAAACAGGTGTCTACATGGTAATAACACCTGAGTACTCACTGAAAATGCTTGAAATTTCACAGAAATGGGAGAAACACACTGACTTAATTTATTCTGCTCATCATTCAGTGCTGCTGAGTCATATTAATAAATATGACTAGATACTCTTTGGATGCACAGAGCCTGTTTCGCACTGATGTGAGGCAGAACCTGCAGACAAAAACAAACTAAAGAGACTATAATGACTCTTTGTGTAGATAATAAATGTTAAAGTCATATGAAGAGCGCGGCTACATTTATAAGTAGTTAGTCCTTCATCTATTCTTCAGTGCTGTGTTAGTGGGATTCAGACCGAAACATACGGAATGTGCGTAAAGAGCCGCTGATGCTGGACGCAAAATGCTCTGCCCACCGGGCGCCGTCGCGTTTGCTGCCTGCGTTCCTCTCCAAGGATGATAAGGCGCATGGATGCACTCGTCCCAGACCTCGTTCCTAAATGTGATCATACTAACATAATTTCCCCCAACGACCCTTAATCTGATCTCGTTTTTTTTTCTTCCTTTTATTTTTTTTTCACCCGTGTGTATGTGTGGATTGTGTTCATCTTTAACCTGCCATCAGTGTAGCCCCCCGCGTTGCGTTGGCGCTGCGGAATAGCCTACAAGAACAAGAGCCAGCTGAAAGCCGTGGAAACAAGCGAATCAATTTAGGGGAGAGAAAAGCAGAGATAGATCGCGAGGTTGGAAAACTGACGATCGGGAGAAGGGACGAGGAGGGAGAAAACATCGACCTTATTACGCCGCAGCCGACGAAACATTGAGGTACGTGTGTATATATTGGTTGTACAGGTAGAAGGGACCGAAATGGCCGGCGTAATTATTGCATTTGTTACCTAATCTACATGGATGCTGAAATCACTCACCGGACGACAAAGATTGAATGGTGAAATATGCAAAGGTTACACAGATGCACGATTATTAAGTAAATAATTAATATTAGCAAAAAGACCCAGTCGGCGTCGATGTCAGTTGAATAAAGCGGTGGCAGTCCTTGCAAATGTATTAAAATAACACGGTTCCTTATGTAAGCCTGTGTGTTTCACATGCCCTCACATATGGATTTCCATCCAAATTCTGAGCCCGTGGATTATTTTTTTTTGGGTGCAGTCATGTTGTCATTACCCTGAAGAGAGAATGGATGCAAGCCATTTTGTAATGCAGCATGTGCAGAATTAGGCCTATTCAGAATTTCAATTGCGTTCCCGAGAAGGTGCGCCGTAGTGAGCGCAGCTGCATAGATGAATAAGGCCATTCTGTTGAATTGTAGGAGATATTATGCTAGAGGCTATATGATGGGGAGAGATTGCAGATTAGAGGTTGCGACTGCAGGAGAAATAGTCTGGTCATGACTCTTTTATTGCTTTTTTTCCTCCCCTTTTGCCTTTTTCACGAGTTCATCTGAGAGAAATGAAAAAAAACCATAATTGTGCACAGTTTAAAGTTGAGAAAATATTTTGGCATGAACCTGCGATTTTTCTCTCCCTAAAAACGCTGGTTGTTACTGGTGAAATGCGTCCCATCCTACCCTGATTCCCACGTCCTGAATCAATCTAGTGTTGTCATAGTTACAGCAGATGATGTTGGCCCTGCTGCACCTGTGTCGCTTTGTGTTCATCGAGACCATCTGTAAATACATGAGGTCTAATTGGGCCTAGTGTAGGCATACAGGAAACAGCCCACAGCCTCGGTGTTTATTGAAAACAATGCCACGATTTTTGCCTCTTCATAAACCTTAATGACTCTGTTGTGGAAAGCAGGGCATTGATACAATCAGGCGCTTACGATGATGTGATTGGTTTGTAGCAATTGGTCAGCAGCTTGCAGCTAATTTGTCTTTTCACGACTGAGCGCTCTCTCGGGCCTGATCGAATAATCAATATCTACATGGTTGCAATCTGCTCTTGACATGGAAAAACGGCTAAGATCAAGACAGAGAAATACCTGTAAGTGAAATTGGTTAGGAGAAAAAAATAACACAATGCAGGTGATGTGTCACGAAGCTAAAGAAAACACATTTTGCACATGGATGAGGATGGAGGGCCACCAATGAAGAAATTGGCCCTCAGAGGAATCCAGGTGTAATATTCTAGAAGAAAAAAGGCCATCATCGCTGTTTGCTGTTGTTCTTGTGCTCTCCTGGTGGAGAACTTGAAGACTGAGAAGCAAAGCAACAGGCATCCTGCTCACAGATTCAAGATTCTATCCCCTAATGCAAATTTTCCGCTTGGTGGAGAAAACACACATTGTTTTTACCTTCTCCTCCTAGTGACCTTTGCCACCCAACACAGAGACAAAATTTAGCTCAGTGTCAATTTGTACACTGGGTAACTCACTTCTAACAGCTGCCAAAGGCCTTTGTCTTTGTCCTCTCTGTAAAAATACAATTAAATTTTATTTTAAAGCTCTTTTGCTAGTTCTTGTTAACAGCATTAGATTTTATTTTTGCTGATCTCTACTGCTCGTCTCTCACATTTTTATTTGCGGAAAACAAACTTCTCAAGTGACTCTATATTTGCACATTTCCAGAAATGGCACCAGCAGCAGGAGAAATGATAGATAATGTTATCAGTAAAATCATTGTCACTTGCTTATGTTAGAAGACAACATCATCCAAAAGGAAAAAAAAGACTAAGCACCACCCTAACTGTATGCATAATGACATTCCAGTTATGAAACCCTGAATGAAAAACAAACACTAGTGTAATCAATTATTTTACTAGCTGATTATTAATGATGTTGTGTTTTGATTCTCCTATGAATCATTTTCTGTGGAGTTAATCATTGTAGCTATTAAACCACCATTCTGGATCAAATCAAAACTGATGTCTATGACAGACACGGAAACATTTTTTTTTCAACTCAGTCAAATTATTAAAATGCATAAACACCTGCTTGATTGGGATGAGAGAGAAACTTTTTAAGGAAGGACAGCAGTGGAAAGAGCACCATAGTGAGGAGTGCTGCAAAGGGCCTGCATTTAGTAACATCTAGGTTTAGCAATTATATTCATAAATCAACATTTTGTTATTAGAGATAATTCATTTGTTGTTATTTCTCTGTTGCTGCTAAAGTCCAGATGGTTCTGGATATGGATGTACAAGTGTGTGTGTGTATGCATGTGTCAGAAAGAGTGAGACTGTGGGATGTGCAAAACATCTGAAAAAGACTATTTTTAGCATGCACTCCCTTATGAGTTTTCCTAATAGCTGCTTTAAGAGTTCTCACAGCTATGTTTTTAATGAAGACTGATGTTGACCTAATCCCTAGACCTTGTAGATATTGAGATACATGGCAAATCTGTCTATTGTGATTAAGAAGGCCAAAGTACAACTGTGTGCATTCCCAGGTTTCCCAGCACTTAGGCGAATATGCATTCATATACAAAGCTAGAAACTAGAATGTTTTGTGTTTGTGTCTCTAAGAGGCATATCACAAAATTTTGGACCATGTATAATAAAATAACATTCTGTGTTTGTCCCTCCACGCATCCATAATTTTTCACTCTAGTGTCTTGGTGGTCTTGCTCATGTGATAGCTCTGCTCGGTCCCCTTTTTCGCCCCAGTCCTACGCCCCTGGTTCCTCTACATAGAAATATATATATACTGAGTAAACGACTGCTGATTTTATATCAGGGTTAAACCAAATATTGATAATGGAATTCACAATCCTCAAGTCAGATATAAGTTGATTTTGACCATAAAGGTGCTGCTATCAGTTCTGTTCAGCTAAACACAATAATGTGGAATAGGGCACTGGACAGTAAAAAACACAAGATGGTGAGTGAGCAGGTTGCCACAGCAACCGTGTTTCTAGGAGCGCATGCATCGTCGCTGCATGGGAGAGAAACACTAAGGACTGCCATGGAACCTTTTCAAAAATAACCCATTTATTAGGGCATAAACATATTTGGAAAATGTATTGAAGAACCATCTTGTATGAACCGTCAATTGTGGTAACACAGTGGTGATTTAAGTGACGTGTTACAAAGATCCCGTTTGTTTTTAACAGACACGTAGGCTTGTGACTGCTGGAGTCCTAGTGTTGAGCATAAGGTGGTTGAGAAAACAATAAACACTTTCTATTCGTCAAATCATTGTAAGAGAAACAGCCGATTGTTTTCTAAATTTAGTGAGTCTGCTGATGCTTGCAGCCATTTCTGTCTTAAGAAGTATGCAACACTCTCTTACCCAGAGACACACCAATACACATGTATTACAAAAGCCATAAAAGTATATTGCACCATTCTTTTCTGCCTTTTTCGTTGGTATTTTCACACATAGTTTCAACTTCAGTGGTTGGGGATTTTGTCTAATGGTGCACTTATTGTACACAGCATGTGCATTGCAGAAAAATTTCAGGAGTCAATAATCATTCCTTCATATCTTAATTGCTAAATAACCGCTGCTGCCTCTAGATGGATTGCATGAGTCTCTACATTAACCCTAGGGCTAGATGAGTTGTAATAGCATTTAACAACCTTGCATTCCTTTAAATGTGATATTTTACTTCTGCCAGTATGTATCTGACTAGAAGCACACCGGTATCGTAGACAGGATGATGGGAATGTCATCCTAATGGGTTTGCCACAGCACTTGTGACCCAGCTTGGGGTTTTAGAATTTTGTGGCCATTTCAGACCATGACCCAGATGTTAAGTTCAACCTATGAAGAAAATGGCAGCTGACTCACTTGTTAGACTACAGGCCACAATTTGAAAGCCACCTCTTTAGAAAAGCAAGCCTGACCCAGCTTGTCATACACTCTCTCGTCACGACATTGTAATATTTTGAGATTTAAATTCAGTCCTGGGAATTTATGCATGTGTGTGCTAAACTAATATCTTAAAGCTACTACACTGTGCACTTACTTGACCTCCTTCCTCTCTCTCCCTTTCTCTCTTCCTCCTACAGTGAGAAGCATCAGCCTCCACAGAGACTCCACTTTCAAGAGCAAATCCTCCCCAAAATTGATTTCTCTTTTAATAATTGTCATGGGAACAAAAAATACAGAGTTCCCTAAATGACATGTTGAAACAAACAAGGAGTTTGATCGTTGAAAAGCATGAGCAAAGTAAAATAAGAAACAGTTAATGATAAATAGAGTCTTTAATGCAACATTAAACTTCATCTAAATTTTTGAAGAGACTGCTTGAAGGATAAAAAAACTGAATAAGAGCATACAATATGAACATCAAGATAAGCACTTAAATCCCCTTCTTTGGAAGTGACTTATCAACATCATAGCAATAGGGCTGGGTCATGACTCAGTTGCCATGCGTGTTGTCATGGTGACCAGCCCCTGTACCCCTTCCCCCCTCCTCTGGTTGGTCCAGCTTTTGTTGTGGTTTCACAACCATGGACCTCAGCTGACAGAGGCAGCACCCCCCTGCCCCACCCTCTGTACCTGCTCCAATCAGGCGAGCCGTGTCATCTGTACAAGGAAGAGTTTAGATCAAGTCCCAGACAGTATTTCAGAGAACACAAGATACCTCAATCTACAAGAGAACACAATTCAGGTAAATATGGCTTCATTTACAAACAGACCAGACTGAATTAATAAATTTTGACAGCAGTAATTCTGATGTTGCTGCAACATGCCTCCATGTCTTTGTTTCCACACCAGGTGATTAAGTCTGACACATTTAAGCACCTGCGGCATTTGGAAATCCTCCAGCTATCCAAGAACCACATTCGTCAAATTGAAGTGGGAGCTTTCAATGGCCTTCCCAATCTCAACACACTGGAGCTTTTTGACAACCGTCTCACGGTGGTGCCATCACAAGCCTTCGAGTACCTCAGCAAGCTAAGGGAACTATGGCTACGGAACAACACAATCGAGACACTGCCGGCATTTGCCTTTCACCGTGTTCCCTCCTTACGCCGTCTTGATCTTGGGGAACTCAGGAAGCTGGATTTCATTTCAGAGGCTGCTTTTGAAGGTCTGGTCAACTTGCGCTTCTTGAATCTTGGCATGTGCGGTTTGAAGGACATTCCTAATCTCACCCCACTAGTGCGACTAGAGGAGTTGGAGCTATCAGGGAACCAACTGGGGATAGTTAGGCCTGGATCTTTCCAGGGCCTAGTGTCACTTCGCAAGCTGTGGCTAATGCACTCTAGAGTGTCAGTTATTGAACGCAATGCTTTTGATGACCTCAAAAACTTGGAGGAGCTCAACCTCTCCCACAACTCCCTGCACTCTCTGCCACATGACCTCTTCACCCCTTTGCACCAGTTAGAGAGGGTACATCTCAACCACAACCCCTGGGTGTGCAACTGTGATGTTCTGTGGCTCAGCTGGTGGCTCAAAGAAACAGTTCCCAGCAACACAACATGTTGTGCGCGCTGCCATGCACCCCCAGGTCTAAAGGGAAAGTACATTGGAGAACTAGACCAGAGTCATTTTACCTGCTATGCCCCAGTGATTGTTGAGCCACCCACTGACCTCAATGTCACAGAGGGCATGGCTGCGGAGCTGAAATGTCGTACTGGAACCTCCATGACCTCTGTGAATTGGTTCACTCCGAATGGCACTCTGATGACCCATGGATCATACCGAGTTAGGATCTCAGTGCTTCATGACGGAACACTGAACTTCACAAATGTGACCGTGCAAGACACTGGACAGTACACTTGCATGGTAACCAACTCTGCTGGAAACACCACTGCGACCGCCGTGCTCAATGTGTCTGCCTCAGACCCCAGCAACAGCTACAGCTATTTCACGACTGTCACTGTGGAAACAGTAGAGACAGTGAGAGGAGAGGAGGAAAACTCAGCACAACAGTATATTAACGAGACCTTCATAGATTTTCCTAATCCTACTGTTCAAAGAGGGGTGTTAGAGGGCCAGCCTGGCATCACTATATCACCTTCTCTCTCCTCTCTTTCCTCACTGTCTCCACGAGCCAACAGAGCCCCTGAAAATGCAGTGACTGTGTCCATAATGGATGTAACTAACATTCCAGGCCTTGATGATGTAATGAAAACAACTAAGATCATCATTGGTTGCTTCGTGGCCATTACTTTTATGGCAGCTGTAATGTTGGTGGTCTTCTATAAGCTCCGTAAGCAGCACCAGCTACACAAGCACCATGGCCCTGCCAGAGCCATTGAAATTGTCAATGTTGAAGATGAAATTGGTGCTGGGGCTGGGAGTGGCATCTCTGGTGGTTCAACAATGAATTCTGGCACTGGTGGAGAAGGAACCCTGAGGATACATCATCCAGAAATAGTCAACCTCCCCAACATTGGCCGTACAGATACTCTCAACCATTATTACAAGACCCATCATTTCAACAACAATGTCATGGGTCTTAGTATTGGCGAAGGAATGGGACCAGGAGGGATCCTCAATAACAAGAATCAAGGCCAGGACATCCCCATCTCCTGTACCTCTGTCCCTATCTCTACATCTAACTTGCTCTCCTCATCAGGCAATGGCACCAATACCAACCCAAGCTCTATGTCTCCACCGCTCCCGATGTCTCTCCCTATGCCTACCATGGGCTTACATGGATCGATCAAGGGTTTCATGGGCCAAAACCAGAATCCCCAAATGGAGCCTCTTCTTTTCAAGGGGAACTCGAAGGAAAATGTTCAAGAGACTCAGATCTGAAAACAAAAGAATGAGTATACAGAGAGAGTGAGCAAGAGTCGGAGACAGAGAGGGGATTGATGTTGGATTTATGCGTGGAATGATTAGACACTAGAGTGCATTGACATTACACCAGGAGAGAGGATAGACTGACACGGCAATACACAAACACATAGACTTATCCGTGACAGTGTACTGAGCCAAGGATTACCACAATGGGCCACTTGTGTTTGTAGTAACGATCATGGCCATGGAGATCAAGGAATGGACATTGCTACAATGTAAATCTGTGCCAAAGCAAATGTTTTTTGCAGTTTTTACAAGCTGTGTCCTCATAGGGAAAAACTAGCCTTTCAGAGTAATCAGTCCCCAAATTGTTGTTGGCCAGCAAAGATGAGAGACATGCATAGCACTCACCACACTGAAGATCGGAGATATTACCGAAAAAATATCCAAGAGACATTTTTCTTCCACACAAAACACAAGCCACACTCTCTCTCGAGTGACTCAATAGACTCCCTCAAGGTGACAATTATGTAGGCAAAAATAGATGGACAAAAAGGTACAGTGCAGTACAAACTACTGTGAAAAATCCACAAATTATATAAATATATTTTCATTTAAATATGTATCATTGCAGACTCCGATGCAGAGATATTTTGGGGTGGATGTATAAGCTGGTATAGTTTGTTTCTTTGTGAATAATCAGGGGCGGTGGTAGTGGAGGTTGGTTATGATACATGTTTTAAGTTCGGCTACATCTCAGAAACATAAGGGCTCAATTGCAACACTCATTGTGAACCTTTGAATTGGCTTTGTGACATGAAGTCCATTTAGGTTGTAGAACAGTAAATGCAGATCTCTGTTTGACAAACTTTTTTCTGTTGCTTCGGTAATAATCATTACAAACTTTTGTGTTCAAAGAGTGTATTATGTATTTTGTAAAAGCCAGCTATGTGGTATTTGAATTGACAATTCTGATACTTAAATGCCAGCATCAAATAATGGTAAAAAGATGTTCCACAAACAAGGAAAGGTAATCCAATGCAAAGACCTGAATGGGTAAAATAAAGTGTTGACAATGTGTTATTTGAACCAGATCAGTAGCCAGATAATTGCTTTTAGACAGGTATTTGATATGACCTCCTTGCTCATGGTTACCATAATCATGCCATTAAATGCTGTTATAAGGATGATTGGACATCTAACTGCAACAGCATTCAAGAAGGGATAAAACATCCATCTTAGGATGATTGGAATGAATGGAAATGTACAGTATATTAATAATAATAATGTCTGGTTGTATGACAATTGTAAGATCCACATTTTTACAGTGTAACTTTCATATGTTAAATGCCATTTACGCTTCTTGCGTTTCAACTATGTATTTCTTTATTTTTGTTAGTTTGATATAATGTGTACAGTTGTCTAGCCATGTATCATTACGTGTGAAATAAATCAATCATATATTGGGTTGTGGCTGGTCAATATGGCAACCACATAAGTAAAGAGGGAGACATTATGCAGGCCTCTGTGCTAAACCTGAATTGAATGTATGGTTTGTGGTTTAGCCATTAGTCATCCTGTTAATGACAGGTACCATATGCTCTGTTAACATGGTCAGACAGGCTTTTAGTTACTCTCCAATAGATGTCTTGAAAAAGAAGTCTATGTTTTGTAGAATGAGATGATCTTATTCTTAAAAAAGGCACTTTAGTTGTCACTTTGCTTTTCCAATGGTAATTCTTTCATGCAAATTTGGAAATGACTTGAAATGGGAAGAAGAATTGAGCAAAGAAATATATCTAGCAAATCACCTTTTTTTGGATAACAGACTGTATTTATCAAGCAGGACCCTAAAATGTTTGTTGCAATTGAGCACAAACTGGATATGCGACCAGTTATTCCTGAAACATGTACCTGAGATAGTCTTATAAACAAATCATAACAAAGTTTTCGACTCTAATGCAGCTCT
>JAQLOL010000014.1:12903330-12947769 GCA_029783665.1 Naso thynnoides | reverse complement strand
TGTGTGTGTGTGTGTGTGTGTGTGTGTGTGCAGATGTATGCTCTTTAATTTGAACTGAATGTCATCAAGTCTTAACATACTGATTGGAGCACTGATGTTACACTGACATGTCACCTCTGTGAATACTGCACTGTGTATTACATTGTACAATAGATCCTATCTTGCACTTATCAAATCTGATGTCAGTGCTATATAGCTCTACATCTTCACACTCACTAATCCCATTGTATCCCATAAAGCTGCTTTGATACTAACAGATACTTACACGTGTGTTGAGTCAGGGAAAACACTCCGGGCCCTGTAATTTTGGGGCCAACCCATGGCGGATGACATAGCAAGTTATAATGAATGTTTGTGGCCCTGGGCCGGTGTGTAAGTGTGTATGTGTGTGTTTATGCACGTAGGAGTACAATTTGAGAAGCCAGGTGGCTGCATCTTAACTTAACCCATTTCTTTGTCATATTGTTATTCCAAAGCCAGACTGTCCTTAAGAATTACAGCATGACTGTGGCTTTAAAGTGGAGTTATCCACACTAGAGGGGCCACACATGTATTCTTAAGCTTAAAAGCTGACTCAAATATGTCTCCCAGGAGGTGTGTTGGTGGGGGCTCTGTCACTGCACAGTGGGAAATTGACAGAGACAGTGATTTGGACTCCGGTTGGCAATGAAGAAGATTGGGACCAGAAGTCCCAGGGGAGGGAGAGAGACACGAGGTCAGGTAGGAGGGCTATAAAAGCACTCTCTCCTTTACTGGAACATGCACTTAATGTCGATGTGGGTATGACCGAAGATTTGGGATGCACAGCAGTCCGCTTCTGTTTGTAACTCTTTTGACTGAAACTGCAAAATGTGTGAACGAGCCCGCTGAGGTAAGTGCTTGTGTTCATTTATGTGATCTGCCGGATTTTTTCTGACAGGGCATTTTGTCGTACATGCACTCTGCTGTTTATGACTTTGCATCCATACATTCTTCATGAGCGAAATCTCAGAGTTATATTTTAGTTGAATGTGCCAAGCATTCCATATTTTATGACATATGACATAAAAGACATGTTTGCAGAGGATCTGCTTGACTAAAATGTACAAGAATTCATCATGTTCTGCAACTAATAGCCTTTTATTTATTTATTTTTTTTAATGAAACATTTTCCCTCATGTAAGCAGGGGAATTCTATGAAGGAGTTGGATATCGAAAAGCCAAGAAGATGTGGAAGTTCCAGAAAAGTTTTGGCTGTTTATTCCTTTTCTGTTGCATCTGTTTGACTGAGTGTCGGGTGCTGAAGTTTGTAGTAGCTGTGAGTCTGCCCTGTTCTTTTTTTTTTTTAATTTCCTGTGTACATAATTTAATAACGATGACATTTGAACACAGTACTGAGGTTTCATGTTAAGCTGCCTTATAACAGCGTAATCACATGCAATGTTTGTACAACGTTACTGACAAGAGTTATTTGTTGAGGTTTAGCATCGTCTGGAAGCCACTTTGGGTCCCATAAGAGTGACATTACTGTACATTTTTGCTGATTACACTGCAGTTTTCTGCTCAGTGAGCATTATTATATTTACACACTTATGTCACAAAGGATTACTTTGAGCCTGAACTCCAACAGGGTCAAGCGTATCTCTCCCAGACACTGCAGCTCTGCTCATAAACCTCTTTGCATATCTTTACTTCCCACCATAATTCAACTACAGGGTGAAAAAAAAAGATTGTTTAAGGTTTAAAGTTCAAATCGCTCAGTACATTACAGTTAGATCTTACAGATTTTTTAAATTTTATATCTTCTTTAATTAGTTTTTTTAGGTGTCTGAACAGCCTCATATGTATTTTCAAACTATAAATAAATGTCTTTTTTTTTACATCAGTTTACGTTTTATTCTATACGGCAGCTTGACAGCAACCTTTATTGCTAATAGAAGCAGTTAATTTTTAAATTTAACTTCATCATCATTGTGTTTGTTCTCTGAGTTCATTTGATTTATTTGTAAAGTGAATGTGTAGAATTATTTTTTATTATTTTCTTGTTTAAATGTGTTAAAATTCAATTACTTTATTGTATTTTCATTGAGTCAACATCAGTTTGGTTTAGTTCTTTTCCTCTGTCAAAATAATGAGTGTTCTAAAAGTGAGTCATGACATTGTTAACTTGGTTTTGTCTTTTGCCTTTTATTGAAGTTTTACAGGAGTGACTCACATGTGTCCGTAATCCAGTTTAATCAACCTGTGTGTCATGTCACTGCTCAGAAAGTAAACCCTTCAGGATAATAATATGAACGGAACAGCTGCAGCATTTGCGGCTTGTTGGCATCATTGAAGTGACTCTTGTGTGTCTTAAACGCCGGCTGAACTGCCCGTGATCACAGGTTTCTATTTCTGACTTCTGTCTCAGGGAGGATTTTTTCTACCTAAATACACAGTGTAATGGCTGGCTGCTTAACAGCGTGGCATCAGAATCCATGTGACATCTTCCATTATAACTTTTCAGGTGTTCCGACATGGGGATCGATCGCCAATTGAGTCGTACCCCAGAGATCCTCATGGGGAGGAAGTGTGGGCTCAGGGCTTCGGACAGCTGACAGAGGTACCACGTGTGTGTGTTACTCTGAGAATGTATGTGTGTGCAGGTGGGGGAGAGTTGGTGCCATCCACCATCCACTTCTATTGTTGAAAAGGATTTGGCAAAGAAATATAATAAGATTTTACTGTAGGTGTGAATACTACAAATGATGTTTAATTTTCACTACACGATTATCTTGCCTTAAAAAAAATCATTGTAACAATTTTATTGCAATATCTAAAGAAATTTAAAAAAAAATTAGCAAGGAAAATCTTCTTCAGCTTGGTATATTGTGTGTTTTGTTTCCTTTTTGACTAATTAATAACTAACAAAATATGAGTGTAGGCAGGCAGACAGTGTGTGTAACCATAACTGGACAAAAGTGACAAAAAGAACAAGTTTTGACAAGTCAAATTTGACAAGAAACTGATATTAATTACAGAAGACAGAAAATAGAAGAATAATGGTGTATGAGGGCATTAGTCTGATCTCCTTTTTATGGGCCTGGTTGTATTAGCGTAAGAATTACAGTATATTTTACCCATAGAAAGCACATCTAAAATCAATTTCTAATGAACTTAAGTCCTAAGATGGAAGAAAAGCTTAAGGTAGATTTTTAATTAAATTAGTTAAATTAAATTTCTTCCTGCTGTTTTGCTCTCAGGCCTATTTACAGTAAATAAACATTATTTATGGCTCTAGGAGGTCCTGTAGAAGGGGTAAAATTTGTAATTTTATGTAAATAGATTAAATTTGACCTTAAATCTGCAATATTTACAAAGATAAACAGTGCAACAATTTTCCTCCCAGCTGGGCATGAGACAACAGTTTGAACTGGGCAAGTTTCTGAGGAGGCGTTATGGAAACTTTCTTGGTGAAGACTACAACAATAAAGAGGTTGGTGTGTTTGTGTTTCATGTAAGATGCGTGTGAACATGTGATTATCTGTTTCGCCTCTGGTCTTGGTCAGTTGACCTGTCCTGTGCGAACATCATGCTTGAGTGTCAGCTAACGCCACTGCAGTGCATGTCCTCTTCTCCAGCATATGAAATGAAGCTCATGTGTGGCCAGCCACCATCTGTAATGGCTGTAACAACATAAACTCAGTTAATGAGCATGACTCATATTGGTGATATCATTGCTTTGTAATATGCTTTAACATGTGGGGTGATCTTGCCCCTGGGCTCCATGTAGACAGCAGTTGGCAGCATGCATGTAGGTTCAGTGTGCCCTTGGGCTGCATGCTCAGCATACTGTCATTATAAAGATATGATTTGCCATTCCTGCTCGTTTTCATCTTTTTTTTCCCTTCCTCTCTCCCTTACCCCTCCCCCCCCTTTTGTCCCCATCCTCGCCCTCAGCCCTCCTCTCTCTCCCTTAAATAACACGCAATTACCTCAAAAATAACAACTCTTCTCAGTACCTGTCATTGGCGATTTGTCGCCCAAGTCTCAGTCAACTTGCGCCGTACCTTTCCCTGCGCTGCCATGTCTGTTTTAATTTGACAAAAGGAGGGGAGGAAAAGAAGCGTTCTCGGCATCACAGGAACATCCAACCTTATCAGCGTGATTTACTGTGTGCAAAAACCTGACATGGGGTGACAGAGAGATATAGACGGGCGAAGGCTGATGTCAGAAGAGATCACAGTAAGAAGGATCTTCCCCCCCTTCCTCTCTCATACATTCGGATCTCTTCTGACTCCCCCTCCTCTTCATGTTAAGGGAATACCTCAGTTGACTTGGGATAAATACAGCTTACTCATGATATACTACCTCTTCGCTGGCTGCATTTATTTTGCGTCTTTCTTATAAAAATAGAAACAGAAGTATGTTCAATTTCACTTGGCAAATGCAAATGCAAATGCAATTCTTTTGAGTTTCCAAGTGCATCTCCACTTTCTATAAAAAGCAAAGTGTCTCATTTGGAAGAAGTTTTAGTGACAGAACAACATACACATTCATTTTAACGCTATGTTCCCAACAGTTACATGTGCGGAGCACTGACTACGACCGCACTCTGATGAGCGCCCAGGCCTGCCTTGCTGGGATGTTTCCCCCAACCAGACGCCCGCCTCCCATCATGCCCCAGTTACTGTGGCGGCCTATTCCCGTGCACACTATCCCCAGAGTCCAGGACAAGGTGGGTTGCTGAGCCACATAAATATTTCCTTTGGCGCAGCAGCCATACACAGGCGAACAGAAACTTCCTCCACAATTGAATCTGAGTCTGTCCCTGTAGCTCCATGTTGCTGTCTGTATGCACCTCAGCTGTGAACCCAGTGTGCTGAAATTCCCTGCTGTTTTAAAGTGTGAAATGAACATATAATTGTGCCCAGAAGACTTGCAGTACCTGCAGAAATTGCACATTATTTCCACTCATGTTGTGCTGTTGTTTTTTCTGTTTCTCAAGCTGCTGAAGTCTCCAGGCAAAGACTGCCCAAGGTTCAGAGCACTCATGACAGAGACCTTTGAGAGTCAGCCTTATCAGAGGTTCCTGAGGGCTCACCAGGTAGGAAAAAAAAACACAGAAGAAGAGAGTCCTCTACATACACTGTACTGTAGCTCATCCTCAGCATCTGTTCAATGACGTGCACATCCTACTCACAGCCCAGTTTGTGTTAAACATCACTTTTCTGTGAGTCATGCGCCTGTTAACCACTAAAAACTTGTTTTTGACTCTGCTTTGCTTTATATCATCAGAATTATATAATGAAACTGCTGTGAATAATACTCTTCCTCACCTCAGCTGCTTTGTCTCTGCTTTTCCATGCCTTGATTTGTAAATTAACAAATGCTGTGAAATGCACATTTCAATGCAGAGTGAAATATATACTTCACAGTTGCTGGTGCCAGCGCTATCGGCACCTCTTCTGGACGTGGTGGTTATACTGTAGACATTGTGTCCTCTCAGAGATTTTCTCAGGCACGGTGACTCCAGTGCCTAAAAAAAAGCTGCACAGTGCAATTTCTCTCACATTCTCGGAGACGCTAATTAACGGTTGGATTGAATTAGATTAAGAATTACGATGAAAATGATTTAATTAAACTGAGTCCCATGTGCTGCCTATTAAAGTGGTGTTGGAGAGGAGGACAGTGCCTGCTGCACTGAATTTTAACACCCTCTGCTGGATGCACAGCACCTGCAAGTTTCAAACAAGAGGCAAAATGGAGCCAAATATTTCACAGTGTTGTCTCACCAAAGGTGGAACTTACAACAACCATGAATCAATGAACAGCATTAATAAATAAAATAAACCAGCTGTTTGTAATTTTGAGCTCCAAAGACTAAAACAGCATAGAGTTATTGAATGAACAACATCAAAAAGATAACCTGTGGCGGTAATGGTGATTTTAGTGCTATTTCTATTTGAGCGTTATCACCGAAAATGTGATATAGTAACTGACAAGTACTGTACTAAAGTATGATTTAACTGTACTTGTACTTGACTCGAGTGTTTCCAGTGTTCCCTTACACTTTTACACAACTACATTTGAGTAAGAAAGTACTTTTCATTCCACTTTATTTATTGGATGGCTGGAGTTTAAAGATTAAGATTTTACATCAAGAAATCAATGACACAATACTCTGAAACTAGTTGTTTTCAACCTTTTGAGTTTGAAGCCCTTACAAAAATGCTGTGTTTAGTTTGGGCTCCTTCTCACATTCCAGATGTCTATGAGTTGTGATTGAAAAATTTCCACTCTCAACGTCTCACTAAGGTTTTATTTAAATGACCGCAAGAAGCAAAGTACTCAGTGTTTTACCAAAAGGCAAAAGTCTGGAATGAAATCTGGCTGCAAAACTACCCAATTAACTATCACATCATTTGCTGAATGCTGATGAATCAATTTGTATGTACTAAGCATTTATTGTTAAAAAAAGGAGCTAGTTTTCATTTGTATACAGCTTGGTGATTCAACAGCCGTTCCCTTCATGTGGGTTGCGCCCCTTTAAAGAGTCGCAGCCTGGATTTGAGATTTTAAAAGGAAGATACAACAAGCGAATGGGGTCAGAATTTGACACGGCAAGGATTCCTGGCTTAATATGAGAAAAAAATAATTTAAAAAATTCTCTCTCTATTAATATGTTTTGTTTTGTAAAATTACATACACACACTACTGATGAATAGTGTAAAAACCATGAAAACCATGAAACTGCTCAATTAATTACTTACACAAATCCAATTATTTTTTTAAATAGAAGTGTTTGTAAATTGTACATTTTACATTTGCTTGTATTTCCAGGACCTAAATCTAAACTCTCAACTCATGGAAAATTTTTGAAAAATTGTACTGATACTTCAGCATGAATACAGGATCTGAATATTTCCTCCACTGTTTGACTGCAAAATTCTAACTCTCTTCTTCACACTGCAGCACTTTGTGGAAGAACTCTCCAACCACACTGGCTACCCAGTCTCCAAACTGGTTGGCAAAAAAATATGGAGGGTCTACGACACTCTTACCTGCCAGGTATACTTGATATTTCCAATCAAGCAGGCATACACGTAAACACGACGCAGCTGTATCCTATCTGCATTCTGCAATTTACAAATGCTTCAATTACTGACACAAACAGCAGCTGCAGAGCAGAGGGACATAAAAGGGATCTGTTCTCTTCAACATATCTGCAGTGAAATGGAAGGGGCTGGAGTGTGGGAAATCATTTTTATACATACAGTAAGACATGAATAGGACAACATATTGAAATGATAATTAAAGCATTATGAGATGGGTGGATTCTAGGCCAGGTTGAATACGCTCATTCACACTTGCAAAATGAGCATCTGTTATCTTCAGACCGCCGCTAAAAATAGCTGGTGTAATAGAAACGATGAAATACAGCCATTTAAACCCCTTTTGTTGCACTTTCTGTGTTGGGTAATGTGATTATTAGCGTGCTTTAGGGTAGTGAATGTTATTTTCATGTGCAGAGGATCCATAACTTGACTCTTCCGAGCTGGGCCACCCAACATGTTCTGGACACCCTGAAGAGAGTTGCATCATTCGAAGTCATGTACAGCATCCTCAGTCACAAGCGGAAAGAGAAAGCCAGGCTCTCAGGAGGTGAGGATTCACATTAGAGGGCGATTAATTTAAGCACTGCTCTGAGAAGAATGTTATTAGAGTAAAAAAGCTCAGCGTATCTGCTGTTGTGACTGCCGGCCGAGGCTCTGTTTACAGCTCAGACAGTGTAAAGTGCCGCGCTGGGTTTTCCCAAAAGCATATTAGCACATATGAGCTAATGGGACAAAGATGATTACAGTGCTAAGACAAATGCTCAATAAGGTCAAATGGATTGTGTTGGTGTCTGAGCAAAAAAATTCATTTGCACTGTTGACACTGATGTGCTAATTTACCAGGGGTCCTGCTAAATGCCATCCTGAGGAATTTCTCCAGGGCTGTAGAGCAAGGAAGCACTCTCAAATTCATTATGTACTCGGCTGTAAGTTTCACATTTTGAAAACACACACACAAACACACACATACACACACGCTTGTGCGTTTGTAATCTGTTGTGCAAACTGCTGCTTCACATCTCCTCACCTACTTGCTTATTAGTGCCATGATGTTTGTTTCTCATTCCAGCATGACTCCACACTCATCACCCTCCAGGCGGCTCTGGACGTGTACAACGGCCTCCTCCCTCCTTACGCTGCCTGTCAACTCTTTGAGTTCTACCAGGAGTATGATGGGTAATGACAACCTGTCAGCGTCACCTCGTGCACTCTTTGCATATTTAATTACGCTATCTAGGTCAGATGGACCCGAACACGCCCACATTTTCAAGTAATTGCATTCAACTGCTGAAGTGCGTTTCTCTTTTCCTTTTCAATTCGATGGAAATCTGGCAGCCGTCCAGCGTTGCAATGGACACATTAGCACATGATACAAATCCATTTAAATAACACTTACCACAACTGTGTGTCATCTCATTGTGTTAATCCTAATAAATCCCTAGTTCCTATTCTCTGGAGCTGTTTTACCGCAATGACTCCTGGCGTGACCCGTACCCCAACCCTGTGCCCGGATGTAACGGGTTGAGCCCGTGCCCTTTGTCTGTGTTCACTGAGATGGTGCAGGAGGTGGCAGCAGATGACTGGGAGGCTGAGTGTGGGTTTAGGACAAAATGGCCAAGCACAGGTGAAAAAAGTGATGTTTTATACACTCTCACGATTAATTTGTTTCTATTTCAATGCGTTACACGCCATCGTTAAGGTTTCACTGCAATATGTTTGTTAACTTTGGGATTTTCAGCACAGGTTGTTTATTTTAAATATATCAAGGCTCTTTAAAATCTTCCATATGTTCTGCATTTACATGTGCCTAAACGAGCTTGTTGTCCCCCCCATCCCCCTCCCCCCAGGTGTCGTAACAGCCCTTGCAGTGGCTGTGGGTCTCCTGGCAGTGGCGCTGTTGTTCAGCATAGGAGTGGCAATCTACAGGAGGAGAGCACACTACTCCAGGGAGGTGTAGCGCAGACAACTATCACACATGTTCCAAAAATACAGAAAGGTGCTTCTCAGCTGTGGAAACAGCTCTAATAATAATGATGTGTCATATATTTTAATGTTTTCAGTGTGGAGGGGTCTGTGATCTCCTGTGTGACTGAGTGATTAGACAGCATGTTCATGAAATGTTCTAAAAAGTATTTTTGACAGAAAATAAAGTATAATACACGATTACTTAAAGCAGGCACAAATAAATTTTATTGGATTCACTCTTGATAGTGTGCATTCTACATATTCACTGTTCATTCAGTGTTTGGTTCATGTCACTTCACATTCTTTGTTGTTCGGTTCCTCACTTCTTATCCGGGTCTGTTGCAACTGTGGGACAACAGGACAGATAGGTAATGTTAGTTTTTGCTGTTAAGTTAATCATAAGTATTGTGTTGTCATATATTTAGGTAGGAGTCTTTTCATATATACATTCAAGTAATTTAATTATGTGTAGGTTTCATTGTAAACCTTAGCATAAATCGCTGTGGAGGCCTTTCTCCACAGCACTGGAGAAAGGTCTGGCTGTACCCATTATCATTCTGCTATGGGGAAAAACACTTTGGCTTTTTGTAATACTTTAAAGTCCACCTGAAATGAAAAATGTCTTTTTAATCCTTTTAGATTACATCCCTTGTCATATTATTCACCTATTTAAAGGTACTGTAAGTGATTTACACTTTGTTAAAATAAGCGTTAAACAGCTCCACATTCTGACAGCCAACACTGATAATAGGGTTTGGTCAGAAATGTGGGTCTCTCTGTTCTGCAGAAAACTGACATTTCTGGAATCCTATCATCTAATTGGACAGGAGTGGGAGTGGGATACCAGAAAATGTCTTTTCTGTGTACAGCAGAGCAGAGTACCCATGTTACTGACAAAGCACTCAGTACAAGTGATGTCTGTCTGAGTGTTGAGCTATTTAACACTTACTAAAAAATTTTATGGGAAAAAATTAAAAATACCACTTACAGCACTTTTAACTACATTAGCCAAAAAAAGGGGTATTTGTCATTTTATGTCAAAGTTCAATCACATTTCTTCCCTGTAATAAAGATATCATAACATTTGACTTTTGTCATCTTGTCCAGAGCAATTTTGACCAATAGTAAGCCTATACTTACCAC
The DNA here is from genome assembly GCA_029783665.1 of Naso thynnoides. Classification (NCBI taxonomy): domain Eukaryota; kingdom Metazoa; phylum Chordata; class Actinopteri; order Acanthuriformes; family Acanthuridae; genus Naso; species Naso thynnoides. The sequence goes on along the minus strand of JAQLOL010000014.1, from coordinate 12,937,585 downwards.
CAGCCCTAAATTGTTTATGGAATTCAAATTTCCATTCTTTCGATGTTGTGACGTCAATAGGGGGTGTGGCATGAGAACGTGTGAAAGTAGGCAAATGCATGTGTGTCATGCCCAGCGCGAGAAAGCTGGCACCTAGCCAAAGTTAAGCTAACGTTAGCCTCTATCACAGTAATCCCATGTTTGTTATGATACATCCCACTTTTCAATGGTCGAATCAAAATCCTTCCAGCATTTTATCCTGTGTACATATCCTATTTATACTGGAAGGAGTCACAATACAGATAGGCGATGCTCTTGAAATGCCGTTTCACGTGGACTTCAAAAAAACAATCAAAATTGTCTTGAGAGGTGCTTAGCCCAGGATGCAGCGATGGTTCCTTGGCAAAATAGTAAGTTGTAGATAGTGGGAGGAGAATGCAGACTGAAAATAGTCTTCCGATAGCTGCCGTACACCCAGGCTGCAACCGGCAAGTTAGACTAGCTTGCATGTGAATCACATAACCAAAACCAACCAAAATAAATTTAAGTTGTATCTCCTATTCCTCTCTGTTTTTACCTCGAATTTCCAGTTTGCACTCCACTTCATCCTTGCCCAGTTCATTGACGGCCATGCAGGAGTATTTGCCTCCATCGAAAGTGCTTGGCTTGCGAATGTTGAGGGTCAGCACTCCCTGGTTGTTCTGCATCAAGTATTTGGGATCCTCACCGATGATCATCTTGTTTTTCATCCAGATGATCTTGGGCTACCATTTGAAAAAGTCAAATTAATACAAAGTGTAAAAATATATTAAATAGAGTAACTTCTTTTCTTTTTATGCTGAGTTTTGCCCTAAGCTGCTGAGCATGACCTCCTACAAGACACTGCTGTAGGTAGATCTAGATATAAGTTCCTCTTACAGCAAACTTCAGAAATTTATATGCCTATGACAAGTGGCAGCTTCCTCCAGTGAATCATGCTCCACAGGCTCCTTTAACATGCATGTTTACCCTGGGGAAGCCTTTGACGGCGCAGCTGATGGCAGTGCTGTAACCAGCCACTACAGATCTGTCAACCAGGGGCTGAGTGAACTTGGGAACACAGGACACGTCCTTCTCCTTGTAGGGAGTTTGCTTCAACTCCAATCCTATGGAGAAGTGCGGGAGGGCAGAGAAACTCAGGCAATCCCCATAAATCAGAGTAAATTCATGATGCATTACACTTGACATCTCCACTGCTAAAGTAAAACATCATTCGCGCCCACCCTACTGTGCAAACACCCATGCACACACCTGTCTTGGCAATGACGGCCGTGTTCTTGCTTTGGCGTGGCTCTTCACTTAAACCACAGAGGTTTTCACTGTAGACACGGAACATGTATTCATTGCCCATGATCAGATCTGAAGATGTGCAGTTTGGCCGTCTGTTGTGCTCGTAAACAGTGAACCATTCCTGAAGAAAGAAAAACATAATATTATTATATTAATAATAAAAACACAAATTGCGAAGTTGAGGTAAAGTAGACATTTCGACTGGTTGCTGTTGGTATAATCTAGATTTAAAACACCCCCTGTTCCCTTCTCGCCTTAGTCTTCATATCCGCCTTCTGAATGGTGTATCCAGTAACCTCACAGTTGCCATCGTCCTTGGGGGGCTCCCACTCAAGTGCTGCATTGAAGCCCCAGACTTCTGTCACCTTTACGTTCACAGGAGGTCCAGGCTTTTCTGAATGGATTAAATGCCAGATTTGTTCAGTACACTCCAGGTTTTCAGCAGAAATAAATTTCAGTCCTCAATGACACTGACACACACGAGTAGAAGAGGATGTTCCCAGTGGCAGATAGAAACCTTACCAATAACCCTGATTTCAAAGCTGGCTCTGTCCTCCATGTTCTCGATCTGTAGCACCAGCTCATATTTCCCAGAGTGTTCTCTCTCTGCTGAACGGATGAAGAGGATGCTGTCAATGTTTGAGTTACGGACGTTGACCATCTTGGGGTCGACGGGCTGACCATCTTTGTACCAGGTTGCGACAGGGCGTGGTTTACCCTGGAAGACACAAAAATAATCCATTGTTCAGAATAAAAGGGATGTGCTTGTAATATTTTTTTGCAAAGAGGTGTGGTTTACTCTTCTTTAAATGATCAAGGGAACAAAATAAAAAGCAAAACTCTTGTTTTCAAGAGGTGGAAGGTAGCCTCTAACTCATGAACTGATAAATGCAGCACTTGACAGGCAAGATCATTAACAGACATCTGTTCTGTACTTCAGAGCTGTAAGGATGCTTCTCATTAAAGTAAGTCAGGTAATGAAAAGTGGACGCCCACAATGAATAATAATGTTAACTGATTTGAAACTTCATTTACAGCAGAGTCACAAAACTACAAAACTGCAAAACCTTAAACAAAACAGTGCTCTCTGGATGTCTGAGGGGAAATATTTATAGCCTCCCACATTATATTTCCTTGCAATTCCCCACTTGTATTTATAATTTTATATGTTTTGTAGCACATTAACACAGTCCTTCAAAACCCCAGTGCAGCTTTGTTTCTAACCTGGAAGGGGATGGTCAGGTTGATCTTCTCGCCTACTTTCTTCATGTACTTTGTTCTCAGCTCGCGAGGGAGGCGGATCTTTGGATGTTCTAAAGCAAGAAAATACTCATTAAAATACACTATATTACATCATGATATCCTCCTGATAAAATCAGCTAACATGCACTATCACAGCTGAACCCGACCGACTCACCCACAATCTCCCGGATGGTGACAGGCTGTGCGAGCACAGCAGGAGGACTGCGTCCAGCGATGTTTACCGCCACCACCCTGAAGTTGATTTTCTCTCCCACGGGGAGGCCACGAACCACATATGCCTGTCTTTCACAAATCTCCTTGTTTGCCACCACCCACTCAGTGTCTGAAATAAAAGAGAGTTACCTGCAATTAAGTCACAGCGAGTTGGAATTAGAATTTTACTTATTTTGTTCTCCTTTTACATATGTTTACTGTTATATCTGCTTCAAATAAGAATTCTCTGATTGGGTCTGTGACCTCTGTTGCTCTAGCTATTAAATAAAATTACTTTAGTTATACTTTAACTTGGGGATATTGTATAATTGTTCATGAATGGTGAAAATATATTTCTGTTTAGTCTCATTACCTCCTTCCTTGCAGTATTCAATAACATAGCCGTCAAGGCCTCCAGCTCCAATCTTCTCTGGGGCGAGCCACTTCAGGCTGCATGTGCTGTCTGTCACATCATGCACTGTCAGGCGCGTTGGCTCACTAGTTGGAGCTGGGTATGACAGAGAGAAAAATTCAAGAAAAGCCACTGGGCTGACAGAAGATGGGTGAGGCACACAGGGAGTAACAGAGAAAGATTGTGCAAAGATGGCTGTTATACGAACCAATAGGCATGAAGGGTTTGGAGTTGAGGCTTGGCTGAGACATGCCAATGCTGTTGACAGCAAACACCCTCATCTCATACAGAACGCCTTCAATCATCCTCTTGGCCTCATATGTGGTTGAGTCATATACGTCAAAGTTGAGCTTCGTCCATCTAGAGGAGCCTTTCTTTTTTCTCTCCATGAGATAACCTGATGGAGGAAAAACAGAGAAGGAATAAACATGGGCTGACTTATATATATATATATATAAATGCCCTATTTTCCCACCCTACTAGATATGAAATGGTTAAAACAAATTCCATCCTTTACCTTTGAGTTGTGCACCGCCATCGAACTTGGGAGGTTCCCATGTGATGGTGGCACAGTCCTCTCCGACCCCTGTGCATTTGACATGCTCGGGGGGGTCGGGCACATCTATAATAAGATACAGCCAGTTTTAAAATACCAGAAAGTTGATACAGTAGATAAAATGATAAAGTGTAAAAAATACTTAATATAAAGATGGATGACATGACATTTACGTCAGGCAGAGGCAGCAATAAGGCTGGTAGCATTAGCACTCAGCTAAGGTTAGCTCATTCATACATCAGAGGTTATAAACCAAACTATAGCACACCGGTTTTGCTGTTACCACCTGCTGACACTATACGCTGATCCCCACTCACCCACAATCTTCACAAATAGGACAGCTTTGTCTTCTCCAGCCGGGTTGGTGACACAGATGGTATAGTTGCCCTCATCTTCCCTCTCTGCTCCCTCTATGACGAAGGAGCTCAGGTCTTTCCTGGACTCAACTCTCACGCGTCCTACATCGTTTGAAATCACCTGAAAAACAGGAAATTGTAACTAGTAATTCAAACTGCCACAAAAAACATATCTATAGATGCAACCCACCAGTTCATCCTGAAGAAAAGAAACCTGCATCAAGCAGACCTGATAAATAGGTCAGTGGGTGACAAAGACAGACTTTTATTTGTACAAAGTTTAGGTGGTGTTAAAAATACTTAAATGTGTTAAGAGGTGTAATTTTTCGTATCTGTTGCCCCACAGACTCTCTCCTCGTGTGAAGCCGTGAAAATTACAAAGGGGCACATCCTCCATGTGCAAAGTTAACATTTTGGCTTCTGGAAAAATCAAATGGGCATTTGGGGAAGCTAGAGAGGCATTTATAGGTCATTTGAGTAGCAGAGGGGAAAACTGTGGAAGCCCTTGGGCATATCAGTGGCTGTTAAGATGAGACATTTGAGGCAAAATAAGAAGCATGGAGCTTTCCCACTAGGACACATACTGTAGATACAGTATCCTACTTTCAAAAAAAGACTTTCTGACCAAAAATATTAAGGACAGTCTCTTTACTTGCACCCATTTGCCTCAAACTGCCTGTGGGCACAAATGTTTCCATTAGTCGTGTCAAATCTCAACAGAACAGCAGTTTTTATTGTTGAGGTAGCATTTAACTGAATCCAGTGAAAGAGAGAGAGGATGGGAGCACAGAACAAAAATAGGTTAGCAAGATAACCTGCTGGCCTTTCCATAAAAAGACAAATCTCCCTTTTTCTTCAGAATCCACAGACCATGTTTACTGTGTGTTTTTGCCTTTTTTTAAGGATTTCCTCCTCAATCCAGATGTATTGGTAAAATATGCTCTCTGGACGACTTGTTTCTCATAAACATCAGCTATGTTAACATCCTCAACAAGCTATGCAATCTGATATTACATATTTATGTGGTGAGCAGAGGATGTCCTGTACAGCGACCCTTCACTTGGTATGTCCCTACTTGATCTCCTTTGGACCAAACAGCAATGGGTGCCGGCTCTCCTGTGATCTCCACATCCAGACGGAGCTTGTTGCCGGCCACCACAATGATGGTGTTTTGGGAGACCATGTTTCCAGTGGTGTCCAGGTGGATCTTTGGAGGATCTGGTTAACAACCAGCATATGAGAGAGAGAGATAGAGAGTGTGGATGTGGATTTAGAATAATAACTACTGAAAAAAGAGATATAGATTTTTTTATGAATGAAGTTAATTCAAGGTTACCTACCTTGTCTAGGCACGTAGTCAATCTTAATTTCTGTTTTTGGAGAGAAAAATAAAAGTCGACAAGATTATACAGGCTGCTGATGATTTCTGCATCTCTGATAGCACCTTTGTAATCACTCTGCATTTTATGTCTCACCCAAGAAGTTGAGTTTAGCAGAAAGCGACAGAGCGTATCCATCCGGCACGAACGTGTAGTCTCCAGCATCCTCTGGCTTCACGTTGTCAATGATCAGCCGATGAAACCTGAAACAAGCCACAGGAAGATGTGAGGTGGGGAAAACACCACCACACCAAATAAAGGCAACATTTAAGATAGGTATCCTACAAATGTTTCCGAGTTTATTCATGTATCCTTGTACCTTCCAATGTGAGTCATCTTGATGCGTTCGCTTGGCAAGACCTCCACTCCATCTTTATACCACTTTCCTGTGACCTTATCATCAGACACCTCACATTTGAACATCGCCTGGTCTGTTGCCTTGACGGTCAGATCGGCGATGTCCTGCAACACCTCCAGTTGTTTTTCTGAATAAGACGTTAGGAAACACAAGAGAACAGTTCAGGCATGCAGGAGAGCGTGTCTAAAGGTAAAAGTAGAGGAGGATAAACTCCATGAGAGTAACATCTTAACACCTGCAGCCATGAGCTCTTAGTTTGCGTTTGTAAAGAGAAGCATTAAACCCTTAGGCCTCATTTAGCTGCATCCTCAGTAGAGCTGCAGCTATTAGTAAATTTATTTATTTGTTGATTTAAAGAATATCAGTTCCCAAGCATTTTGATTTGCATTATTTTCAGTCATTTTTTAATCAAAAATGTCAAACATTTGCTGGTTTTCCTTCTAAAATTTAAGGGTTTGCTGCTTTTTATCAACATTAATGAAAGTAAATAAAAGATCTCTGTCTTTTAGACTGTTGGTTTGACAAAAGAAACAATCTGAAGATGTCACTTTGGGATTTCGGGACATTATAATGAGTTTAAAAAAAAAATTCTTTGCATAATTTCTAAGGATAAATAAATTTGTCATCAATCAGAAAATTATTAATTGTAGCCCTTATCACCAGCACTGAACAGCCTACTTTTAAATGGCAGGAAACGCAGAAAAAATACTCTAAATCTATACTAGGTTTAGTCTTTAAAGATGTAATGTCTTTGATAAGTGAACTCTTTCGAACAAACTAATCGGAAATAAACAAAATGTAGCATTTTTTATTACATTTGAATGTTTTCAAAAATAAATTCAAAATCACTCAAAAATGAAAGGAAAACTGAATCTGAGTATATTATTCTTCCGTGGTACCTTCCACCTCTAGCTCTCCTTTGGTGTGCCCCCCATTTGTCCAAGCGTGGTACATTCCAATGTCGTCCAGTGTGGCCTCCTGGATGATGAGTGTGTGCTTCTTTCCGTCCTTCTTAAAGCGAAACTTGGTGGAATCTTTTTCTTTGTGAAGCTCAATATCCTCAAAGAACCTGAAGGAGAATATAAGATGAGCACATCTCTTTGAAACACAGCAGAGTTACACGTTTAATACGAAATAGTAACACAATCGGATAAAAGACTCAAATTTACACCAATCAGTGACTGCTGAGAAGTTGCTTTTGAAGATGTAAATGATCTTTGCATTCATCAATGGGAAATTGTAATAGGCCTAATGTTTGTGCTTGGTACAAGTGATATATTGTTTTTATTCCTAATTAATGAGTGATTAAAAAAAAATCCTAAAATCCAAATAAAAGAACAGCATAGAAATCAAGAAAACAATCTTTTAAAGGGATAGTTCACCCAAAAATGAAAATTCTGTCATTATCTACTCACCTGCATGCCTATGGATGGTTGTGCCAAGTTTTTAGCCCCAAAACACCGCTGGAGATTGCAAGTAAAGGCATTATAGTCATGCCCTAAAAAAATCAAAGTTAATGTTGACCAATTTTCTTGCATTATATCTGCAGCCCTGTGTTTACATGCCACCTAGAAGTTTGGTGCCAGCAGCAGAAACCAAGGCACCAGACTTTTTAAAAAAACTGGGCATGTCAAAGCTTAAGGACACTTTGGTTATTTTGGACGAGCGGTATAGAGACATTTTTGGTTCTATCTTTTTTTTTTTCAAACTTAGTCACCATTTACTTCAATTGTTTGGGAGATTACTGCAAGACCTTTTTTTCTGTGAAACTCCAGAAGTGTTTTGTTGACTAAAAAACTTCACCTGACCTTCCATCAGCACGATGGTGAGTAGATAATAACTGAATTTTCATTTTTTGGTGAACTATCCCTTTAAGTTTGTTAAGTATTTCAGGAAGATGGAGTAAAATCAGACACCTCAAGTGAGTGTTTATTGTAAAGGACAGTTTCTGAAGCAGAATAAATGTTTGAGATCTATTTCAGGGAAGTGAGGACACAGAAGTATATCTAGTATATTTATGATGCCTCTTGTATGTAGAGAGAAAGTGTGCAGTGGTGTGTACAATAGCAGTACACTACCTGTCAGTTACGAACCCTGTTTTAGTGTTTTAGAGAGGGAGTTGATGCATGCATGCTGTGGATGTCACCTTCATTATCTCAGACTGAGTGAAAGAAAACTAGTTGTGCTTCAGCGGTTATTAAAAGAGACTAAAGAATCAAGAGTCTCCAAGTTGACACAAGTGAGTGTATTTAATAGACTGTATAATATTATATATTAAAATATGCTATATAAGGCTGAAAGCTGTTATTTCAAAACATGTCATCAAATTGTGACCTTCATAAATGTAAGAGGTGAAGGTGCAAACCATGTAACTGTTTGAAGCATCTTTGCATGATAAATGCATATTGTCTCAGAGTACAAGAGTACAAGAACTTGTGGAAGTATGCTTTGCTTTTGCAGGGAATTGAAAGTTAGGGCCTAATGTTGACTGACCCCTTACTGCTTATTGACTGATATACTAACCACATGACATGGGCGCCCTCCTCTGACACCTCAATCTCAAACTCCACCCTCTCTCCAACAACCACGTGATAGTCGTCCATCAGCTTGGTAATGGTCACAGGCGGCTCTGAGCAAATAGAAGAGGGATGTTGCGTAATGTCACATTAATTCTCATTAATGAACTCAAATTTTTACTGCCGATAAATCATTTAAAAAAAAGATTTGCAGCACCTTTGACAAACACCTCTGTGAAGCACTTGTCCTCGCCGACGACACACTCGTACGCAGCATCATCAGCCAGGGTTGTCTTATTGATGGTAAGTGTTCTGAGAGTCCCGTTGGCCTCCATTACATACCTTGAAAAGTGACAGGCAGATTAAATGTCAGTGGAGTGCAGAAGTATTGGTTCAATGTGCTGTTGACAAAATAATTTGAATAAAAATATTTGAAATTAATTTGGGATTATTTAAAATTGAAATTGAGATGATGATGATGTCAGTCATTTCACCTGAGTAACAGACTTAGAAATAAGAGGTGTTGATTTAGAGGGGGTGGGTTTATCTGCTTTGGCTTGCATGAGGCAAAAGATGTTTTGCAGTGTGACTTGCTTAACCCTCTGAGAGGCTCTTTATGACCGACTAAAAATAAAACGTGTTGATGGCAGCATCGTTTCAGAGTATGACTTAAAGGCATGAATAATTTTAGCCTGATATTTAAGACGCCCTCCCCATCAAGCCCATCTAAGCATGACGATTAATATGATACAGCTGAACACTGTCCAGTTAAAGGTCCAGTCCAGTGGGGAGAGTTAGGGGACCTACTGGCAGAAATACTACGGAATGGAAGTCAATATTTATACACATATTATATTTAGTGTAAAATCACCCAAAGATAGGAATAGTTGTGTTTTCATCCCTTTAGAATTTGCCCTTTAGAGAGGGATCAAATAGTCTACCAAGGTGTCTGCCATTTTTCTACAGTAGCCCAGAATGGACAAACCAAACACTAGCTCTAGCGTTTCTTACAAGAGTGGCCTCTATTCACCTTTTAACACAGGTCGCCATTGTAATCCCAAAACGAGGCTCGGTTGGGCATGCGCAGTGGAGATGTTCCACAGCAGTGCAACAATGCCAGAGACATCACTTTGTTCACTTGCGATGGATTATAGAATTAACTGGGAAATGGAGTAATGTCCGACCATGACACAATGCCCTCCTCTTGTTGGAATTACACCCAGGGACATGGCAGTAAGATGACATCCATGCAGGTGAAGTGATGCCTCTGTGGTTGTGGCTCTGCCATGAAACGTCTCCGCTATGCCGGGTCAACTGAGCTTTGTTTTAGAATTATAATGGTGACCTGTGTGAAAAAGGTGAATAGCTTGTCCTACATGCTTTGAAGATGACTGAAGGGATATTAAGTTGATAGCAATATGCAATCTCACCACAAGATGCCACTAAAAATTACACACTGGACCTCAAGCACGAAAAACAGAATATGTTTACTGATGAAAACTGGTATGAGTGCAAGTGTTTGTGTTTTCAGGCATGTACTTGGCTGAGGGTTTTATCTCCTGGCCATTCTTCAACCATTTGACCTGCACGTTGGGATCAACCACCTCGCAGGTCAGGACAATCTTCTTGCCCTTATCCACTGAGTAGCAAGAATCGAGCCTCTTCAGGAAAGCTGAGGTCACAGGCAGAAAGGGAGACGTAAAGAATAAATGACTAATGACTTAATGACTAATCAGTGTCCAGTTTCATGATGCCCCCCCACTGTCCTCCTTCTTCACCTCCCCTGAGGTAAAATCTAATCAGAATTCATGTGCTTCATACCTCCATTGCTCCTTTACTTCTTCCCCTTCCCTCACCTCTTGCCTGATGTGACCTACCCTCGCTCTGCTTTGGCTCGACCTTCTTCATCTTCTTCAGACGCTTCAGCATGCCCCTCAGGTCAGTGATGCCATATTGGAAGGCGATTTTCTCATACTCGCTCGGATGGGCACTTTTGAGCAACTCCCACACATCTATTTCTGGTTCCTCTTTTTCAGGCTTCTTCTTCCTGTCAGTCAAGCAAAAGGGGGAAATATTGGAATTAAGAATGATTTTTCTAAACGTTTAAGACTACAATTAAGCTGTGTGGTTAATCATTTTGCAAACCAAACAACACTCAGCTTCTCACTTCTTAGTGGCTTTCAGTAGAGCACTGAAATCCAGGTCTCCCTCATCCTCTCCAGCATCCCTGTGTGCATGGAAACAGTCGTATGGTAAAAAGCATACCGTGTAGCCAAGATAAGGCATATGTTCTGCCATTGGAACAACATTATATTTACTGTCATATACCACCTGTTCTGAGGGACACATTCCTACACTCTGGAAAACAGAAATAGTCTATGTATGGATTTATCCTCTTGTGTATTCACACACTGGCACATAAGTTACTAAGACTGGCTGAAATGGAACCCCCCCCCAGTGGCACTCACGCTCTCTTGAAGGCGGACAAAATATCTGCGCTCTCCTCCTGCTGTGCAGCTGTAAGAAGAGAAGTTGCACAGAGCTGCACATTAGCTGGATCAGATCGAAACAGCAGCATGTATGGCATCTGTTGCAGTCTCAGTAGGCCAGAGTCCATATTCACTCACCCTCAACAGAGATCTCGAAGGTGGAGCTGTCACATTTGTCTTTTGATGTCACCTCACACCTGTAGCCCCCAACATCCCCAGGAACCACTTTGATGATCTTCATCTCATAAGTATAGATCTTAGGGGGAGAAATATACTTCTTAGAGAAAGAAAGAGGATCAGATCACAAAGTACATAAATCAGATGCCTCTGTCGAAATACACACCTTAGTATTTCTGTCATAAGTTTCTTTGAACTGCATGTGCTTCCCAGCCTTGCTGCCAAGGTCAAGCCACTTGCCCTTCAGCCACTTCATGGTGGGTTTTCTTGTCAGGTTGGTTGAGTCCACCTTGGCTATGAAAGTGATATCCGTTCCTGCCATCAACACACAACAATTAACTCATGTAAGATTACAGGTCACAGAAGATAGTAGAATCTTGCTAGAGGACTGCAGGTACAAATTAACCAGCGAGCTAGAACGATGGTTTTTGAGATTTGTCCAAAAATTAAATGTCATTGATTTTTAAAATTTCGTGTCTGTCTTTCTGTCTTTTTGCATTTCTAACCTGCAACAGCGACTACATTATCTGGAGGCTTCTCCACAAAGAGCCCAGTGAGCTCAGTCGACCCGGATTCTGAAAAGAAGGAGAGATAAATCAGTTTACTTTCTCTTTTATTTTGAAAATTAATTTCTAAAAGGATTCAGCTATGACAAGCACTGGAACACACAAGAGCATGTGAATTATTATAGCAAGTGTCAGTGCAAAGTGCACTGCAAAGGAAACAGTGAAATGCACAGAAATTTCTAAATCACACTTTTTCACACAGACTGTGTACATACAGTATACTGAATATCCAAAATAAACAGCATTTGCCAAGAGAAAGTAAACGCAATCCTTAAACATATACAGCGTAATGACATAAAAAACATTGTTACAGTTACTTGGATTCAGTGACCTGTAAGTTATCTTAACCAAATGTTCGAAACAAACCCAATAAGTGTTTTAATTGCTGGGTTTGTTTTTATTTTCAATGCAAAACTTGCGTTTTTTCCCCCAATTAACTGTATTTGTTTTTCTTGCTTACTAATAGCATCAAAATGTGCACTTAATCCATATGCATTATTAAAACTTCTGATGTCATTTTAATTTAGACATTAAAGGGATAGCTCACCCAAAAATGAAAATTCAGTCATGATCTCCTCACACTAATGCAGATGTTTCTTAGTTCACGAAACACTGCTGGGGTTTCACAGGAAAACAGTTCTGCAGTAATCTCCTAAACAGTTGAGGTAAATTGTGACTAAGTTTCAAACGTAAAAGAAATAGATAATTAAACCATAAAAGTGCCCCCATACAGCTCGTCCGAAGTAATCCAAGAGTCCTGAAGCCGCGACATGCCAAGCTGTTTGGAAACGTCACTGATGCCACATTTTTAGCCTAACCGTTCATCATAGCTTGTAGCCCCAAATGTGGGAGTTGTGTTCATATATACATGCTTGTGCACACATCACACAACATCTGTGATATTTTTCAAAACAAGTTTGCATGCCGGAGCTTCAGGAGACTTGGATTACTTCCAAGCGTGGTGGCATGGAGGCATTTTATGATTATATATGCATATATATTTTTTATGTTAAACCCTAGTCACCATTCACTTCAGTTGTTTGGGAGGTGACCTCAGCACCTTTTTCCTGTGAAACTCCAGTAGTGTTTTGTGGACTATAAATCCTGAACCTGCTTTCCAACAGTATGAGGGTGAGTAGATAATGACTAAGTTTTCTTTTTGGGGTGAACCATCCCTTTAATGAAATTGTCAATACTGACAAGTTATAACTCTCTGGTATTGTTTTGTTTTGTGAGCTGTTGTGTTGAAGTAAAAAAAAAAAGGATAACATATAGTTATATATGGCATAAAAGTAAAGGACAAATAATGTTATAATTAGTTACAGTGTGGAAAGTTATGGGCAGTAACAACTTGGGAAAAAAATGCTGTTTTGACTGAATTGCCAATAAAGCAGCAATGAGACCCGTTTTCTTTAGTCATAACTATAAAACTCCAAGGCTGCCTGTCTTTAAATGTATGTTTGTCAAATAAATTAAGAAAAAAAAGGTCAAAAATTACAAATTTATAAGCACAAACTGTGGATGTTTTTTTTTTCTTGTTATCCTGTATGTACAGTAGCAAAACAAACTCTGTCAAAGTTTTAAGAAATCATCTGAATACTACTTAACTCTCAACACATAAAACCCTGATTCAAAAAGTTGGCACACTGTGTAAAACATAACAAAAAGAGAATGTGAAAATTTGCTATATTACTATATGTGCTTAGGAACATTTTGTAAAAAACGGTTGTTGGTAAGAGAGTAAGAGATTGCACTCTGTTTCGCTTATGTTTCACACAGCATCCCAACTGTTTTGCAATCGAGGCTGCACAGCGATAACTGAGCAGTGTGAATGTTTCATGTATTCAGGCGAGCAAGAGTTGCAGTGATACATAATCGCTTCAGCAAACGTGTTAATGAACTCTGACTGTGCTAAGTATAAAACTTCCAGTGGGTGCACCTGCTGACCTCCATACATCAGCACTTTCTAACCATGTCAAGATCTAGCATTCAAGGTGCAAACCACTAAACAATGCATACTTCACATTAACATTAGCATCTAAGTGAAGCCAGACTATAAAGTATAAATCTGTGTTTACTTCTAGATATTCTAAAACATCTCTTAGCTTCTACCAGCTCTAAAAAAATTTCAATCTACCCCACACAGCTATTTGCCATCCTTGTATAAAAACACATAGGATGCATAGGCTACATCTGCATTTCATAACATCACATTTGCATGCAGTAGATGGCCACAGTCTCGCACTGTGCCTTCACTTCACCCTTACCCTCCTCTGCAGGTTGTGCATCAACTGGGAAAAACACATATCCCACTTAACATATGGAAGTATAACTGTATGACATTATACTGTACCATAAGTCATTGTAAACACGTGGTAAAACAACAGCAGCAATTACAGAATGATTATTCTGTAGAATTATTCCATTATAACACACCACACAGGGAAAAACGAAGGTAAGATCATGACTGTTATCAATTAAAACAGAAAGTAATCAAAAATGTTGATTACTGCACTTTTAATCCCCAAACTATGAATACATTGAAATTACCTTGATTACTTTTTTTGGACTGATATTGGAGGTCTACTTGTTACAAAGGAGGAGATTATTTTACCCCATACAGAGCATGTGCACTCTAGGTTGCTATACATAAGCCGCTAAAGTGTGATTGAAAGGGATTTTTTAATTAATTTCATGTTTGAAGTATTAAAATCTTAAGAACATAATATTTTATTAAGGCTGGATGCACCTGCATATTAACATACTCTACAACTACAGTGATACAATTTTGGGTAACTGTACACGAATGCTCTTAAATGTTTCCACTGCATGTTTTTCTTTCTTTTGTTTTTATAAAATTGGCAAGAACTCCTTTCTAACATTCATTAGCAATACTTGTGCAAGTGCACCAAAACAGTCTGCAGTTGGCCAAGTGATGATAATCCCCCCCGTACACACTATACCCCCATGGGTATGGCTTAAAGAGCTTTGGCATGATAAGCACTTCCCACACAGAAAGTCCACTCTAATAGACACACTGAGGCAAACTCAGTGTGGTGCAATTCTCACTCTGGAGTCAGTACTGGGGATCAAACAAATGGTAGACAAAAATCAAACCAAAATCAATGGCTACTGTGTATAAAGTAAAAATGTTCTCCTATGCAGTGTGCATACAGTAGGATTCTTTGTAACTGTTGCACAGCAGCTTAAATTCACTCCAGGAGACAATGTTTTGATCATCGTCTGCTCAAAAAAGCTTTTAAGTTCTGCACATTTGTAGATGTCACATACTCATTTAAGTAGAAATGTTCTGACAATAATTTTGTGACCATACAAAAGTACATTTTTCGGTGGTGAGCTCTGCTTGATAGCATTACGACTAACCGACTAAAACCTAAATTACTTGACCATGCAAAATCATCATTTTACAGAGAGCCATGGTCTGGACATGGTGGATACTCAAGAGATATAGTGCTTCCACTTTTCCCTTACTGCGTTCTGACACTGGGTTTGTCTTTCCTGTCGACCAAAATTTGTCACAGATCACACTGAACTCCTATTGAAATTTCTCCCCACATTTACTCCATGACGTGCAAGAAGAATGATGAGATGTGTACTCATAAGTGCTAAGAGATACAGAGAACAGAACGGGACGATACTGCAGTGCCATTACAGGACCTATTTCCCAATAAATTTATAGAGATACTAAATTCCAGGGCAGAATCTAAACATAACATTCAATGAAGTCACCCTGGCTGCCTGACCGCCTTTTCACTCGCCACACTTTTTTCCAGGGCAAAGTTTCAACTCGGCAGCCAAACTCCCCAAGATAGCAACCTGGTGTAAGAAGGCAAAGCAGCCATGCCACCTTTAGAGGGGTCCACGGCCACCCACCTTTCCTCTGCATGTCAAATATCCCTTCCCAAAGTCTTGCCACACTGGCCAAATGGCCTAAAAAGGAAGCAGCCATGATGGACCATCTGGCCATCCTCCGGGCCTACCAGGCTATGTGATTGAGCTGCCATAAAGAACTGAAAGAGCTGAGGAAAGTGACTGTCTTCTCCTCCACATGTGATGATCATGGAGGAAGATTATGAACTTTATAGTTACCCCTGTTGTCTCTGGTCAAGCCTCTCCCATGTGTCCAAGTGGGAAAAACCAAAGACTCTTAATGTCAGTATCCCCCTTAGGCACATCAGATACAAGACATTTCACATACTGCAGGACACTACAAGGTATTAGCAGTCTTCAGCTCCCTGAGGTCTCTACATTTTAACGCTTCTCTATCCAATGTTATGCTAATCAGTCCAGTTAGACATCCAACATTCCACTGTGGTGGGTCAGCCCATGGTACACAGAGACAGCAGCTCTAGAATTTAGCTTGTAAAACCTGACTTGTGCTGCAGCTCCAACATTTTTAGACAGTTGACTTATGAATAACACTACATGGCTATGATAAACAACCATGGTTCACTTACTACACCATCCACAGGCCTTTGGGCTCCAGATAAAGGATGAGACATGACCCAGTGTGCAAAAACTGCAGGTTGGAAGCACTGAGACGTGCTGACTATGATATCTTGGCTGACTTTACTGCTTGAGCTCTCCTTGCATTTTCCTGGTACATTATAACGATGAGTTGAGGAGGTACTATAAAAGTGTCACCACATCAGATGACACTTGGTATTTCAGCAGCAACAGCTGCTATTGTTCTACGACTGTAACTCATGAACCACAGCTGTGTTTCCATTCTCATTGCTCAAATAGTCAGAAGGACAGAGGCAAAAAAGAATTGGTATTGTAGGTCACAGATGGAAATGGGCTGCACTCTTCAAATGAAACAAATTCTTAACTGCTAAAACATAACCAACATGATTTGTTGGTGAGGTGTCTGGCACTATGAATGGATACCAGAGGTAGATGACACAACAGGTGAATGAGACAAGGATAGCATCATGCAATAAACCATGAATGAGAGCACCTTAACCATCTTTGTTTTCTTTTTAAAGGCCCTGACTCCAAGATAGAACTAGTCGCAATGAAGGCTGACTGCTGTGTCTCCTCACATCAAATGTGTCTCGCTCAAAAAGTTGCAGTTATAATCACCAGAAGTATTACATCTGATGACCAACTAACTCCTACGTTCTACGCCTGCGTGTTAGAGAGAACTCTCTAAACAGGCAAGTGGAAATAGTTTGAATTTACTACTGAAAAGGCAAAGGTCAAGACATAAAAAACACAACCATGTCAAATTAGAAATTTGTCTGATAAATACTGTCTAATGACACTGGCATTTTCAGCTCCCTGTCTTTTGGTTTGGGAGGAACAAAGGAGGAAGCGAGGAGAAACCATTGCTTGCTGAAATCATGGATACTTCAGCAAAAAGTTAGAGGTGTTATCGCAAGCCTTTGTCAAACACTAGCGATACATTAAACTTTGGATTTTAAAACTTTGCTCAGCTATTTCCTGTTTACCCCCATATGATTAAGGAACTTATTAACTAAGTTATCCAGGGCCAAAACACCAACTTTCAGGATTGTTTTTCTGTACAGTCAATCATGGATTTTCACCAATGGGCTCCGCGGACAAAACGCAGTAACGCTTCTGAAATGTGCCAACATAAACCAACGATGCAGGACACAGTGCAAGAATTAAGGCATCAGATGCTCACTGATGGTCACACTGGCTGGAGGTGGACGTTGGCTCGGTATGTTAGGACCCTAACACAGCCAAGTATCCGGTAACCAATTGGCCCAAGGTGCAACTTATTTAGAGGATAGTTGCGAGTAGAATTGCAACTGCTCTAGCAAGGCTTTTCATTTGATCCGTAAGATAAGTGCTGAAGAAAGTAACTTGTCAGCTTATATTACAATAATAATCTTGGATCTTGCCAGCAGTTCTGTGATATGTGTATCCCAGCAGAGAAAGATTTTTTTTAACAAGATATTTTTTTTCTTGCAGCCTGATGAATTGGTACTGTAATATTTTAAGTGGTACTGAAATAAAATTTTGTCAGCAGTTAGCAGGAAATGCAAAGGCTTTCTGCAGAGAGTGCAAAAGAGACTAGCTCATTTTAAAATATGTTCAAAGTAATCTGAGCAGTGGCAATATTTGCTGTAATTTCAGTCCAAATTTAAGTAGTCAAAATAATTTCAAATAATAAATTAGACCCAGGTCACTTAACAGTTTTATTATGTGACAGCTGGACTCGCACATGATACCAACACTCAAACCATATGTTTGGAGGGGAGATGTAAGTCATCAACAGACATGTCAATATACACGTTGCTCTTTTCTTACCATCCCAATCAGCTTCTGAATCTGCTGCAGACAAGGAAGCAAACAACTGAAAAAGCAGCTGGAAAGCAAATGCTCGTGGCGAACAACATTGCAACAGAGACCAATGACCAAACATTTAGGAGCACCATGCACCATCATCCAACAAAACACAGCGTTTTTTTATAGTGTAACTGCATGCAAAAATAAATGAACACATAAACAGAACAACATAAAATCACAAACAACACTTAAAGTAGAAACACGCAGAAACCACAGCAAAAAAAACAAACAAACAAAAAAAAAACAGTATATGTTTATATACTGTATTTGGTAATACAACAGCAAATGTCAATTCTAGCCATGTTGCACATATTGTTAAACCAAGGGTTAGGTTTGCACATGGCATGTACTATACATATATGCATCAGTCCAATGATGAAAAACACATGAGGCATTTTGGGTGAAATGTATAACCCTGTTATCTACATCATGGTGGCACTAGCATTCACTGATGTAACAGCTAGCATATTTTTTATTTGGAAAAACTAGGAGACATTCATTTTGCACATCTTTTCATGTATTTTTGGGATGTACAAAAATACATAGCGTATAATTACGTAGATCACCCGAGCCAAACCTTAAAGATCTTTGAAAATAAAATACAAAAGAATCGTGCAGATACTGTCAATTTCACACAGTTTGGAACATGTATACACTTTATGTGAATACATTAGCTGGATTATATAGACGGACATATTTCAATGTGCAGAATTCTACCTTACCTCCGTCTGCTGGGGGTGCATCTAAGGAAAACGAAAATAAGCTTGAGTCCTGATGTATGCAGTTAATATTTCCCATACTTAATAAAAAGTGGGGAAGCTCGGGAAAACTTGTGCATTATATCGTGATACTAAGAGATGCCTACTATCTTTTTGTGAATGTGGATCAGCTGGGGAATTAAAAACAAGGTTAAAACGTCACTGAAAACAGAGAGATGGTGAAACCCAGACAAAATCACACTTAGAAACAAAACACCTCAAGGACAACACAGCTGCAGATATTTGCTCAGACTTCACATGCCTGCAGTGAAATGCAACCCAAAGAAACATTTAAACACTGAAAATTTCACAGTGTGGCACATGCATACACTCATTTCTGAGTACATTTGCTGAATTACATGAACAAATATCCTTGTGCAGGAATCTACCTTACCTCCGCCTGCTGGAGGTGCAGCTAAAGAAAATGAATGTAGCTTCAGTTTCAACATATACAGCAATGTTTCAATGTATTTAGTCATAAATGAAGAAGATAAAGAGAATATGGGTATTATTCTCAAAAAGAGAGAAGTGCCTACCAGTTTTTTGTGGCTGCGGTTCAGCTGCGGAATTAAAGAAAGTGGTTAAAACATCATTAAAAAAAGAAAGATAACAAAACCTGGACAACATTAAAAATGGGAATAAAACATCTACGAAGAGGAGGCAAAGTTTGTGCACATCCCAGTAAAATATCTAGGTGCAGGACAAAGCTTGAAAACTCAGAAAAGGAAACAGAAGTCTGCACACTGTTCAGCTCCCAAACAATACATTTTTATTTAGGCAACGTTTTCAATCCACAGGAAGGCCTGACGAAGATCCTGTGGATTGAAACATTGCCTAAATAAAATGTTATTCTTTGGGAGCTAAACAGTGTGCGGATTTCTGTTCCCTTTTCTGAACAAAACATCTCCAAACAAAATTGCAGATGTATGCTTATACTTAGGATGCCTGCAGTAATATACAACACAAAGGTCCTTGTGACAACAACAAACTGTCAATTTCACACAGTGTGGAACATATAAGCACTCATATGTGAATGCATTAGCTGGATTATACAGACAGACGTATTTCCCTGTACAGGACTCTGCCTTACCTCCCTCTGCTGGGGGTGCATCTAAGGAAAATATATGAAAATCGGCTTGAGTCCCATTCAGCAATTATTCACTATTTTTAGTCATAAATGAGGAGGATGAGGAGAAAATGTGCATTATTTCATGACACTAAGAGGTGCCTACCATCGGTTTGTGGCTGCGGTTCAGCTGGGAAATTGGAAATCAAGGTTAAAACATCATTAAAACAAAAGCATGGTGAGACCTGGATAACATTACACTTGGGGACAAAACATCCAGTTGCACAAATTTGCTCACACCTCACATGCCTGCAGTGAAATCCAACCAAAAAAAACACGGAGATACTTAAAATTTTCCACAGGGCTGCACATATTTACACTCATATATGACTGCATTAGTGGGATTATATAGATGGACATATTTCACGCACAGGACTCTGCCCTACCTCCGTCTGCTGGGGGTGCATCTAAGGAAAATGAATTATAATCAGCTTGAGTACCAATTTATATTATTCATTGTATTTAGTCACAAATGAGGGATCTGGTGTATTATATCCTGACACAAAGAGGTGCCTACCATCTTTTTGTGGCTGCGGTTCAGCTGGGGATTTAAAAATCATGGTTAAAAAAATCACTTAAAACAGAAAGATGGCGAGACCAGGACAACAACAGGGAACAAAAAAATCTCCAGACAACTCGAATGCAGGCATTTGTTCACACTTCACATGCCCCACTGAAATGCAACTCAAAGGTCATTGTGACAAACAGAGAAACTGTAATTTCACACAATGTGGCACATATTTGCACTCATCTTGATTAAATTAGCTAAATTATATAGACAGACATATTTCCACGTATACGACTCTTCCTTACCTCCGTCTGCGGGGGGGGCATCTAAAGCAAATTAATAAAAATCAGCTTGAGTCCTATTGCATACACCGTTTATTCTTTATATTTTGTAATGAATAGGGAAGTTGAGGAGAAAGTGTGCCTTCTATCCTGACACTAAGAGGTGCCTACCATCTGTCTGTGGCTGTGGTTCAGCTGAGGATTTAAAAAAGGTTAAAACACTATTAAAACAGAAAGATGTCGAGACCTGGACAACATTAAAAATGGGAACAAAACATCTCAAGACAACATAGTTACAAAAATGTTCTCACACTTCACATGCCTGCAGTGGAATGCAAGCCAAGGTTGTTGTGCAAACAGTGAGATACTGTCAATTTCACACAATGTGGTACGTTTACGCATTCATTCCTCATTACATTAGCTGCACACACAGGACTCTGCCTTACCTCCCTCTGCTGGGGGTGCATCTAAGGAAAATGTAATTTAGCTTTAGTCCCATTTATTTAATATATTTAGGCAAAAATGAAGGATCTGAGGACAAAATGTGTTCATGTGAGGACAAAAAATGTTCAAACATCACTAAATATGGGAACAAAACATCTCTAGACAACTCAGTTGCACACATTTGCTTTCAATTCACATGCCTGCAGTAAATGCAACACTGAACATTCTTGTGACGAACAGAAACCGTCAGTTTTACACAATGTGGGACATGTAGGCACTCATCCGTGATTACATTAGCTAATTTATATAGATGAACATATCCCACATACAGGACTCTGCCTTACCTCCCTCTGCTGAGGTTGCATCTAAGGAAAATGGAAATTAGCTTGAGTCCCATTTATTTAATATATTTAAGCATAAATGAGGGATCTGAGGACAAAATGTGCATTATTCCCTTACACTAAAGGAGTGCCTACCATCTTTTTGTGGCTGTGGTTCAGCTGGAGAATTAAAAAAAAAACGTTTAAACATCACTAAATATGGGAACAAAACATCTCCAGACAACTCAGTTGCACATATTTGCTTTCAGTTCACATGCCTGCAGTAAATGCAAACCAGAAGGTTGTTGTGACAAACAGAGAGAAACTGTCAGTTTTACACAGTGGGGGACAGGTGGGCACTCATCCCTGATTACATTAGCTGAATTATATAGATGAACATATTCCACATACAGGACTCTGCCTTACCTCCCTCTGCTGGGGGTGCATCTGAGGAAAATGGAAATTAGCTTGAGTCCCAACATATATTGTAATGATTAACTATATCTTATCATAAATGAGGAAGTGCAGGAGAAAATGTTCATTTTTCCCTGACACTAAGAGGTGCCTACCATTTGTTTGTGGCTGCGGTTCAGCTGTGAAATTAAAAATCAATGTTAAAGAATGATTAATTTCAGAGAGATGGCGAAACCCGGACAACATTACACTTGGGAACACAAACAAAATCGGACAACATAGTTGCAGAAATGTGCTCATACTTCACATGCCTGCCATGAAATGCAACCAAAAGAAACAAGGAGATTATGTCAATTCCACACAGTGTAGCATGTGTGCACTCATATGTGAATGCATTCGCTGGATTATATTGACGACATGTACGGGACTCTGCCTTACCTCCATCTACTGGGGGTGCGTCTAAGGAAAATGGAAATTACACATATATAGCAGTTATTTACTATATGAAGTCATAAATGAGTGATCGTACCGAAGCCCAAAGAGGTTATGGATTCTTTCCTGCATTTTCTCAAGATCTCAAGCTAATTATCTCGGGATAACAAAGCTAATCATTCTCTCTCTCTCTCTCTTTTGAGATAACAAGATAATTAATTAACTTTTTAAAGTTTACTTATTTAATTTAGATTTATCTACCTTCCACTAAACCCGGGCTTCTTCCATAATCATTATGGAAGTTGATGAATCTAAATTTAAAAAATAAATAATTTTTTAAAATTATTAAATTATATTATCTCAATTACCTAATTTGATCAGTAGACAACAATCTTTGCAATTCCGAGAGAAGATAATTTAACTTCAGATCTTGACAAAACTGAGGAAATAAAACATGATAATCCACGACCGCTTAGGGCTTACGTAGATCTGAGAAGCATTGCTCATTATTCTCTAACACTAAGAGGTGCCTACCATCTGTTTGTGGCTGTGGCTCAGCTGGGCAAGAGAAAAAAATCAAGGTTAAAGTATAATTAAAAACAGGAAAATGGCAAAACCTGGACAACACTGAATTTGGGATCAAAACATAATCAGACAACACAGCTGCAGAAATTTGCTCACACTTCACATGCCTGCAGTGAAATGCAATCAAAAAGTCTTTGTGAAAAAACAGAGATACTGTCATTTTCACACAATGTGGCACATGTATGCACCCATTTGTGATTACACTAGCTGGGTCACACAGTCGGACATCTTTTAATGCAGAGGACTCTGCCTTACCTCCCTCTGCTGGGGGTGCATCTAAAGAAAATAAATGAAACGCAACTTAAATTAAGTCCTATTTAACTTTTCACTATATTTAGTGATAAATGAGGGATCTAAGGAGGAAATGTGCATTATTGCCTGACACAAGGTGCCTACCATCTTTTTGTGGCTGAGGTTCAGCTGCAAATGAAAATCGAAGTTAAAAAAATCATTAATAACAGAAAGATGCCAAGACCAGGACAACATTCTTTGAACAACTTGTTTGCAAATATTGGCTCACACTTCACATGCCTGCAGTGAAATGCCGCCCAAAGGTCGTTGTGACAGAGTTCACAGATGTGGAAAATGCATCCAGTTGCAGACAGTCAACGTACATTTAAATCAACACAGATATCTCATATTGTCATGTTCACACATATCATGTCTTTCTGATGCAAAGGTCCAACATGCTCAGCAAATCAAAACCAACTAAAGGAAACAGAAACATTGATTCCCATCGAAATTATCATCAACACAGAGAAACAAAACAGAAAAGACATTTCACATGATGCTGCATGACATAGCTTCACTGATTTCTCACTCTAGATTGTTGCACACATATACTATACATGGAGGATATAAATCAGCTAGCGCACATGCACACGGATGAAGTCTCATATGTGACGCATGCTCTGGGCTAGCATGGAAATGCAAACAGGCTGAATCAAAGTGGCAGAATAATTGCATTATAACCCCTTTAGCGGCTCCATGTTGTCTCATAGGATGCGATTGACTTATAGGCCTATCTTCTTGACTCGTTAATTGCTCAACCTATTATCTATAGCAAAACCACTTGTTCTGTATAATTCAGATAATTACCCAGCTGATAAGTTCAAATGCATTTCCCAACACTCAAACCCGCTGCATGTCACATACTAACACAGTGTGAATGTGCTCAAAAGTCACCAAAAGAGAGAGAAAAGAAAAGAATATCATTGGCCCTCACCCTCTGCAGTCGGCTCCTCCGGGGCTAAAATGAGTGGATTTTTTTGTTAGGCATGGCAAATGAAAAGTAACACCATGGTAGCCCCATTTGAAAACATTTATTTGACACATTTTAACAGCTGAGCTAACTGATGCTGTCAGTGTGTAACACATAAAATCAGACCGGTATCACATGACCACACTCAAATATGGCTTGTTAAAATTAAAATGTGTTTCTTTTTGAGTAGAGTAAACAGTTTCAGTAATCTGACTCTTAGCGATAAATGCCTGCAGGTACAGACCCCCCCCCCCCCCCCACCCCCCCCATGAATAAAACAAACCATGCCACCCTCACAGAAAATAAAGTTCAAAAATGAAGAATTGGTGCCTGCTGGTCACACATTCTCAGACATCTGAGAGTGTGTTTGCTTGACACAGGCAGTTGACATGATATGCGAGCAAAAGTGAGAATGCGAGAGCTATAATCAAGTCACTGTGTGATAATGTAAGGCACACAAAAGGTCAGTAGGAAAACACTGTGGAGCAGCTGACTTACCATCCCCCTCTGGCTTAGCTGAGAAACAAAAACAGGACAAGAAGACGGTTAGAGGCATGCATCTCAAACCCTATTTGTACACATCATGAAGAACATATCATTTCTGACAATACTGTCTCTGTTTAGCACTGAAATGATTTGAACTGATAATGAATTTGAACCATATTTTCCTCTGTTAATCACTCTTAAGTTTATTATGCTTGACTGGATGTTTGTCTGAAATTGATGGATTTATTTAAAAGGTTATTCCAAGAATGTTAAGAGAATATCAGATTTTATTGCAGACAAATAAAATTTGACCATTAATCTAAAATACTATCAACAAGGTAAGAGAATACGCTCTTTCAAAAGGGCAAACTTTGAGATTTCTATTAAGCTGCCAACCTTTGGCACCCTTCCTTGAAATTGATACTGCTGAAATTTACCAAACAATATTTCTTTGCAGACTATCAAGACTTTTGTTCCACCTGGAGCTTCAGAGGGGGAGAGGCAGTCAGTTCGCTTTGAGTGTGGAGTGCTGTGGCTGTAATTGTTGAGCCTAAAACTAGTGAAAGGAAATTCTCAACTGAAATAGAGGCAGATAATGTACCCTAACTCCTCGAGTGTCTCTCTGAGGGGGGTCACTGCAGTGGCTGGTAAAGGCCAAGGATGGTGTCTTATGACCTTCCTGAAGTCTTGCTACGTTCTTGCAAGTTGAACACAGTTTCCTTGAATAGTCAGACAAACTTTCCGACCTCCACCCTGCTTGCTGTACTGTGACCCAGTGATCCACATGACTTTGATAAAACAAATGAAACTGCACTCTTTTCTCTTGGTTCAGAGGAATTGTATTCAGGATTATTTTGTTTCTTTGATCTCAAAAATGCATCACTGGGGACAGACTGGGCTAACAAAGATCCCATGCAAAGAGGTGGAATTTTATTATTATATATGTATTTAATGCCAGTTACAATGCACATTCTCTCAGCTCTAAGTAACAAAAGCCAGAGAGTAACCGAGTGTGTTACTTTGTCAGTACAGAAAGGAACAGTTGCAAATGAAACACACTCGATGCTCGTGGTGTAAATACTTTATACACCCTGTGAGAGCAACTGCAGCGAGCATAAATCTGCATCGGCATCTGCTGAGTCAACCCACTTGGGGAAGAATCTTGATCATCTTCAACAAGTTTGCAATAAAGTCGGGCAATGAACTTCTGAACAGCTGTTCCTCACAGTCTGTGGCTCCACATTGGCAGAGAAGACAGAGCTGAGGTAGACATTATATGATTAGAAGCGCTTCTTGGGTAATTCTTTGTTCTAATGTTATGTATAGATTTATGGATTGTTTCTTTCTTTTTTTCCTGTAATTTTTGTTATTAAGAGTGTATGAAAACAGACTTTTTGTAGTTCTATATGCAGTAATCAAGTAACTTCATCTAACCACGTACATCTATTCACAGTTGTTAGTACATTTATTTGCAGTTAACATTAAAATCCTACTTTTCAAGTAATAAAATCGTATAATTAAATATATGAAAATATTTTTTTGCATTAATATTAATAAATATATGATAATATAACAATCTAAGGGACTATTTTTTAAGTTTACATTGAATATTTTTAATTTTTATATTTACAGCAGATTTTTGATAATAGTTACATACTTTTAAATAAGTAGATAATTTAAATTCAGGACTTTAACTTGTCATGGAGTATTTTTACCCTGAGCTTTTAGTGTTTTTACCTATCTAAATACTTTCTCCAATATTGTGTATAAATATATGAGTGTGTATATACCTTAAAGCATAACGAGAATTATTTCTATTTTTTTCTGTGGTGAGTTTAGGTTCTGTAGGCCTTCACCCTGCAGTTTGTTTACCTTTTCATATTTACCACTGACAGCTTGATTTACAATGTGTGTTATGACCCCGACACAAAGTAGATATTGGGCGGCCAGGCTTTGTCAAACCACTTCGAACCTTTGGGTGTCTCAAAGTGTTTCTGAAACTATCAAAACAAAACATAATTTAATGTTGATTTGCACCTGCTTTAAGCAATCATGTATAAATGTCATTTATCTTTTTAACTTCTATTTATCTGTTATCTATTTACTTCTCCCAAGTAACAGGCATTTTCCACGTCCAGTCCCAGGTGGAAACTTGCATTTTGATAAATTAAAGCCCTGTCAATAAATCTATGAATAAAATGTTCTTATGTTTTCCTTTTCTGTGATGGGCCTTTCCTTATAAATATTGCATTTCAGATTGTGCATCAATGAGACAATATAAAAACAGGTTTATTATCTCGATGAATCATCTCATCGTCTTATGTCATGATGTTTTTATCCTACTGAAGATAAACCGCATTGGAAAAACCTCAGAGTGGTTCTGATCAGCTTGTGTTTCCTCAGATCACAAGGATGAAAGGAACTCTGACCATGAATCATGTCAGCGCTTCCAACCACTGACTAGAAAACTGTCATGTGCTTGATTGACTACATCGGGAACTACATCACATTCAGGAGCTCACACTGGGCCTGATGACCTGAGGGAACTTTCTGGAAGAAATAGAAGGATTACATAATAATTTATTACAGCAAAACCTGATACAGCTGTATCTACTTATACGGCTGTAGCTACTTCTGAGGAAGTGGAAAAGGTCATGGGTTATTGTGGGGTATTTTTAGCTGTTAGCTGAGGGTGTGATCTGGCTGCTCAGTGAGGCAGCACATAGAAGGTTTCAACCAATCCTGGGTGTAAATACTGAAATAATTCATATGCTGAAAATAAGTGTTACACTGTAAGTTAAGGGTAAAAATGCTGCCCATTTCGTTTCATAGGATACTAGTAAGACATTTTATTATTTAACTGTTTAAAATCAATGTTTCCTTTAAATAACACATTAAGCATTTAAAGAAAACCTCAAGTAGTGTTATATATTAACCAGTGACAGGTCATCTGACCCTCACACTCAAAGCTTCACGGTTAAGTTTGGCTTGAATGGCTGAGCAGTGGGTGGTGCAGACATACAGCAAGCAAAGTGGAATTGTATCCATATTCCACAGATAAAATCTGTGGCTGTATATGGTGAATAAATGTGGCGCCTGTTAGTGTTTCTGAGATAAAAATAAAAAGGGACTAGCTTAGATCTGTAAAAAGAATAGCCCAGGGACAGACGTGGAGGAAAAAGAACAATATCACGCAAGGAAGAATTAGGAGCAATGTGCTAACAAGTCCGGCAAAGCACATCACACTCACTATCACAGCACGATTAGTGTAGAAATAAAATGATGGGCTCAACACTTTTCCCACAAGCTCAGCCTGTAAAACTTGACTCCTCTTATTGACTCATCCACTATGATAATCTCTTATCTTAGGTTTCTGTCCATTCAGTGATTTAGAGCCACGCAGGATGGATGGTTCCACAAAAATGCGCAACAACAGACAATTATTTATGAGTAAGTAGCATTCACATTGCAAATCACTAGTTTAATAAGAGAAAAAAAATATTTTAAAACGGCAAGCTTTATAGATTTTCAATTTAATAAAAAGAGTATTAAAATACTTTAAAATAGCAAAAAATATAAATAAATAAAAAGCATTAAAAGCTTTCAAGTAGTAATTCAGAAAAAAATGGAGGATTAAAAGCAACTACTGTATTTGAAGCAAGTATTTTACAGTAGCTACCAAGAAAATGAGCAGCCCCATGGTACACAAATAGCTGCAGAAGAATTAACCTATTAACCTGCTGTTGTTACTTTACCACAACTGTTAGAATGTTTCTCCATTTAGTCAACAAGACTGCGCTCTCTTGGGTGATGTCAGTAACATACTGACCCCAATGATGTCATAGCAGCTGCTATGTTGTTATTAATGGCTGCTCAGATATTCTTCATGAACGGTAACAACAAGGATGCAAGAAGGCAAAAATGTTTGTCCTTATAAGATGATTTTATCTGTTTAGTAACTGTAAAATAAATGTCACTAGGTTTTAGGTCATTGTCATTTTTGAGATCAACATTTTGACTTCATGTCATGTTGAGCAGTGGATATTGTTTTAATTTAATGTAACATTGTGGTATCAAATGGCCACTGTGAGTCACATGGAGTTAAATTCTAATCTGAACCCCCTGAAGCTCCCGACTGCTCCTGATTCTGATTAGCGAATGTAATTTAAAAGCCATCCGGGCTGAATCTTTGGCAGCGGTAAACAACCTTATCTGAACTACATATTGGCACATAGGGTTATTTTTAGATCATATTGTAAAGTTTTAGGTGCATGATTTTTTTATTCCACCCATCCCAGTTTTTTCATACTTTGCACAAATATGACTTATCCTCCAAAACAAAGAGGAATTAAGGGAAATTGTGAATAATTAATGCTCCTCTTTACACTTCAGTTGTGTATTTCAGTGAGCAATGACATCATCTGATTTTTTTGGTAGTCCTCAGTTGGGCTGCAAAACACCTTTGCGGTAAACAACTAGGGTGGGTCACATCAGACTGAATCCTTCAGACCAAACGTGAAACTTATTGAGTTTCATCTCATCTTGATTTTGTCTTCGTTTGCATCCCACGTCATACAAGCAGGTATCAGGATAATCCCTAGATACACTTAATCTCCTCATCAAAACTAAATATAAACTGTGTATATATTTCTTCATCAGCTCATCAGTCTTATTATTTGTTTACCACACAATATATATAATATAAGTAATTTATCTCAGGCACACACCAAAATATAGTATTTACAAAAACTCAAGTGGTTTCATGTACTGTACAATCCATCAGTTTCTGCAACATCCTCAGATTTAAAGTAGCGTATATCTATTGCATGCAAATAAATTTCACTTAAATCTCCATCCAAACCAGGAAAATTCAATCATCAACATTGCCACAGAAACTCAGGTCTCCAGACTAATTTCAGTAAATAATGCTTTCACCAAAAAGTGTCTGCATACCTGCAGGGACTGGCTCAGGCATGGTTATTCCTGTGTCGTGTCTTTGCTGCTGGAAGACTGAGAGCTTGTGCTGCTTATTCCTTTTATTTCTCCCCTGTTATTCAAAACTCTCCTGGCACTCAAGTCACCCACCCTCCAGTGAGGGAGCAACGCAGGAGAGACTGACGACACCCTGGAAGAGTTCAAAAACAGAGGAGCTACACACAGCGCGATAACGGGGGGACACAAGAGGGTTAGGTGATGGTGAAGGGGGTCTTACATGTTTATGATGAGATTAATGGACTGGCTAAACCTGTTGAGCTCCAATGTTGGCTGGAGAGTACAGAATTCACTGAGATGACCAACAACTGACCTCTTTGTGACGCTTTAATCGCCTTGTGACATCTAGCTAATCTTTTGATCATCACCTCTTAAACCCACATTAGGAGCAGGATCAACACATATTTGCAAAGAGTTTTCGTGGCTTTCTTTAGCCCACTTTACTTGATACTATGCTTGATGTGTTGAGTGCGAGAGAATCCAAGAAAATGTGAACACTGGCAGCCAAGAATTAAACTGGTTGTTTATTGTACTCCATGTTATTAATTCTGGCTACACAATACATTATGATCAGAGTGATCGGACCAGATATTTGTAGATTTACCCATTATATCATGAGTTAGTTGAAGTCATGTGTAAAAAACTTTAACATCATATGTTTTCTGAGACCGTGAATGTTGTTAATTTCACAATCAAATGACGCCCAACACTGTAAATTTTTGCACGCTGCCAGACAAGGTGTTACGCATATTCAACAAGTATGGATGTCTATGACTCTGGAGGGGCGGCGGTGGTAGAACAATTAAATTCTTTCATGAGAAATAGTTTGATTTTTTTTTAGGGATTTAAGGATATTTTATACCATTCTTGTGTCTGTAAGCTAAATATAAAAAAAATGATTAGCTTAGCCTAGCAATAAGACAGGAAGCAGAAGGAAACAGCTTCCCTTGTGTGATGGACGCAGCCGCGTCCACACATTGATGAGCTCACCGGCTGCCTGTCGGTAACCCCTCCCTATGCACACACTCACGTTTGTTGTTTTAATATAATTTACACATTTAGGTTTATTTTTGTACGGTGTTATTGTTATTATTAGCGTTTTCATTATATATCACATGAGCGTAGGCAAACAAATAAATACACAACACATAGTCTTTTTTGATTTCAGACATCACATTGATTTTATTTAGTTTAAGCATTACATGGTCACTCAGACGAAAGTGCACACATTTGCGTTGACTATGATTTTGCTGTTGGTTTCGGGTATTATTTGTGGATATAATTCGTTTTGTTTGCTTTATTTACCATGCCTCCTGTTGGGTCCGAGTCTGGCCAACTCCGGCGTTGTGGTGGGGCGTACCTCTACGATTGGGGTCCGGGCAGAAACACCGACCAGCCAAAGGACGGGCGGAAGGATTCCGCCAACTTAAGACCCATTCAGCATGTTCCATCTGCTGTCCAGTCGTGGGGGGGATTTAAGATTTTGTTGGGATTTCGTTTGGTTTAATTTGGGGTTAAATAATTTTGTGTATATATGTAAATATTAGCTTAAATGGGTTTTTTTCTGTAGAATTGTTTTGTTTCCTTTTTCGTAATTTTTAGATTTCTTGTACATTTAATTGATTTAGTTAATTACCCTGTCATTTGTTTTGGTTTAAGCCAAAGGGTATTTAAGGGGTTTCTTTGTTTCATTTGGGAGATGAGAGGTGGAGGTTGTGTGTGGTTTGTGTTCCTTTGGTTCTGTTAAGTCAACCTTTTATGGGCCTAGAACCTTTTGTTGATTTTTTCTGAGTTATCTTTGTCTGGGGAAAAATAAATTTAATCAATTTTTGATAATTTGGAGTCTGCGTCCCTATGTCAACTGCTGGGTCACTCACACTTGCCATGTCTAAAGCTAACAAAACTACCTTCAAGCACCTTAAATTTCACTTCTTAATACAATAAGCCAACCCTATTTTTTAATGTTCAGGTGCTGGCTTCGGCTTTGCTTCCTACTATGGCAAAAACATTATTTAAATAATGACATTTCCCATTTATCTAATGAAGATACAAAAAGCATGGATGCTTACAATTTGTTCATAACTTAACGATCACGCTATCAATCGATCAAATAGTTCATCAAATAAGGAAAACACTGAGAAAAAGCTGGGGTGGGCAATATTTGGGAATCATGCTAGCTGTAGCGTGAGAGTGCTTGGGTAAAGCAACTCTGCTGCACCCTCCCTGTTTTTGCTCCAACTCATGTTTTATTTTGTTTGCTGTCGCTCTCTCTTTTCAGGCCAGTTTGCACCAAAGATTCACACTGAGACAAAGTGTTTGCAGGAAAAGTTGCAGCAGTGTTAACTGGTCGGTCTCAGCTTGACTCAAACTAGCTGATGGTGTCACCTGCAGTTGCTATTGTAATCAGAGGCCTTTTTGAATGTAAAGCATGTCACTTGTTTCAACAGCCAATTAGCTCATACCAATGTCACCTGTTGCTAAGAAATTCAGCATAGAGAGGCCAATACAACACAGAGCCAAGCCTTAATATAGAGTTTAGGAGAGTTGCAAGAGTATTGTGTTCTTTCAGACCACCTGAATTACAATATGTTGAAAGGTTGTTATGGAACACAATGACGTCGAAGATAAACTGCCTACCCCAACTTTAATACCAGGGCACAAGCAGGCTCTGTAGACTGATTTAGCTAACCATACTTTGACACTGCCTGTCTACACTGATATAATAGGACCAGGAAGAAGTGCAGCAACTTCACTGCTGGAATTTTGTGCATCATATGCCAACAAATGGGGAATTTTGACCAGGCATTATGCCAAACTGTGCAAATGTTATGCTCCTGAAAAGCCCCTCTTTAAAGGGGCATGTACCATAACATGTCCCTCTACCCCTTTATTTTAGCAAGAATTGGGACACTCTGCTTATGTGTCACAGCAGAAATGGACAGGTAAGACTAAATGGTCAGTGCATTGGGATTAATTTGTTCTATATCTTTTTA
Organism: Naso thynnoides; assembly: GCA_029783665.1. Lineage (NCBI taxonomy): Eukaryota > Metazoa > Chordata > Actinopteri > Acanthuriformes > Acanthuridae > Naso > Naso thynnoides. The sequence continues at coordinate 12,905,074 of JAQLOL010000014.1, read as the reverse complement.
TTTAATGAATACAAAAGACTAACTGTAACAAAGGAGTTCTTGTGTCTAGGACTGCAACTGATTATTCATTATCGATTAATCTGCCAGTTATTTTCATGATTAATGGAATAATCATTTATACAATGAAATGTGAAAAAGTGTGAAAAGTGTTCATTTCAGTTTCCTAAAGCGCAGTGTGATGCTGAAATGTGCTTCTTTTGTCCAAACAACAGTACAAAACACACAAAGAATCCTCAAGCAGCAAATCCTCACATTAAAGAGGCTAAACCAACACTTCTTTTTACTTTTTCATTTGAAAAATTGTGGAAATGATTAATTTATTTAATAATTAATTAAAATAGTTGGTGATTAATCGACTAATTGAGTAACTGTTGCATCTCTACATGTATCAAACTATTTCTTGGCTGGGAGTTACTTCCATAAGTCTGAACTGTTGCCTGGAAACTGGTTTTGTTACCTTTGGAGAGAACAGGCCAGCTGTATAATAGGCCTACAACAGTGTAAAAACACTCCTATCACTGTAAATTGTTCTTAAGTAAAAGTTTTCTACAAACATGTTACAGCACTACGTAATTTAAGTATAAAAATAAATATATTTCCTATATGGTCAATTGGTTAATTATTATTTTTTTACATATCATATTTTATTACTGGATTTTTTTTTAAAGGAAGCATTTAACAGTTGGTCTGTCTGGAACAATTTTAGCTGTATTAAAGTACATCGTGTTTGGTAATTTAATCTGTAAGAAGTACATTAAAGTAAAACTATATTTATATAAAGTTCAAGCCACTGTTTTTTCCCCTTATGCTATTAAGGTCCTATTTGTAGCACAAACATAGTGTAAAGCCAGACTGACTGTACATGGTCAGCTAACAACAGCCATTAACAGTGTACGTTTATAGTGTTTCCATTCACAGCAGTGTTTGCATCCTTGTCCCTGGCATCTAACAGTGAATATTCACATCTTGGGTACGTCTTTATTACCTGTCGTCATCTGCCCCCTCATTTATCAGAAATGTGCATATGTCTGCCAGAGCCTCCGTGGAGACAAGACCCCTGCTGCAGGGGTCAAAGTGTAAATCTGCGAGTGGGGAAGGCATGTCAGGGACCACCAGGCTGGTGTATGAATATTTGAAATGGTTGAAATGTCTCAAAGAAAAAGAACAGTGGTACAAAGATTGGCGGCTTTGAGAACATATTATTGATGTCACATAGCTTACAGGTTGTTAGCTTAATCCCGCAGCATATCTAGATTTAAATGACTACGGCTCCACTTCCACCAGCTACGACATTATAACTTTGGAAATACATGCTTTAGCTATGATAATCCAATTGTGTGATAGGGGACTTCTTTGTCTGCTTTTTAGCTTTATAAACATAATATAAACATATTTATATTCATCACAGAGACATAAGAGTTGTATCAATAATTTTATTTAGAAATCAGGAAACAAGCAATTAAGTGTCAATCCCAAATGTTGAACATTTTTTGTAACCTCTTAATGTCCATTATAAAGTGCAAGAGCAAAGCCTCTTGAAACTAGCCTGCATTATTTGCAAAGTAGCAGTGAAAAAGCAGTAAAGTGGTGAACAGCAAACCACATAAATGACGAGCGGGGAGAGTCATTTCAAATAGCCCTGATGCAGAAAATGGAATCACAAAGAAAGTTTAGAGCATGGTAATAGGAGTGTGTGTGTGTGTTTGTGTGTGTGTGTTTGTGTGTGTGTGTGTGTGTGTGTGTG
>JAQLOL010000014.1:12884429-12903230 GCA_029783665.1 Naso thynnoides | reverse complement strand
TCAAAAAGTATTCTAAATTGTGAATAGATGAATATTGGCAACATAAAAATAACTCTTCCCCAGCCAGCATCCTGCGTATATAATGAGATTAGCTGGTGATTAGTCCGGAATCTGTGAAAATATGGCTTAATAGAGTCACTGCAAGTACAAATTTAAATTGAATTTTACAGAAAAATTTGCTTTGCTTGGTGAGGCTTCTAGCTGATGTGGTATTTTTAAAAGAAATGCTGAAATGTCCATTTCAGACCCATAGCATTTAAAGGATGGAAAACTGAGAAAACCCTACAGACGGTGGCAGATGTACAGTAGTTATTGCATCAGGAGCCTGCAGATGCTCTTTTACGCTGCTTCTCATCAGTCCTGCCAAGCTTCCTCACTTTCTTATATTTTTTTGCCTTTTCACACAGTGTTGAGTGAGACACTGGTGGCTTTAACATGAACTTTATTGGTGCAGTGCGACTCTTTTTATGGACTGTCTCTTACTTAGGTTGTGCATATCATCTGTGCACTTTCATAACCGCCACAACTCGTGTTTAAGGAGACATTTCTTAACTCTGAGGGTTAGGGCCCACCGATAAATCAGCTTGCTTGACGATATTAGCATGTATTGGTATCAGCATATATGTTATCAGTTATGAACTGATATTAAAATTGTTTTTGAAGGGTAGAAAAATGCTTGGACTAGTGATTTAAGGTGGTGTAATTATGTAGTTTGTCCAGCAGAGGACTGTCCATTGTTTATTAATGAATAAGTAAAGTTTTTACTTTTCAGTGCACAAATGTTTCGAGAAAAGTTTGTTAAATTTTAATATAGCCTGCCTTAATTTTATCTTTATCACAAGTATTTGTTAACCACATTCTGCTACATCTTGTTCCTGTAGTTAAGTCTGTTCAGATTCTTTTACATTTCATGTCATGCATTTCCGGTTTTATTTTGTAGTGCTCACCTCTGTTTCCTGTTTCAGATTTGTCCTCCTGCCTTCCAGTGTTTTTCCCCCTGTTTGATTACCTGCCCCACCCTAATTTACTGCGCCTGTGTTCAACTGTCTCCCCACCAGTGTCTGTATATGTAGTCCTGTGTTTTCCCTGTCTAGTCCCCACTTTGTGTTGTCCCTCCGTGTCAGCTTACCAGCATTCCTTGCGTTATTCCCGTAGTAAGTGTATGACTAGCCTTTGTTATCTTGACCTTGTCTTTAACCTGTCAGTTTTGTACTTTAGCCTGATTGGACTAATTCTCTGTGTACCGAACCTTGTCTCCTGCATTAAAGACTGTTCTGCTGATTGTATCCCTGATGCTGCGTCTGCATTCTTGGGTCATCTCTGTGTTCATGATACATTCAGCTGATATTATGTAGGCGTATATATAATCCGGCAAATTTATCAGAAATTTAAATTTAATTGCTTAATATTATTGGCATCGGCATTGACCCCCAAAAACTGCCATATAGATCAGGCCCTACTGCAGATAATTCTGCTGTTTCCTTTGTTGTCTATTACTTTGTTGTCGTGTGACTTTTTGTCAGGGTGCAATATATTTAAAAACTTTGCAGCCTACTCTAAAATCTGCTGTTCAATCTGATAAGGGAATTGAATTGGAGGGCAACTATAAAAATCTGGGGACTTTTACTGATAGCAAACTTTAGACGCAGTCACAGAGATAATTTGCAGGGAAGTACAGTAACTTCTGTTTTCCCAGCAGACAATGAAATCTTTTAAGATCTGCTAAAATTCTGACCTTATTTGACGAGGTTTTACTGCCTTAGCTGTGCGTATTGCAGTTATTGGGTTAGGGGGTTTTGTGAGTAACTCCAGTACACTTACCGCTCTGAGCTACACACAAATAACTGAAATCTGTGAGAGTCATGTGCTGAAAGACAAACATTGTTTTTGACTTGCAGAGGCAATGATACTCTCTGGCTGCTGCTTCGCACTGGATAAACTTCAGAGCAGAGGCACCAGAGTGTTATTTATTCCTTCTGCAATTAGATGGCCTCATTTAAACATGAAATGCAGCAGCAGTGTTTGCCTGTATACTGCAACAGCTTAGTAATTTACATTAAAAGCTGACAAATTGGTGCACTGTCTGGTGGGTACTATACTGCAGGTATATGCGGTTGATTTATGGATCATAGTGTGTGATATTAAGATTTCACTCTCAGGTTTTATTGTGGGTTTTGTTTGTTTATTGTGATATTTCTGCAAAACATATTTCCCTTATGGCACAACATTTTTGCAAGAATTGGAGCTATAATGGTGTTATATTTAAAATAAAAGTCATCATAATGAACATTCCGCTACAACTTTGGAAAGATTTCCCCACATCCACATTTGATATAATTTAAACAAGATTTTCGACTTTACCTATATCTTTTTTAAAGTGTTGAAATGATTGAAAGCGACACTTCATTTTCTTTCATTTGGTTAAATCTCAGTTGAATTTTGCATTATGTTTAATCAGTATCAATCAGACCTTTGTTGCAAGTTTTTCACAAAGAGAATCATTTGTGAACTTCTTAACATTGCGGAGGGAAAAGTACTTGTATCCATTTTGTTCAGACAAACAAATGGTTATGATAATGCAGTTAAGTGAATGATTAATCTTAGTATTTACGTAAGAATTTCGAGCAATTCAAAGTTAAAGTTGACACATTTCCTGGCCCTAGTTCTCAGTACAGCATCATTCATATATGACACGATAACTCCATCTTGTGGATATGAGAAGAACTTCTTCTTAATTTACCGAGGGAGATTCTTACTTGCTCACTCGACAGCTGTTCATACACAGTTACATATTAATAAATAATCTAAATAGCATGTAGTACATTTTTCCAGATTCCATTCCTGTCAGGCCAACTGAGCATGTTAGATAATGACATCTACTAAAAGATTCACACACAAAGTGCATAAAATGCACACAATATTTGATAGTTTATATATTCTATAATTTAATTACATTTACTTATATTAAAATAAAAATAACAGGTAAATACCATCAATCAAGCTGATTAATAACATAATTGATTAGTGACTTTTTTTTTTTTTAATCTACATTATATTTCAGACAGGAACAAGAAAGATCACTTCAACAACACTTTAGTTTATGTTCAAGCTCCTGCAAAAAAAAAAAAAAGGCCTATCGCAGATATATCAGTATTGACATCTTTGTTCTATGATTAGTGCTGATATTAAAACTGTTTTTAAAGCTGGAAAAAAAGCTTGGTCCAGTGATGTAAAATAGTGTAATCACATAGTTTTTCAAACAGAGGGCCGTCTGTTATTTAATTGGTTATAAGTGAAGTGTTTACCGTTCAGTGCACGGATGTTTGGAATAAAGTTTTTTAGATATGCTGCCTCCATTAGCCTACATCTTTGTCACACAGATTTGATAACCGTATACAAAATATTATATATAGAATATCGGCTGATATATGGGATATCGGAATTTTCTTACTTGCGTTTCTTAAAATTTAAAAAAAGGAATTTTCTCACTTGCTGACCAACTCTCTTTTGTGCCATTCAGAATATGATATTAACTTTTTCTTTGCAATTAAATTCACAGCTGAGTTTCTTTCCCAGTGTTCACTTCACTTTTGTGTAGACTTCAGTATGGGTGCTATGCCATCTTTGACCACACAAACTGACCGATCTGATACAGCAGTCACAACCCAGAGGGACACTGTTTCACTGACCTAATGAAACCTGATAAAAACCAAGAAAAAAGCAGTACGTGTAGTACACGGTAAGTTATGATACTTCTGGTATGTTGAACTGGGAGGAGGGGCCCAGTTTGAATGTTGTGTTTACAAACAGCAAAGAAAGAATGCTTCTGACTCCACCTTTAACTGACACAGCTGCTTCACAGCTGTTGTTAAAACTTGTTGGATGTAGTTTACTGTTATATGTGACAGTTAATAACTCAATGATGTTATGATGCCCACAAAAGTGTCATTATATTTTGCGTAAATGTATTTATACTTGGTTTTATTGTGTTGAATAATTTAAGTAGAGTATCTGCATTTATTTTGAAAATAGGAGCCTAAACATTGTTTTTATATGAGTGATCCAGTGTAAAAACATCTAAGTTGCTATTTTTTCCACAGTAGGTGGCAGTGTGGGCCATGGTTTATAGGAAGAAATGTAGTCAGTTCCTCGCTTTCTGCTGTCCGTTGGCAACTGTCTTTCAATTACTTCATACAACTTGTTATACTACTGAGAGTCAATGGAGGGAGAAAAAGACAACATTAGATCCTCTTAACCAGAAGGGCAGCAAACTGTGAAGTAGCCTTGCAATTACAGTTAAATGCAATAAGTAAATCATAATCAATATAAATCAGTTTGGTCAGAATCAATATGTGGGAAAATCTCTTGGATGGAGTTGGAATCATATATGCATGTTGACAAGTCTCCTCTTTCAGTTGGTCTTTTATTGTTATTTTATTGTGAAATTTAGAGTAGTTTAAAAGCTTAAAGTCATGCTTTAAACTAACTTTTCATTATTATGCCTTGTGCACTTACAAGCCTGATAAACATATTTTTAGGCTGACATTGTGACAAGGTGTAACATCTTGAAGAAGTACTTTGAAAGAAGACAAGCCATGACTAACTGTGACACTCAAACAGTCCAGCCGTTGTTACTGTTCTCTTCACTCTAACATGATGAAAATAATAGTAATAATAAACGTAACATTAAATTTAGTCGCTCATCATCTGGCTTATATCCCTTCAGTCTCTCCATCCATGCACCCTTGTTGGCCCTCGTGCTCAATGTGATCTTGTTAATTGCTTCCAGTATCTGCTTTTATGTCACAAGCCTAATCCTCTGGCCCCATGTTCAGTGTTATTAGAGGAAGGTGAGGAATGAAAGATCCAGAACAGCTGAAGGTTAATGTACAGTATAAATGCTTCACATGACATTGATGGATTAGTCAAATGTTCATTATGCTGTAAGCTTGTATTTATAAATGATGACATATTGCCTAAGGATAAAACAAAGCAATGCATCTTTGCAAAAACAACCAAATATTGTTTTGTTCATCCTCCCCCTTAAAAATATCTAGCATGAATCAATGAATGTTGAGATCAGCAAAAGGGCAAAATAGCATTTAGGTTTGTATGGTAGATTCTTTATGTTAATGAAACCCTAAAGAGTTTGCAGATGTTGAGGTACCCCTGATTGCTTTGTATGCACTACATTGGTTTATAATTGGGTTTTCATAAATAAAAAAATGTATCATTAACTCATATTCTTTATAGCAACTTGATTATTAATGCAAGACAGCAGATATTTAAATTTTCTGTGGTTTAGGGATTCATTTCTGTTCAAAGTATTTGACACATTTTGACTCACAATGACATTTAGTGTGAAGGCAGAAAAATTGAAAATCGAATTTAATTAAAATGAAGTCACACAAAATAATATTTTTGACTTACAAAGTGCAGAATATACAGTACGCAATGTCACAAAATATACATTCACGAAAGACCACTAAACAATATTTTACATTCAGTTTTTTTAAAACTAACATGTTGATGAAACAAAAAGTTTTCTTGAAAAATGTTTTTCTACGTACAAAGATTTAGATTTTAAATAGACATTCCATTTTTCTGCATCATCCTTGTTTTAGATATGTATCTTAAATAAAGTTTCAATGGAAATGGCAAACACACTCTTTACTTTACTCCTGCTGTTTAACTAAGACACATGATGACTTTTGTGCAACCCAGAATCCAGCCAACATTCTTCCTTTAAAGCAGCTCTTAATCTGCTCCAGCAGCCTGATCTCCTTTCTGCCTTCACTCCCCTCTCCCTCGCTCACCTCTTCAACTGCATAAAAATTGATGACTCCAGCTGGATGGTCGAGGTATATCCCGATGGTGCTGCACTGGGGAATACCCCAGATTTCTGTGTTAAGGCCATTGAACCACACCTGGTAGTGGGATCCGCCCCACCCGATACCCCAGGACTGCTCATTCTCGCCAAGCCCGCAGGGACCGTCGCTTCCCCTCCTCCCTGCACTTTCATGGGTGACCCCCACAACTGCCCATCCTGAATATTTCACTTCCCAGTAAGCCCTGAAACCCTGGATGCCCTCTTTGCAAAGCACCTTAAAGGGAGAGGAGATGAAATTAGTTGAGCACAGGAAGGAGTGTTTCACCTCTGGATTTGCTGTTAAAAACAAACCTGGGGGGTGTGCTCGTATCTCTCTGGTCTGTCCAAGACAGGACAAGTGACGTCATCAGTCATGCGTGACACCTTGGATCCGCCCTCTGTGATCCACAGCATCTTATTGGCTGTCTTGTCATCCAGGGAAAAGTTGATCCAGTCTGTAGGATGTGGAAAATTAACAGCCACGACAGTCAGAAAGAGAAATCATACATCATGAAAGAGTTAAAAAACATTTTGTAACTTTTAAATGATTGTTTTTACGTTTTAAAAGATCAGCTCTGCATGTGGGCTCAGGGATGTTTGGCTCATAGTTCGGGATTTTTCCTGAGGGAAAAGAAAAATTAAAGTGTGGGTAGCTGATTATAAAATGACAACAAGATGATACAGAAACAAGCAAAATGATTTTTTCCTAACACAATAAATTAAAACAAGTCCTTGAAGAAATTTCTTCTTACCTGTTGGAGGAGCCACAACTTTGGATTTTGTTCCTGTAGATACAAAACAAGTGTTACTATCAGCTATTCTGTACTTATTGGATACTTTGCCTTTGTGTAGGAATATTTTATGCTAGCATACATGAAATTTGTACAGAAAAAACTTTGTTCTGTTTTAAAATCTTAAGAGGAAGTTAATCTCTAGAGATAAATCCTCATTTGATCATATACATTCTGACTCAAGAAGAAACTCCTGACATATTTTTCCTGCCACTAATTAATTTGTACTGTATTCTACATTATCACGCATAGAAAGGGCGCTCACTCACCAGATCTGCTGGTTGCAGGCATGATTCTCTTGTTGGGAGCCCTGGTTGGCATCTTTATCGCTTCTAGTCGTGTTGAGGTTTCCTGAATGTCGGTGTCTGTCAGCGGCAAACTGCTGCGATGATGCAAATGGCTTCTTTATATACCCTTAGAGAGAGAGAGGGTATTAAAGGTTTTGGGGGCCCCTGGGGCTCCCTCAGCGAGATTTTGGTAAGGTATGTAGAGATAATGAGCTCACTGATGGGTGCGTCATGGAGCTGCCAAACCAGGGTATTCAGGTCAGTGCCAGCACCTGACCCGCTGACCCATATCTATCAGAGTATTTCTCAATTTGATGTTCCATTATCCTGTCATCTCTTTGAAATCGAACTCACAACTCTGAAACACTATAACTGAGGAACAGTGGGGTCACGTAAGACTGGAAAAACAGTTTTCAAGGAACTTGGAGGAATTTGAAAAAATGGTAATGGAGAGACAACCAAACCTCGTTCAATGGAGTTTCAGAAGAGCACTTAGAGGACATAATAGCTGTTGTACCGTGTTTGATTTGCCTGTTATATGCTTATATTATTTTTGTGGTAGATTTTAGATGGAGTCCTTGATTGGATTGGACTGAAATGCTTCTATTACGGTATATCAAGTACATCACAATAAAAACATGAGAGTTGCGTTTCTTTCTCACATTTAAGTCTTTCAGTTATGCACTAAGCAGAATTGGTGCAGAAAATTTTGTGTTGAAAGATGGATTCAACTCATTGCAAGATATTCAGACCTACAGACTCCATGAAAGTCAAAACTGGAGTCACGACCTTAAAGATCCAAGTAGCCTTTCATCAGGCTCACAGCTCTGTCACTTGTCTGTCAACAGTATTTGGAAGCTGGTGCCTCGGTTCTGCTCCTGTGAGAGGAGAAATAAAGATCAGACAAGCACACGTGCAACCACTCCTCTTCTTCACTTCCAATAAATCCCACTAGGCAGTTTGGATGCTATAGTTCCTGGTATATAGTGTGTATGTGGTTTGTACTGTAATCGCCCGGTCAGTCATGTGCTGGCAGGCAGGAACACAAGAAGGACGACACATCCTTGACTAAAAGTTTGGCAGTTTGCCGCCGCAGTAAACACCAGAGACGCGCAATCTGCCCGCGGAGCAGAGGGTATATCACAAGAGAGGGTTTACGACCAGTGACATGCCTTTTCTTTTAACCTATGCTATGTACATTAAGGCATCTGATTGTAAATAGTTGATCTGATAAAGCAGGACAAGCCTGGCATGGCAAAAACCAAGGAACCCTCAGGCAAGTGACTCGTGGTCAACTCAGTATTTAGGTTACTGGGTTGTATTTCCTTGTGTTGTGGATTTGGCTTGTATAGCCTATATTTCAATAAATGATTATCAAATGGTTTTTAACATACTGCATTCAATTGATTTATTAATGCCTGTTACATCATGATGCCAATGTACTGTGTGTATGATGTTTTTTATAAGTAAATTCAACTTGATTGAATTTATGTGCATTTACAAATATATAGACAGTTTTATGGATGTCTGTTTTATTGCAAGATTCATTTAAAAAATCACCTCTAAAATTAATGTATAAAATTATTTTTAAAAATTTCATATGTACCTAAATTAATATTACAATTGGGTGCTTACACAGCTCTTTCAGTGAAACCTTGACAAAGATCCTAATCAATTACAAAGATTTGAACCTTTATTTAACTATGTTAGTCCCACTGAGATTAAGAATCTCTTTTCTAAGAGAGACCTGGCCAAGACAGTCAGCAGCAAAAATTCAAAGTTCCAGACAGTCACAGAGTTTAAATACAATTATCAAGCATTAAAAATTGAAGTCGAAGAACTCTCTAAGAGTCACAACCAGGCCAGCTAAAAACATCAGCATCTAATAAAATCTGCCTCAAGATTGTTCATTTTGGATTTAAAAGCATTTAACGAGACTCGCTCTTTCAAGTCATTATGCAACAAATTTCATGTTGATGGTGCTGAGTACTGAGATGCCCCTTTAAAAAAAAGAAAAGAAAAAAAATCAATGTGAAAAGAGGCATACCAGGTAAATACTAAGTATTCTGATTTTTTTCAATTTTGAACATATTCATATTTTTCAGTACTCAACATTTGCACCTGTTTGACCCTTGTGCTACTTTGCAACTACTCAGAAATATATGTGTGTGTATGTTTGTGTGTGTGTGCATCGATGCAGTCCGTGTGCAATGTGGAAAGATCAGCGGTAAGGATGTGGAAAAAGTGGGAGGGGTTACATGGTAATGGTGGGGGTGTCCTGAGCACACTGAAGCATCCATCGAACCTTTTTAAGAAAAAACATACATACAGAGCTCCAATTACAAGCCTCTTGCCTGCCTTCTTTCCTATTGCAAAGTTTGATCTCACGTTCATGTCCACGCCATCAGCTCTGATCCCTTCACCTCTGACCTGGATCAAAGGTATATAAGAGCAGCACTGAGCTGTCACACAAAGGAGCCAACAGAGACTCATCACACTTACAGTGACCACTGACATCAGACAGGAGGCAAGATGCCGACCACCACGAGAATCATCTCTGACACCAGGAGATCAGAAAAAGGTGAATTTTATTTGCTTTATTTGACAAAAACCCCATATTTCTTGAGCACATTCATCCAGATTCCTGAGAGCATAAACCTTTAACCTTTAAGCATTTAATGCATCTAATACAAAAATCATTATCATTAATGCTTTGAATGCACTGATTTATTAACCTCCGCTTGTGTGTGCAGCAGTCGGTCTTATTTTTTACTATCCTCAGAGGAAGATCCTGCTGAACGGGTCACTGAGGTTTATGTGTGTGCGGAAAGCGCCGTATTTCACTGCCTGATGTCATGCTTGTCGTTAGGAGGGGGCGTATAATGGTTTTATTGCCTGAGAGCAGAGGTCTGTGAGTGTCAACATCATCTGCGTTAAAAATGATTTAGAACGCTGCATGTATTAAACATGCTGTATTTAAAGAATGATGCCAGTCTTGAAAATGGGGGTCATTGGGTAGCTCTGCAGCCCTTATACTAAGTATCACAGTATGTAATACTAACTCATGGAGGTCAGCTTCTATAAATTGTGCCAATAAAGAAACCCGTACTGTACTGTACTTTCTGTCTTGTGAGAAATACAAAGATGTGAGAAAAGACTTTCTGTAAAAAACTAAAAAACATGTCCTGAGTGAATACATCTCCTCGATCTTCAGAAACTATCTGTGTGGGGAGAAATTTGTGCAACATCAGCTGCAAAACTGCTTTACACTAAGCATCTCTGAATAATTATATCATAAACTGAATTGAATTTTAACAAGATCTAGAAATAATGTGGAGTCATAACTTGCAAAGGTATCATCTCACACTTGGTTTAAGTTACTGTTAAAAAAGGTTTCCTGTTAAACTGCTTAACTGTTTCCTGTTTAACTCAACAAAGCATTAAGGTATTAATAAAAAATGCACCTCCTCACATGGTTAAATTTCATTCAATTAATTTGCATTTTCATTTCAATTTCAATTTCAATTTTACAACCGTAATCAAAAACATTCATTCAAATCCTGTCACGACTCGACTAACAAGCCTACTTCAAATGACCGCATTGGTGCTGAGGCTGATTTTAGGCTTAAATGTTAAAAATGGTGTCGTGTTGTAATGAGAACAGACAAAGCAGCTATTTTCACCACCTTGTGCTAAACCCAGACAGGTGGCTTAAAATTCCCACATGGTCTCTCAGCCTCCAGTCAACACAGAGATAAATAGCAGCTCATTTTAACATGACATGCATGCCGTGCAACGTAAAAATAAGTCAAGTTTGAAAAATGTGGATAATGAGCAGCCTTGCTGTGAACTCTTCCTCTTAACATTACAACCCCTTACAGACAATATTGTGATTTAATTAGATCTAACTATATCATCTGTCTTGTCAAGATGAACTTCACAACCATTCTGAGATGATACTGATGTGTGAATGATTAATAGTTTATTTTAGAGGTGGTGTTCCTTGTTGGTATAAATAAAACACATTAATTACATTGACATCTTAATGCTGAGGGGATTAAGTGTCTCCTCTTCCTGATTGCCATCCTGAAAGAAAAACAACACTGATGAATAAATTCTTACACATGATGCCAAAGTGTAAGTTACAAATTGGGCATGAGAGATAAGCCAGTTACGTAACTATAACTTCTCAATTAATACCTCGCAGAAAGTTGTGGCACATTAAAGCCTCCTATAATTAAGCTTAATTTGAAATCTAAATGCTAACAGACTAATTATTTTCAGTCTGTACTACTCAAAGCTCTTTTTATTAAGGGGAGTCCCCTAAATTATTGAGTTTAGGAATAAAGATGTGTTACAGCAGCTATGTTGCCACAGCCACTTTCAATTTGAAAGGCTCTCTTGTCATTTTTTTTCAGATAACTTTACTCGACTCCTCTGGTTATTTACTTCAGTAAGCAAATGTTTATCTGATGTGAGCTTGTGTCATGTCCCTCTTCTTATCTGGTTCATTGCTCTGAGCTTAACGCTGCGCTTTAGTGTGACCCAGGCCAACACTGCAGCATGTGAGGTGTCTTGATTATTCCAACCTCCTGGCATTGATCAACCACCGGCTCCAGGAAATATGCAGACACTGATGTGATGATCTGACTAAGACAGATTGTTTTCTAAGTATACATCGTTTGGCAGAGGTTCACTTCATCATCTGCTGGAATTCACCTGACGCACACTGTCGCCCATACTAGCCAAGTGTTTCTATGGTGTAAACAAACTTGTGTTGTGTTTTTGTTTTTGTAGCCAAAAAAGTCAAAGCTGGAAACACGCCGGCAGGTAAGACACTCTTGTTTTTACCTCCTTAAATGCAGATAAAATATTAATTTCTCTACAGCTCTTCTGGCCTTGCCTGACATTTATTTGATGTTTTTCTGTCACTCATTCCTCAGAGAAGATCCCCACCTATGAGCCAAACATCCCTGAACCAAAATGCAGAGCTGAACTCATCAAACGTGAGACTCTTTAATGTGCTTTTAATGTTTAAATGGTTTTATCCAGGCTTAAATTTTCACCAGCTTCCTGTTTCTTTCCATTTATTCAGACTGGATTAACCTTTCCCTGGATGACAAGACAGCCAATAAGAAGTTGTGGATCACAGAGGGTGGAGCTAAGGTGGCCCGTATGACCGATGACCTTACTTGTCCCGTCTTGGACAGACCAGAGCGATATGAATACGCTCCACAGGTACAGTATGGGAGACATAGTTGAAATGTATTCTACCATGCCGAACACATGCAGCAGTATTGTGTTTATTTAAACCCTCAGCCAACTAGTTTGGCTTTGCAAGACAGAGAGAGCGAGCCAACTCTGAATTCTCCCTTAGTGGCAGCTACAATAAATCTCATCCTCATTCTCGTTCACGCTCCTGAAGGTTCTTTGCAAAGAGGGCATCCTGGGCTTCAGAGGATACTGGGAGGTGGAATTCTCAGGATGGGTTGTGGTTGGGGTCGCGTACGAGCGAGCAGGGAGGAGGAACTGTGACGGACCCTGCGGCCTGGGAGAGAACGAGGAGTCCTGGGGCCTTGGCTGGAGCGGCTCCAGCTATCAAGCCTGGCACAAAAGCCAGACCACAGAGATCAAAGGGTTTCCTAAGCACTCCACAATTGGTGTTTACCTTGACCAGCCTGCAGGTGTCCTTAATTTCTACGCTGTGGAGGAGGCGAAGGAGGGAGAGGAGAGTGCAGGAGGGAAGGAGGTTAAACTTTTGCAACAGGTCAGGAGCTCCTTTAAGGAGAAAACAATACCAGGGTTCTGGGTGGGGAACCAGTCACACTGTCTGATCACAAAGAAGGAGGAATAAAGGACTGAGTCAACATTACATCATCATATGTAAAAGTTACTGATCAAGAGCCGAACATTTAGAATAAAGCTTCTATCATGGCAGCTTTAAACACACGTACGCAGTCCCATTTTTCTTCCACCTCATCAGGACATAAATCCTGTGCACACTGCATCATAATTTAAACACAAGTGCACATGAAAATTATTCCTTTTGTGCAGTGTAGCTAAGGCAGATATCGTACATAGGTTAGTATAGGTGTCGTTAAAGTTTAATGAGGTCGATGCTCAGTTGGGGTTCCTCTCTGACTTTCTATTGTTGTGGACTTTCTGAAACCTTCAGACCTCTCAAGGCTCATACTGATATATTTATATTTATTTAATGTACAATAATTCATTGTTGATGTTTGCATAAAATATGTTGTATTTGGTCTGACTGTAGAATGTTAAATATGCTAGATTTTAAAAACAATAATAAAACACTGATTAAGAAAGATCTTGTCCTCATTTTGTTCATCCAAATATTACATATTAAAAAGTAGTGCTGCACATTAGACTTATAAAAGTCACTGGTAACAGAGTAAAAAGGGTTTTTATTT
The DNA here is from genome assembly GCA_029783665.1 of Naso thynnoides. Lineage (NCBI taxonomy): Eukaryota > Metazoa > Chordata > Actinopteri > Acanthuriformes > Acanthuridae > Naso > Naso thynnoides. Next base: position 12,889,852 of record JAQLOL010000014.1, on the reverse strand, counting down.
AACTTAAAGTTATGTTTAAGCTCACATTTGCATGTCCTTAAAGTCGAATTTTAGCAATACACTGTTTCATATTGTAATCAACAAACACAAATCACTCAACTCCTCATTTGCACACATTAGGCTCCTTTTGCACCAACAGAATTGGAGCCAGTTCTCAGGTCAGCAACTATATTGTGTTGGAACAAGGTTGCTTGTAAATTATGAATAAGCAAGCAAGTGCAAAAGCAAGTGGTGCTACAAGTAATGGGTTCTATCTATTAAAAATCAAAGTAAAACTAAAAATGGATAAACAAATATAAGTGCAGTGGATGCAAGACTTGGTTTCTCAGTTATCTCAGCTCCATAGAAGGCGTAGAAATCAAAAATAAATGAAAAATTGGCCTCATAGTTTAGCCTTTTGTCTAGTTTGGCAGAGATGTCTTTGTTTACTCGGTTCTCCTTCCTCCTGTACCAGTCGTGCTGACAACACAGACACGACCAGCTCCTGAGTCTTACTTTCCGTCATGTTTGCAATCATCTTCTTTGCTTTTCTGAACACACTCCTAAAGTTTCAGTGGCATCAAATGTCTGTGCCAGCCTCACTTATATCCATATGTCAAAGTCAAGGCCATACACCCCTTTGACCTCCTGCTGAGAAGCCGTTCCACTGACCTCCACACCTCTTTCAGACACTCCAAAAGCCCCCCTGCCCCTTCTTCTCTGAGGGTATAAAAGTCAAATGGACAGCAAACACTTTAGTGCCTTTACGTGGATGAATCACAGTTTTTCGAAGCCTTTGGACGTGGATTATCACACAGCCTCAAGATGCCAACCAGACCCAATTCTGCAATAATCCTCACAGGGAGCCTAAAACAAGGTACAACAAGTTTTCTACAATGTAAAACCATCTTCATACAGGATTCATTTATTTATTTGTATTGTAACAAACATTTTGTGTGTAAGCATCTTCTCAGATAAGTAAACTGCTTATCTACTGATACAGTTACACACGTACTGGACTTCTCTCACAAATCTTTGCCTCTGCCTGCTCTGACTCAGATGGCGGTAGCTGTCTTTTTAGATACTGTATTTTGTTACCACCACTTTTGTGCATTTACAACGCCAAAAACCCCCTTAAATGTGAATGTCAAGCCAAAATGAGACATATGCCAGAAACACCCACACATCAACACATGCTGTGATTTTTATTGAATTTGTTTTGATTATACGGTAGAACATTTTAGAGCTGTAAGTTCGATTATAAAGAAGGAAGAAGAATCTTAGGGTTTATCGCACCTTCACTCATTGCAGGGACACGAATGTGTAGGAAATGATCGCAAAGGCTTGTGCCAAACATAATTTAAATATAGTAAAGTATTTTAAATGTATGGCATGATGCAGCTACAAGAATAGATCTGTCTTTGTTTAATTTCTTGAGGGATTTTAGCCTCACTCACAATTGGTCCAAAAATTCCCCCGTATAGTGTTTCATATTAGGATTGTTATGTGGTTGCTTTTCATATCCTTCTTCATATCCTAGCAGTTTAACCTCTGACCTTAATCTTTTTAGGGAAGAAAGTTAAATCCAACAAGAATGAGAAGACTGCAGGTAATGAATTCACATGTATTAGCTTATTTATGCTCTTTATGTGGTGAGCGTGACTTACATTTGAGTCAATTTCATCTCCTTGCAGAGAAAGTGCCCGTGTATGTACCGAACATCCCCGAGCCAATGAGCAGAGCTGAGCTCATGAAGTGTAGGAGCAGATTATTAAATTACATTATTTAATGTACAGCATTCAGGATTGATTTAAAAAAAAAAAAAAAACATTGCCTGATTTTCTCCTGCAGATTGGGTGAATTTATCCCTGGATGAAAAGACGGCCAACAAGATGCTGTGGATTTCTGACAGCGGGTCAAAGGTGTGTCGCAGAACTAAGGAGATTTGTCCTGTCCTGGACAGACCAGAGAGATATGAGTACTCTCCACAGGCAAGTCAGAAAAAAAAACAAAAAACACAAATACACTTATAGACTGTCTGCTAAAGAAGCAAATGCTTTTTTCATTTTTTCTTTCTTTGTGCATTTCTTCAAAGGTGGTGTGCAAGGAGGTTATCTGGAACATGAGGGCTTACTGGGAGGTGGAGTACTCGGGGTGGGTGGTAATTGGAGCCACCTATGAAGGAGCAGGACGGAGGGCAAATTCTGGGCCAAGCGGCCTTGGAGAAAATGAGGAATCCTGGGGTCTCTGTTGGTCAGGAACACATTACCAGATCTGGTACAATGGTTTAAACAAAGACATAAACGATGTCCCGTTTGGCTCCACAATAGGAGTTTACATCGACCAGCCTGCAGGGATTATTAGCTTTTATGTTGTAACTGGTGAAGGTGCAGAGAGGGAAGTTCAGCTGCTGCACAAAGTTAAAACTACTATTGACAATAAGATTCTTCCAGGTTTCTGGATGGGAATTCAGTCCTCGTGCACAATACTGAAGAGATCGGAATGAATCACTAAAGCTGACAATCAGTCAGTGTAAGCATATTGATGATTTAAGGATTTAACACTGTGGCTAATACAGCATTCACATATTCCTGTAATTATTATTTAAAAGTGGAGTTCAGGACTTTTATGTATAAATGAAAGTCCGTTACATTTAAGCTCTTGCCAAAAGGGTTCACATAATGCATCATTAAACCTATCACCACCTGGTAAATCTCTGTGTAATTTGCAGAACACCAGAGATTTTAAATCTTGAGTCTTTGGTGACTTTGGCAGCAAAGCTGTTACATTCACCCAGCCTTGGTCCCATTCTCAGCTGGTCAAATGTTCACACTTTGTCACGTTTGTTGGCATCTCATACAGAAGCAGAGAGTATCCCATAGAGTTTGTGTCTGACACACCAGGCTTCCAACAAAACTCCATTGTAAACTCACGGACACACACATGCACACGCACAGAGGTCAAGGTAGAGTCATGGGTCACACACGGCAGTTGTCAGGGGAAAAGAGTTTGAGACCCATGTGAACCTGAAAGTTAAAACTTTTTAAAGTGTCAAACCAACAACCTTTTCCTAAACCTAACCATGTACTTTTGGTGCCTAAATCCAAATCAGCTGCAACTGTTTCACGACATAAACCACATGTTTAGAAAAGCTTTGTGACAGGACAGCTTTGCTTGTTGGTCACAGACACTCAAGTGCACCTTGTGCATCTATCAGATGACAAAGGGAATGACAAAAGTGGTGATTTTTGACCTGCTGGTAAGAGAAAAGGCATCAGCTCTACTCTAATTATGGATGAAAAAGAGAATCATTTAGATTTAGATGTTTCATGGGTTTCTCAGAATTTTTTTCAACTTTTGTGTAATTTTTTGTCTAAATTTTTTTTGTCTGAAAATTCTTTGTTGTACACTGTATGTTTGGCTTGATAGCAACAGTTTGGATATTTTGAACTAATTGTGATGTTTAAGAATGTTGAATTATTTGTGACCTTTTGACATCTCAAATAAAGAATGTATTACTATGACTGATTGCTTTTATACAATTATTTCTTAGACAAAATAGTCTTTCCCCTTATCATGTGTTTAATTTATGATTGCAAAGACTGGATTGTCATTTTTCAAGTTTAATACCTCTGTGACTTTTCTGACTTTATTATGAAAGACAGAGATGAATGCAACAAAACCCGCAGAATTTTAATGCAAATTTCTACAGATAACCAGTTGAAATTAAATTAACACTTGACCTTATGTACAGCACTTTGTGTTTTCCCAAAGATTCAGTTGCACAGAGTGAAAAGCGCCTACAGCATCGATCCCCTCTGGATCCTGTTGAGTGAAGGAGGAGGGAATCGCTGTCCTCAGGGTTACAGGGGCTCACTTTGATATGTGAGAGGCTCCAGCTTGAAGATCACTTTCCTGCTTTGACAGGTGGGCCTCAACTCCCATCGCCCTCACACCTAAAACGTGAGCTTAGCAGGAACTAAAAGTGGGACACACAGACAAACTAAAAACATTCACACTACTGGAGGCCCCTGTGCAATAGGCAACCTCTTTTAACAAGTGCCAAGAAGCATGCGTACGCACACACGTCATACCAGATTTTTATACACTTTAGATGCTGTCATTTCTCTCTCATATTGTACAATGAAGGTCATGTGTGGCTGCGACAACACGTGGATAAGAGATGCAAATATTTATAAAGATGTGTTAACACTTAGGTGTGTTAGAGTCTACACTTCAGTATGAAAAGTGGATCAAAATTGATCCATATCATTGTTCTTTTAAAATGCACCAAATGACAATATGAACCAAAATCTCAGCTTCTCAGAGTTCTCGGTGAGTTTTAGGTCTCTGTTCAGATGTGGCTAAACGGCAGATGGGCACAGTTAGAATGAACGTAGCTGAGCATTTAGCAGCTAAAGACTCTGATATTTCTCACACTGGATGGTTTAGATTAAAACTGAGTTGAAATAGAATTATCATAGGACTTATATTCATCACATGGACACAAACAAGGATATTAATAAATGCTTAAGTTGCTCCATAACTGGGGGAAGTGTAAAGAAACATTGGTTGGCCTACAGATTTTTTATATCAGCCTGAACAGTTGTGTTTAGAACTTGTTTCTGCCTCCCCAGGGGCCCAAAAATAACCAGTTACAGCAGGTTTAATAATAACAATACAAAAGCTTTCTTTCACATTTTGCTCAAAATAATATGGTGTATCTAAATTCCAGCTTTATTTTTCAGCTTTTTAAAGTTTGTACTTGTTACTAATTATTAATCACTGAGAGATCAAACGTGAATATATTAATGTCTCTATCTAAGTCATGATGATTGAATGTAGGTCATGCTACTTGGCTTCAATAGATTTTGCAGCTGGTAGCCCTCAATGTAGGCGGAATGTCTAGCTCATTGCAACAAAGCCACATAAAACTACTGAAAATCGTCCCCAACTCCTCACAAGCTAACAAACACAGGAACAACTGAGGATATCTGAGGGATGGAGCTGTATGTGGACATTTCTAACAGCAAGAAGACCAACTTTGTTTCTCAAACGCAAAGACAAAAGCTGTAAAACGCAGGATTAGAAATCTTGCTTTTGTGCAAAGATTACTTAAGACAACTTAAGTAGTTAAGTGTTGCGCAAGCGACGATCCAATTTCTCCTTGACCAATCAGTGATCTGCAGTGATTTGAACAAAACAAAAACACAAAATTATTATTAATACTCTAATCTTCGTCACTTTTTTTTCTCAATTTGTCCATAATTTTCTCTTTTTAAAATTTTGCACTGAATGGGATTGCACACAATTTCGTTGTTTTCTTAGTACAATGACAATAAAGATTCTGATTCTGATTCTGATTAGTCCAAAAATTAATAGCAGAACTATTGACAGTTTTTGTGCAAAAGAACCCCAAAATAGAATGATGACAAAATCTGTTT
>JAQLOL010000014.1:12845148-12870074 GCA_029783665.1 Naso thynnoides | reverse complement strand
TTTTTCTTAGCATGGTTTACCAGAATGATAACTTTGATGTTCTGCAGGCCCCTAAGTCTGACCCGAGGGAAACTCCACCAATCAGGCCCCTTGAAAGTGATGCAGATGTGAGTATTCATACGTTGCCAATTGGCTCTTAACTGTCACCACAGTATGATTAACTTATTTATCATTTAACTGAATGTTTCATCTGTTTTAATTTGGATTTTCTCCTCTCAGGCTGTGTTGACGAGGTTGTGTGGTTGTGACAAACTGCTTCAGTCTCTGTCTTTAGAACTGGCCCAGCTGCAAATGGATAAGGTCAGTAATTATCCCGTTAGGTTACAAATTTAAGGCTACTCACACGTAATGACCTGCAAATGTGTTTTTTGAAGTCTTATTATTTGTAGTTTATATAGGTAAGTGGATAGTTTTGTTGAGAGTTGAACTTCAGCTAAAAAGATTTCAACCATAATTTTTAAATTTCAAAGCTTTAAGTACAATTACAACAAATACAAAATGACACAAGACACAAGAAGGATAATAAAGAATGTTTGTTAACAAAATAATCTATCTATCTAAATAATAATCTATCTGATCTATCAGATCCAATATTAGGTGGTCATGTATGTCCATGTAACATGGACAGAGATGGTGTTGGTAGTTTGAATATGGTTTAATTAAGTACATTTATGGATGTCAGCATATTAATATCCTACTGGCTGACTATTTCCTTGTGGCAGGCAAAGACATATTCAGCAGACAACACGGCACAATCTTTCTTTTCTCCCAGGATGAGAAATTTCTCTGTTTCTGTCACATTTCTGTCAGATTTTGAAATTCAGGGCAATATTTTTTTAATTTTGGAAAGAATTCTTCTCTAATATATCCAATATATATTCAGTTATACTCAATAATACTCAATACTCAGCTCAATTATAATTAATATACTCAGTTCAATATAGTTAGCTAATATTAGTGTATTGTGATGCTTCTTTTTGGTAATGTATTCTTTCTATTTAGAAAAAATAGTACTAGTAATAGCAACAAGAAATTTTTTTTTTTAAATTACAAAGGCTTTTTTTTCTGTGGCAGGACAGCGTCCAGTGTGCATTAGAGGTGTCCAGACTGCAGCTGGAGGAGTGGAGGAGCCAAGGCCCCAGGGCCCAGGAAGAAGCACTGACCCATAAGGCTTTGCTCCAAGAGGAGCTGGTCACAATCCGGGCCAGGATGTGTGACGTATCACTGGTGTGTAATTTGCAGTGAACAAAAATTAGACAAACAATGGGCCTACGTGAATAGTTTACATATTTTATAGTGTTTTTTTATTGGTCACAAATCTTCTGATGTTTTTACCCAGGAAATGGAGAGGGTGTGGAGTCAGTATGAGAGAATGGAGAGTGAATTGTCGGTTATCCGTTCCCACCTTCAGCACATCTGTAACTTTGGAGTTCCACAGGTATTTGAACACTACTTCCTGCAACCTTTTCCAATAATATTTTAAGACTGGTTAACATCTGTATGCTGCATCTGTTGAGAATCATCTCAATTTCAACCTTAATTTGAAAAATTAACTTTATATCTCATGCTGTATTTCTTTCTATCAGGAGCAGTCTCAGGCCCAGAGAGAGCTGTGGATGATGGAGGACATCCTGGCTGGACTGAGGGTCAACAGGGATCACTTCCGTTTTCTGATGGGACTACAGAGGCACCACAGTAAGCATTAGCTCTCCATCTCTGCAATGCTTAGAGTCTGTGTCTCATGTAGAGGTTTATACTGTATACAAAATGCCTGTAGAACATAACAGCAAAAACAAGGTTTAATCACTAAACACAATAATGTTGGTTTTGTTGGTTTTGAAAATTTGAGAATTCAAACAATGGCTTCCAGTTGAGGTGGTTAGTGTGTAAAGTTGCCTGGTTCGTCTTGATTATACACATGAAACCTGACAATAGGTGAACAGTGTCCACACTGTGACCTTTTCTGTCTCCCCCTCAGCGTTCCAGCCAGCAGCTCCCCATCCTGGATCCCCTGGCTCTCCCACAGAGAGGCTGCAGAGTGGACTGCCAATGGTACGACTCCCATCCATTGTCCTTTTGTTCGTTGCTCTCCGCGTACAAACAAACATGGGACTGTTGTCAAATCAAAGCAAAGGTTAAAACCATCCACTAGCATCTGATGACAAGATATTTGAATCAGAAGGGTATTTTCTTACAGACCTGCAGTACTTTAAATTCTTTAAAGTATACATCTGATTACTGTTAATCAGTGGTCATTTTATGACAGTTCTGGTGGGGTCACCCATTATTTACGCAAGAAAATTTGATGATGCAATTCACACACACCATGTATTACATTGGACCATATTTGTACAACAAATAAACTGTGCACAAGTTAGAAATGGGATCACAGCACAATTTGTGACAAACGCCATCTAAAATCACACAAACAATGAAGATTTGATGACATATCTTACCATATGAACGGCACCACCGAAGGATGGTATTAATTATCTCACAACATCAAAAACTCAAGAGTTAAACAACACAAACATGCCCCACCTAAGAAATCAAAGTGCGTGTTGAGCATGCGCATGCACGTGCAGCAGTTTGTTCATTCCACAACACTGCAGATGCAAGACCATCTCTGCCAAGCCCCATTGAGTCCATACAGACAATTAACGTCAAGCAGAAAGACAAATCCACACAGTCCTACGCTACAAAAAATGTCTAGAGAAGAAATTTCATCAGGGTATGATGAAAAACTGTAAATATTTCATGAAATACTCAAAGCCTAAGTTCCTATTAACAATAACTTTGACTCAATGACATTATTGTTTCTGACACAAAAGAGTCTATAATCTTCTCCAACCCAACAGTGCCCTCTGGTGGAGCCATGCCCCACGGGCCCCTAATTCATAAACGCCAACTGCTAATTTATTTGTGATGAACTCTTTGGAGTTTTTAATGATGTCATGCAACTTGGCTGAAGAAAATCTGACCATGTTGGATCAACAGAACAGAAAGATTTCAAGCCAGAATCTAGTCTGTGTCATTTTCTGCCTTCATCCAAATATTATTAGTGACTCTAAAAATGCTCTGACTGTTGGAATAATCACTTTTGTCATCAGTCATGTCAAGGATTTACTTAATCTCTAAGATAAAAATGTGCTATAGATGTGTAAGAAGATGGGAGAGAAGATCATGGCTTCACAGTTTTTATCTTTTCCTGTATAAAAATGATCCTTGCAGGATGGAGAGGGAGAGCCACCAGTTCGTCCACCGTTACCTCAGGAGCTGCAGGAGATCCACCAGAGCGGGGATCAGTACGGCTGGACGGAGTCCCCATATGAGGTATGAATTATAAATATCATTAATAATAAACACTATCGAGTTTGATGTTTTGTTTATTTTTTTTCTGTGCTTATGTTTCAGAGAATCTACAGCCACGTTGCTGATCCGGTACAGAGAAGAGGAAACAGCCAGCCTGACCTCCTTAATGTGAAAGCAAAGAAAGACTCATTCGGTTGGCACAGATAAACTAACACAAACACAGTCTGTGGAAAAGTGATATTAATACAGTGGCCTGTAGATTAATGTTTTCTGACACCTCTAATATTAAACAGCTTTAATAGGTTCATCTTCAGCACCCACTGGCTTTGCATTGTCCTCCACCCTCATATTTTCCTATTTCTATTTCTCTTTTTTTTCTGTCACTCTCTCCTCCCACCTTTCCTCCCTCACTCCCTCCCTCCATCCTTCTGCTCTATTTTCAATTCATCTTTAGAACCTCAGGCTGGTTCAAAGTGGATCCCACCAGATGCAATGAACCAATCAACCAAGGTTTGATTTTTCATAATTTCCTGTTTGCTGGTGAACCATATCTGAATGTATTCAATGTGATCCCAAACGCTCCAAATATAGAAGCAGCCAAAGCTGTTTTTTTTTCTTTTTCCTCATTGCAATCACAGCCAAATTCCAATTCTTTGATTTTCTTGTCTTCCTTACAATTAGGGCATGTTGCACTGCCAGTTTAGGGCAATAGGGGGAGGCAGAGGCTCTTGTCTCAGTAAAGTAGCTCAGTTTTTTCACTTTTGCCACCCAACCCCCTTTCTCACATCCTTAGACACACACAAACACAAACACACCTTTACACACCCAGAGTGCAAGCTGAAGTTTAAAATTACTGATAAGGCGTACCAGAGGAACGTAGACAGTAATGTAACAAGTTTACCCCAAACCTTTAAAAAATGGGACTAAAATTTTAGAAAAAGGCTAATTAAGCACCTCTAGCAAAGCAATGAATGACTTTTCTTTGCGGAAATACTGAGATAAACCAACCACAATTGCAGAAAATGGAAGGAAATAAGACATCAGTGTTTCTAAGGCCAAAATAACAAACAAAGCTCCGCACTTACTAAAAATCTAAACTCAGTTGGGCAGTGCATAAACAAAAAGACAATTCTAACCTCCACAACTAACCACAAAATGAGAGCAAAAAACAACAAAAAAAGAAAGAGATCACCTAGAAAGCTTCCTTAATGTTCTTAAAGCTACCAAGAATGGTTAAAGAAATTCCTAACAAAAAATCAGCAACGGGAAAGTTAAATCAGTGGCCAAATGAATAAAAACTGGTCCTGAGGGTTGATATACAACTCATACTGAAAATCAAATAAAGCTTTTTGCAAACACTGAGGCAGGAGTACACCTCTGCACAAACAGATGCAAACGTGAATTTTCAGTTAACCGTATGCAGATAATAGATTCTGCTTTTTGTTTTACCTTTTCTGTATGTATATTGCTGAGGTGCAGAGCTCATGAGTGACTCATATTCTGAACAGCCTTTGTCTTTTGTAGAAGATGAAGATGAGTGAAGAAGAGCAGATTGAGCGGATGAAGAGGAATCAGGAGAGGATGACTAATAAGAAGAAACCCCCCATATCCACTCCAGGCACCCAAACCCAGAGTCAGGGTTCAGAGACAGGAGAGGAGGTCTGCTGAAACATTCATCTATAACAGACTGAATCATGATATATTATATATGCGTTCACGACCCTATTTTGTTTTTTTCCCCCTCAGGCTCCCTTTCCTCTAAGAGTGACACGAGTTGTTACAGCTGTGCTGCCATCCTCTCTCGTGGCTCGACGGGTTTCTGTCGAGGATCCCCCACCTGAGCTCGACAACCCTTTGCTGGAGCAGATCCAACCAGAGATGCAGCAGAGGTTGGCTGAGCACAGCAAAAGAATGTTGAACAAGCCACCTAGGCGTCTGATGCTGGAGAGTCCTGATCTAAACCGCTCGCCTGCAGACATGCAGCAGGATCAGCCTGTTAGAAAGATGAACAGACAGCAGCAGCATGAGGGAGGATCAAGGTCCTCGAAGAAGGATTCACGATCAGAGGCGAGCAGATCTGAGACTACTGAGACCTCAAGGAATCAAGTTCGTGACCGAGGAGGTTTAGGAAATGGTAGTGCAAGCTTGGACAACAGTGTAAGAAATCATTCACGTTACTGAAACACAGCATATTGATAAAAGATAAACTATAACTTTTCTCATCCATTATGGTTGGTATTACATGTCCGTCCAAAATCAGCTTTACTCTCTTCTTTATTTAGAAAAGTACTGGAGTTGTAACCTTTCCTAAAGATACAAACTGAGTTTGAACAGAAAATTACTGATTTTATGTTTGTTTTCTTTGCACATTGTTATTCACAGAAACGGCTACTCGTGTTTTGGATTACTTAGAGTTCACACAGGTCCACATCCTTGTTACGCCTCTAATAAACAAACCATTACAAGTTATAAATTAAAGAGGTTCTATTCTGATATCCTGTAATTGGAAACTGCTCAGACATGTAAGTCAAAAAATCGAGCTTATATGCATAAATTAGGATAAGTCATGAAGTATCAAGCAATACAGTTTGTTTTTGAGCTGCAGTCCCTTACTGGAGCATTACCTGTCATTGAATCTGTAATAATGTTATGTCTTTTACATCTTTTGTTACATATCATTGCTGCATTAAATTAACTGAGCCCTGTAAGGTAAGGCCATGGTGTAGGGTGCATTTTAATGTGGCACTGTGTGAACAGGCAGAGGAACGGCCCTTCACTCTCCTGACCCCTGACATGGAGCCTGACCTCTGTCTGACCCCTGAGCAGCGAGAGGCCAAACTGCGACGTGTGGAACGAATACGGGAGAGGGTCATAAGAAGGTCAGATTTTTTTAAGCCACTTTTATATCTGACTGCATGCATGCATGCTGCAAGCTTATGTGGGTTATCCACTAATTGGTTGTTCGATCTATCTATCAGCGCAGTCAGAGAGAGAGCTACTACACGCAACCCACTGGCAATCAGCGGGGAGGGGCAGGAAGTTCATCAGGTGCCCCCTGACACAGCTGGAAAACAAAGGATGAGATCAGGTATGTGTCTGAAGTCACAAACTCAGTTAAGTAATGATTATGATTGATGTCAAGGTGCTAAAATGACACTAAAATAATATTGTGATCACATAATAATGAGACCTTAGCAAAGGGGGACCAGTCATACAGACATGAAAGTCTATAGGTGAAGAAGTGATGACATTTGTCAGACATGGTGTGGGGTTTTCACATTGGCCATTGCTTTTTTAAAAAAAAAATAAAAATGTGCTAAGTCTTCAATTATATCCTCTTGAGGCAGCATGGTGAAGACAGTCCTTGAGATTTCATTAGCCAGCCTGTTTTTTATGTTGTTTTGTTTTTTGTTTAAGAAAGATTGCTTTCACTGGCCATTAGCTATAAAAAAAAATCTACAAAAGCAATAGAAGTATTTGCTCGGCATTACTGATGAACCAACTTACTGGCAAATTCTACTGTCTATTGTTCCTGTTTTCAGACCGTGACCACGGCTACGTAAGCTGTGGGGAAAACATCAAAGGTCCATTGGAGGTTAAACTTTCTAGCAGCACATCTCAGGATGAAGATGAGCAAGATGGGCATGTGAAAATATCAAAAAGTCAAATCAGGTTTGGGAACAAAACACAACATAAAGATCACAGTGAAAGAAAAGGGGTTGCCAAAACCAAAATCAGACGTCCCGCTTCACCCTATCATATCTCATCTATGACTGTCTACCAGAAAGATGGAGGAAATGGATTTACAAGTTGCAAGGATGAAGACGAGCAAAAGGTTGAAGAACCTGCTGCTAATGACAATGGAGGTGATTTCTCATCCTCGGATGTGAGAGCCAAGTGGTTCCTCTCCACTCACCAGTGGCAAGGGTTCATACCTTTGCAGATCTCGGGCTTAGACTCAGTGTGCAGTGAGCACGCATCGGACGACGAGAGCCATCCTGCATTCACTGGTGAAGCGACTGACTCCAACGAAATGTCATCTACAGTCAGTGAGAGCTTAGAGAAAATGAAAGAGAACCATTCACTCTTCTATAAGATTGCATGTGACATTAGTATCTCCGACACAGATATAACAAAGAATGATGGGAATTCAAATGGCCAAACGCCATCCAGGCCAATAGAAGAGCTGCTGATCAATGAATCTGATCAAACAGCCCATGAGGATGAGAGACCTTCTGACCAAGAAAGAAAAGATTCTATCAAAGAAAACAGTCTCTCACTTAGTATCAAACTCCAAGATTCAACACTGGAAACCCAGGACAAAGCACTCATAAATACCTCAGCCAGTCCAGCACAAGACGCTTGCTTTCATGAAGCAATCCCTGAAACAGAATGTGAAGACACCTCAATGCGAGGGGGCCCCTTAGAGAAAGTTACAGAAACTATCCATGAAGCTCCTGATACTGATTGCAATCAGGCCTTGGATGAAAGTGCAAAGATGAAAGAAGAACACAGTGGGAAGAAAGAGTCAGAAGACAGGAAAGTAGATCGAGAGAGATCTAAAGGGAAGAAGAAACGTAGGAGTTTAAGTGAGGAGAGCAAAGAGACAGCCCAAGAACGAGGCAACAACCACTCCATCACTCCATCCAGCTCTTTGTTTGAGAGCGGAAGAGTGATCCGGAGTGCCTCTTTTGGGAAGGCGCGAGTTACAGTATTAAGGACAAGTTTGTAAGAACAGTGGTGGCTTAAAGAGCTTAAATGAACGAACTTGAGAAGGACAAGAACATAGCCAAGTGATTTATGGTAAAGGAAAAAACCTGAGGAGGAGGACTTAGAGTGAATTTAGGATTGTTGGACCTAGCTTTGGATAAGAACTGTTAAAATGGGAACATGTAATATGAAAAATAATCATAATGTTTGGCAAACTTGAACATTTCCTTTACTCATACTATGTGGCTTGAAATGGATGCAAATAAACAAAAAGTCTTAAAAAGATTTTTGAAAAAGAAAAAGTATGTATGCAAATATAGCTTAATTCTTGCAGTTTATAGTAAACACCAAATACCTTCTGTATGGTTGCAGTCAAATACACGCACAATATTTCAAATAACTATCATTCCTCTCACAATATACATCTAACATAACAGTGCTAATGGATGGCAACATAACCCTGTTATCGCAGCTGTAACAAAATGTGTTTTGTATCTCAAATATCCTGATTAATAAACATGCCGTGTGTCTGAAACAAACAAGGGGACTCCTGCACCTTATTTATATGCACAACATATTGCATTTATGTTTTACTCTCATTTCATGCATCCTTTTTTCTCCCTTGAATGAAGGTCCCCTGGGTGCTTGGGTGCTGCTCTCTGACAAGCCCTAATGCAGAATTACATGGAGCCGCTGAAAATGCCTTTGTCACTTTAAATCCTTGCTGTGTCTCAGTCGATGACATCATTGTCTGAGAACACATTACATCACCCCTTCCCAGGCTCTCTCTCTTAAAGACAGCACCACCTTATGTTTACTGAGCTGCACACACACACACATGCACAGATACACACACATACAGAGAGATGTGCTTTATCTGTTTGCAAACGCGATATCAATATTGAAATGCATATTAATAACAAGCTTAATGAGATTAATTTCATGTGTGGGCCATGATTGATACATCAGATGTTTTACATTAAAAAAGCTACAAGTTGGCAATTAAATGCAGTAACATCAAACATATTATTAATGTTATATAATTGACATACTTTCCCAAAGTAATCCAAGTAAAGGTATTTCTTAATATATTTCAAATAACAGCTTGTGCCCATTTTAAAATTTCTATTCATTTAATATTCATTCAAATTTTATTTTTAAACATTTGGTCTCTATATCATGCGTGCCTGCAGCACATGTGGTTCCCAAAATAGGTGAGGAAAATAAAATTAATAGAAAGTACATGTTCCAAGTATTCATATTTTTGACAGCTGGATTAAATTCCTACACAAACACTTGTGATAAGAAGTTGGGGCCACGGAGAGCGATCCAACACAAATATAGCTTTCCTTTGCAGGAGCTGCCGCAAATAAAGTGATGCTTCATGAGGGGCGAAATAATTTAAATGCATGTTGATCATCATAAATTTTGTATTTCTATCAAATACGCGAATTTTGACTCAGGCTGCAGCTAAAAATGCAACATAGTCTAGTTGCAGGTAAAATGTCAGTCAGTTTGCGCTTGTCTCTGGTATAAATGCACGCTGTATAATTAATCAGGTGTTTGATTGGCCTGTGAGTGCGCGTGAGTGCGTGGCGCGCGCGTAAATCACAGAGATGCGGAGAATGCTGAGAGAATGTTTCTTTAAGACCCATTACCTTCCAATCCGACAGAGGGGGAGTCTGTGGTAAGGTGGCGTATCGTCTCTCTCCGCGTCCCCCTCCTCGCCGTTTACATGTGGAAATAGAGACACGGGGATTTTTTTTTTTTTTTTTAGATATCTCGTGTAATAAGCTTTGCTCGGGGCTCGGATGAGGGGCACGGACACCGAAGCACGATCCGCGGGAGATGGACCAAAGGAATATTTAACATCATACATGGACACTACAGGCTCCCCGCGATGACTGTGGTAAGGATGCAACTTCACACCGCCCCATCGCAACCCAGTTTCCACTGAGGGGGAGAATGATCTCCATCGGAAGACTCAGAGGAGATATATGCATGCACTAATGCAACGATAAACGCCTGTGTGTGCGTGCATGTGTGCGATAACAAGTACCTAACATTATGTTGGGTTGTCAGGGATTGAGGGGGGTGTTAGTGTAAATGTATGCATGTGCATGTGTGTGTGTGTGTGTGCGTGCGTGTCTGTGGAGCCTATGTGGAAGAGGAGGGAGGTTACTATTTCAATAGAGGCAAATAGGCTCACATTAGAGAGACTGTGCAGTGCTCGGTGCCTATGTCAGTGTCAGGCATTGACAGGTGTGTTGGCAGCACACAGCGCGATTTATTTAAAGCGCGCTTGCTCGCTCCCGTTTGCATACAGTTAGGTGAGGCGATAGCTACTTGAAGAGAAAGAGGAAGAGAGAGAGTCCTCACAAGATCATTAGATGCCACTGTATATTGGCCTACTATTTGTTGCTCGTAATTAATCATGGCTGTAACTAAGTCCTTTTGCTGTTAGGAGCTTTGTAGGCAAGCCTCCCAGCTCGCCTCACCGCTGACACTGGGCCTATGGAGTTGATTCTAATTCTATAATGTCTGGAAAAGGCAGGCCCATTACTGAAAATGTGCGATGTGCATTTCTCGGGCCAGCCTCCTGACGTGATGCTTCCCAGAGTCTCAGTCGAACATCATCTCTAAATGTGGATTCATCGTCCGTTTCTTGTGGCTTTAATGGCCCTTTTAACGCACGAAAGGCCAATTTGGAGATCACTCCAATACACAAGCTGTTTTACTATAAGAATGTAGATCGGCGCGGGCGGTCGTGCGCGACCGTGCGCGAGCGCGTCTGCCATCCAACGGTCTTTCCTCCTTATACATCTAGAAATGGAGGTAACCACAGACTAGTCGACCTGTCATCTGGAGGAGAGCCTCGTCATTTTCCCATTAGCCTGGTGAGCAGCGTGGATGCCAGCGCAGATAAAAGCGCGTCAAGTCCGGCCAGATCCCGGCGCTCGCATTCCCCTCCATCCAGCTGCCGACAATCACTTATCGATTCCGATGATGCGTTTCTTGGCCGGGGGGGTTACTGTTTCATGATATTATGAGGGGAGGAGGGGGGTTGGGGGCGCTTTCATTATGAGTCGCTACATGTATGTGTTCTGCTTTTAATTGAATTGTCAAGAATGCATGCGACGTGCGCGCATTCTTTTTCGCTGGGTAGGTGATTTAACATGCAATTGGATGAAAAAAGAGAGAGAGACGGATGGCAGAGACCTTCTTTCTTTAGTTCTAATTGTCGGAGCCTGCAAACCCTCTCTCCCCGCCCCAGTGTCTGGTGGAGGAGAGCTGTTTTTGCTGCTCTCTCGCTTTCTCCCCCCCCTCTCTCCCACACACAAACACATACAGCACACACAAGGCTATGACATTTTCCTTTGCCCGTTTTTCGCAGACAGGGGATGTTCAGTAACGCGAGACACAGTCTAATTGGGAGGCTTTGTAATTGGTCATCCAGCAACCAGATATTCTACAGCCTTGTGTGCCCACTCCAGGGTAGGCAGCCACAAGCAGGATTCAATTTGACAATGTGTGATGGTGATGATGATGACGATGATGATGATGGTGGTGGTGATGTGGGCAATCACATTATGAAAACACCCACATGTGCACACACTCACATATACTAGATTGATCTCACTGTGTGGCATGAGCTCACCCATAACGCCAATGAACCTAATGCAGCTATTTGATAATGTAGCTGCACATTATAGAGCAATGTTATCACCAGCCAGTTGTTGTAAGAACTAGTCAAACAATAGGTCATTTTAATGCACCAGACATGTAGCGCTCTCCTCTGTTTTCTAGCTGTCTTTCTCTCTCTCTCTCTCTCTCTCTCTCTCTCTGCTCTACACACACTCATAAACACGCAGGTCCCAAGCCCAGTGACCTCACAGCTGACGCTTCAGTCAAAACTGCAGGCTGCACAGTTATGTTTCACCCGTACTGAGCCAAACTCCAGCAAAGAATCCCTTGTTTTTTCCAGCATATTTGTCATATGACACAGTTGCAGCGCGTTAAATAATTACAGTTTGCTTTGCAGTGATTTTTACAATGTGTACAATAGCGTGCCATAATTACATCCCCCTGTTTTTCTGCTGCCACATAAGGTGCTGATAATGATAATGAGTAAGTTCAAGATTATCCAAAGCTGAATGGTGGAAGGTTTTTCTTACAGGCCACTCTATGCTGAGTATTAAAGTTCCCATATAAACTCAAGTTAACTTCGGCAGGGTATTTTGGGTAGTTTGGATCACAAAGTAGTCAGTCTTTGGTCCACAAGAACCCTCGGGAAACAATCTTAGCAAACATCAGAGATACTCGGCATAGTTTGATCAGCAGTGTTTTTTTAAGAGGCAAATAAGACAAATTCAGGCTTGATTCATCCATTCAGAGTGGCAGTGCCATTGCAAAATGTGTCCCACTGTATTTTTTTTCCCTGTAAAAAGCTTTAGATCCTGATCAATATCTTTAAACTTTTTGAGAGTTTAAAGGCAAATTTAAAAAAGGTGCATAGTTAGTCATTATGATTCAATCTAAAACAATCTTAATCTCTTTTCAGACCCACTGGAACTCAAACATTTTTTTTTTATCCCGAGGCTTTCTGCGTTTCACCTCTGTGGAAAGTTCGGCACCTTCAGTTACTTGAATCAGAGCATTAATAGTCAAAAATGTACATTTTTAGCTACACCAACCTTCAAGATGATCTAATCCAACCAGGTGTTTTGTATGTGAGATTTTCTTACATCTAAATGTGTTCTGCAAACCTGATACATTCTTGATTTAATGCTGTTTTGGGGTTAAAAGTACACCTCTCTCATGTAATAAACAAATCTTTATTAGAAGACTCAGGTCCATAAAAGAGCAAAACACAAGACAATCTCAGCGCCTGACCTTTTCAAGTTTACTCCTTGGTGATTGTATACAATATAGTGTACTAGCAGCCATCAGTGTGACAGAGAAGTGTGGAATATTTCTTAAATTGTATCACATTTTGAATTCATATATGTATCTAAAGGAATTACAGCTAATGCCAGTTCAGTGTTGCATTAGTGATTATCCACCAGTGCAGCAGGGAAGGAAGTAAGTTGTTTTTTAGTGGGACATACAGCGACGTTGCCAAGTACTGTGGCCAGCTCACCAGCATGAGGAGCTAATTCAGTATCTGTATCAGGCCTCCAACTACCAGCTAGCAGTCCCAATCTCTGGTCCTGGATGTGCATATGATAATAACGAGAAAACTGGCAAGAGTTGTTTTCACTGGTGCTAAAGCCTGTGTGCTGAATATGTTTGATTCACAACATCGATGATTTTGGTTGGACAGAGAAATTCTTTATTGCGCTGCCCAGTCTCACTGACGTAAAGAAGCCTGCATGGGGCCTTAAATCAGTCCAAACCACTTAAAAGCATAAAGGCAAAGGCAGAGCCAGCCCCCAGAGTATTACAGACTAGACAGTGAAGAATATGGAAGGAAGGAAGAGAATGACACGACGTGCTATGATAACGCTGATTGCTTGAATCCCTCACATTTTGGCCCACAGTTTGCAGTGTAAGCCAAAAGTCTTATTTCGTTAAAAAGGTCACTTAAGATATACAGATGAGTTACAACAATACTGATTAAAGGAAGCTTTTCGGGCTGGGACTGAATCACAATTACATTCTTAGTTTTAAGAAAATTACAAATAACACATTTAGCTTGTAGTTTTGTTGCTTAAAACATTAAGATAAGCATTTTAACATTTTCAACAGCATTAAAGTCACACTCTTTTACCAAGATCACAGTGATTGATGCCTTAAAGTAACAATTTGACATTTTGGCCAATAAGCTTTTTCATTTTCTTGCCAAGTGTTAGATAAGAACATCGATACCACTCTCATATGTTCACTGAATGTACTGCAAGGTGACAGCCAGCAGTTCTTAGCTTAGCATAAAAACCTGGAACAAGGAAACAGCTAAACCTGCTCAGTTTGAAGGTACAAAACTGACCTAGCAACATCTCTAAATCATGCCAATTACCACTTTATATCTTGCTTGTCTGATGTGTCCAGTCTTTGCGCTAAGCTAATCTACTATAACAGTTTCCTCATGCATTCAGTTTTTCTGCTAAGCTAAGCTAACAGTTTACCCATGCATCTTGTTTTTGAGCTAAACTAAGCTAACTACTTGCAAGGTTTAGCTTTGTATTTGATTCACAATCAACGCAAGTGGGTTTTTTTTAGCAGACCAAATTATTCCTTCGATACAGATTTCAAGTAGCATTTTGTGGCTGTTTTTTCCCTTGTCTCCTCAAGACATTTCTCAAGCTGCATGACTACATGACATGTGAATGCTCATCAAATAGCCTACATATTTTATTTAACTCAATAAATGTAAAAGCTAATGCAGCAGTAATCTGGAATGGATCTTTTATAGACATTTTTTTATCAAAAATCAACATATTCTGTAATGTCCAAAATGCTAATTCTGAGTCATTACACCATTAGTGTCATTTTCCAAAGACTCAGATTAATCTGTATTGTTGTCTCAAACTACCAGCTCACTCTTGCAGTGTCCTTTCTTGTTTGTTAAAAGCGCAGTGAAGTTTATTGAGGGGGATCTAATGCAATGCCTGTTCTCTTTTTCAGCTCTTATCCCTGGTGCTGTGAGGAACTGTGCCTCTTGGACACAATTTAGGAGCATCAGCCCTTCTTTATCCCTTTCTTTCCCATAACCCCTTCCCTTCTCCACCCTCCGCCAATCCGAGCCACCCACAGAACGGCTTCCCCGAAGATACTTTTCCCTCTTGCGTAACACAGGAACACATAAGCAGTCTGATCTTTCACCATGCAGGTTGGGACTCTGTAAAGGAAGACAAGTGAGTGAAGACGTACAGAAGTGAGAGCTGGAGAAAAAAACACAAGGCAATAAATAGAGGAAAGATATACAGACCAAAGGAATGATATTTTTGGAAAACTGAAGATGTAAAGATTTATATTTTGTACCTCAAACTTTTAGTACGAGATCATAAAAACCCTGAGGCACGGAGACAGACAGCACAATCTGCTGTTCAGTTTTCTTTATTAACTTGAAACACACACACACGCCACGGTCTCATGATGATGTGCGAGGTGATGCCCACCATTTCTGAGGATGGGCGAAGTGGGACTGGCGGGGGCCCCTCCTCACCTGCTGGGGCGGGAGTCGGAGGTCCTGGAGGTGCGATGGGTGGCGGAGGGTTCAGCGGGAGGGAACCCAGAGGAGACGAAGGAGGCAGCACGGGGAACCTGGAGTCGTTAATGGTCAACATGCTGACTGAGAGGGAGAGGCTCCTGGAGAACCTGAGGGAGACGCAGGAGAGCCTGGGCACGGCTCAGCTCCGCCTCCGCGAGCTCGGACATGAGAAGGAGTCACTTCAGAGGCAGCTATCTATTGCTTTGCCACAGGTATAACTCTGTGTGTGTCGGTATTTACATCCTGCACATATGTACATTGGAGAATACATGTGGTTTGGTAAGGGAAATGTGTATTTTGACAGATAGATCAAGTGCGTTAAGCTCCTCCCTGTGAGATACCATGGTATATTCTCTGTGATATCAGCAACTTGTTATGTATGAGCAGGTTTTTCTGAGTGTGTGTCGTTGTGAAGCGAGCTCATGAGACAGTAAGCCTTTACAGTGACAGTTCATGCAGAGAGATGCAGCTAGAAAGTGGATGCTAAATACTTTCCCGTCTGCATCTTCAGAGTGTTCCTCACTAATGTTCTCACTAACGCACAGGGTTTATGTTTCTGTCATCTTCTGGCTGTTAAGTCTCAGTTGCATCTGCAGTTTTCCTCTTGTTGTGTAAGAGAGGTTTATTATGTTTGTTGACCATGTAGTTAGAGGATGATTAATGACAATGTGAGCTAATTTTGGCTTCATCTTAAGTTAAATGCATACTTATTTTTAAAATATAGAGAATAAAGAGAGTTCCTTTTTATTTTACTGAGTGAAATTGCTCATTAACAGTAATTGAAATTTGAAGATTTTGTGCTACATGTAGAACTGTTTTTTCTTCACTCTGGGACTAACCCCCAACTTAACATCTATACACTGTCTTTACTGTATGTAGTATAGCTTGTTGTCACACTTGACTGTCTTTTTTAGCAGCACATTCAGGTCCAGCTTCCAAAATGTGTAAGGTATGTGAGCATAAATTAAGCAAATTATATCCAGTCATTTTCGTTGTGCAGCTGTTGTGCTTTGTGATAAATACCAGCTCTGAGTCAACTGATCCGACAGTAATGAATTATCAAGAGATACAATCATTGTCATATCTAAGGTTTTTAAATCTAATACTGATGTTGAAATGTGAAATGACATAGAAAAGTAAGAGCAGTATTTCAAAATTGCAGTAAACAAGAACATTGAGTTGACAGCGTTGCTGTCATTATTCCTCAGACAAGACATCACATTTTCACATGTTGTTTGGATTTTCACAAGAAGAGGATAAAACATCTAAAAAGCTTTTGGAACATACAGTAGTAAATAGTAAATCAATTACTGATGTCCAGTTCATCCTAAAATATTACAAGTCAGTGAGAAAATGACACCCAAACTAACATTTCATTAACACCTCCAGAGCTGAACAATTGGATGACAAAAAAGAGAAAATAAACAGAAAAATAGTCTGCAGATATTTTAAAGGGAAAGTACAGCACTTTTCATGTGAATGTCCAATCAATGTCAACGGTAACTGTAGTTAACTGAAGCATAAATTACTCAGTTTGTGCAATATGGACAGAGAAAGCTGAGTTTTCTTAGTTGTCTTGCTCACACAGCTGTTCTTGCAGTGCCTACATGAACCAAGATTTATTACATAACAAAAAAACAGTACCTGTCGGGTCTTTAAGGTTGTTATCTGTCATGTTGGAAAATTTATTTTATTTAATATTCTGTAGCTTTCAACTTTTTGGTCTGCCAGGGCCAGAAAATCCTCTCAAAACAAACATGGCACTGGTTCGCCTGAGGTGTGAGGGGAAGGGCGAGAGGTAAACAGTTTGTAGTTCTTCCAAGAAAGAGTGACATCACTGGTTCCAGGAAGAACAAGAAATTTTTAAGCAGCAAACCTTAGACACAGAGAACATTTAAAAAAAAGATTGCTAGATTTCACATTATATCCCTAATTTGGATAAATAGAGATAAGGTTGAAAATCGGCAGAGTTGCCCTTTAATAATTGATTATTGCTGCAGTCCTTTTTCAAGAAAAAATGCCACAAATTCAAACACATTTCAAAAAACATTCAAAAACAAAATGAGTGATATGAAGATATTACCCTAGGCCTTAAGAAACTTCAAAGTGTGTATCTTTCTGACATTCTATCAGTATTACAGTTAATAATTTAGTTGAGAGTAAGAGACAGATATGTCAATAATGCAAATAATTATTAGTTGTAGGCTTGAAAGATATCTATTTATTACAATCTATGGTATATGACAGTGTTTGTATAAAACATAAAAAAGTTGAGCTGTTGGTGATAGAAGCAATTTGGCATGTATGACAATATGCAGCCTGCAGTGCTCGTTGCCAAATGTGCAAATGGTCTGTTCTGACGATGCTGCTGAGTCTAATACTTATAACCAAAAGAATAATGGATGGATAAAGAATAAGTTCCTTCTTCCACTGGTTCTTGCTGGAGGATCCCATGTTTAAGTTCTACCTGTTTCCATCTTTAGCTGCAACTTTCTTGAGGCAAGTAGCGCAAAGAGATAGGCCTTTGTTGGCTGGTCCACCTTTATCATTTAGACAAAACCTGCAGTGGTCCCATTTCTCTCCTAACTAATCATGTGATGTTATCCCCACCAATTCCATTTGCCATTTTTATTAGCAAAGCTGCCTGTTCCAACAGTAGCAACTCACTGCTGGTGTAGTGTGCGAGACAGAGAAGTGTCTGTGTTTTTGATGGTATTAAAAAACCTTCCTATATACTATCAGGATTTAAATATACCCCTTATATGGTAATACCTTAATACTGCCCAAGACTTGTTATTTAGATCAATATATATCGTTCATATGCTATTAAAATATACAATTGAACATTATGAACACTGCAGTGTCAGTTTTTGTTAAAGAGCTACATTATCAAATTGCATTTTAAAGTGTTTATGATATTGTGCACAGAACCTGTAAATCTTTATCAATTTGCAGCTTGCAAAGCACGCAGAAGCATTTTCAAATTCGTGTTTTTTAATTATATGCTGCTTCCTTCTATGCATGTATTCAATGCATTTAAATTAATGGAGGCAATAACCTTTAAGGATCGAGTGAGTTGAAATAGAAAAGAAACTATATAGCTGCAAGGGAAGCCAGCTGAGAAACTGACCCCTATCCAAACCACAAAGAATCCCAGAAGGCCAAGAGCCAATGGACCCACTGTGTCACCATCTGCATAGATCTCTCTTTGCATGCAAACAAAAAACCCATTTCATGTGTCTATTTTAACTGTTTTTGAATCATAATGAAGTTTATCCTTAATGTAAACATCTACATGCCATTCTTATAAACAGCAAATGCCTCTAAGCTGAAGTCTTTGAAGGTGTTTAATAGAAAAATAAACACTGTGGTCTGTACCAGTATTTTTTTTGTTTGTTTGTTTAAGAAAATATAGACACGCTCCCCTGTTTGCTCTCTGATTTAGCGTTATGTTGGAGCTGCAAATATATTCCTGGCGGTGTTGTAAATGACATATCGATGCTGTGTTTTTTGGGGTCTCTGTTGTGCATTCCAGTGCAGAGCCATTGTGTAACGGTGTGATGTAATCCATCCATGAATGCAAGTTCACAGAGGAGGATGAGCGAGAGAGTGATGCTGGAAACTGTGTCAGTGATTTACATGATTATTATGCAGGTTTACATCATATGCGACTTCCTGTATTCCTGGTTTCAGGTGTTTCACAAAGTGTGCTTCTGGTGTGTTTCTTTGGCAAAGTATATTTTCAGTGTTATGTATCTGTTTATGTGTTTGTGTGCGCTAGGAGCAGCAATTGTAGTTATTTTCAGAGTTACTTGATTTGGCTCAGTCAGGCTTAAAGTAAATTATTATTTGTTTCTTTAAACTTTCATCATAGCTCAAATGGCTGAGCAGAGACTACTTAAACTATTTAAACCGTACATTTAAACAGTTTGTTTTCTGTGCCCCTGAACGCAGCTTGTGTGTTCCACAGGAGTTTGCTGTGTTGACTAAGGAGCTGAACGTTTGCCGGGAGCAGCTTCTGGAGAGGGAGGAGGAGATTGCTGAGCTCAAGGCGGAGAGAAACAACACACGTGTAAGATGTTTAGCGGCCATTTTGCTTATTAGCACTGTAACAGGCTCTGTGTTATCTTCCTCACCGATTGTGGTTGTGTGGGTGTGACACTGTTTCATTTGCTTCTGTGTTCCTCTCCATCTCTTCCTGCACATTCTCTCCTCTCTTCGTGACTCCTTTTTATGTCCATATCTGCTTTCCTTATCTCTCCCACTCACTCCTTGTTACCCGGCGTTCCTCTCACCACCTAATTTGATCTCATTGTCACTCTTAAAACCCTTTACTCCCCTGCATCCTCTCTGAGCTTTTATCTCTCTGTTTCTGGCTCTTGTTCGTCTTACCCCCTCATCCTCTGCATCCCCCTCTTGCTTCTCTCCATTCCCCTCTGCATCCTCCTGTCGCCTCTTCATCTCCTTTCCCTTAACTGTTTCATTTCTGTAGTTGTTGCTGGAACACCTGGAGTGTCTGGTTTCCCGCCATGAGCGCAGTTTGAGGATGACAGTGGTGAAAAGACAAGCCCAGTCCCCAGCGGGAGTCTCCAGTGAAGTGGAAGTCCTCAAGGCCCTCAAGTCTCTGTTTGAGCACCATAAGGCCCTGGATGAGAAGGTGGGTCACATTGTTGTATCGTACATCAGGGCTTGTATTTATCAAATTGATAAAAGAAGAAAAAAGTGAAAATTTCTACTCCCAACTAAAGTGGCAAAGATTAATGTAAGTTGCAGCAGATAACTTCTGCAAACAAGCCAGAAAGCTAACGTTAGCTATAGCATGAAACTCAATAGGAAGCAAACGCGCTGCAGCTGTTTGCGCTGGCTCATCATGCTTTATTTCGTTTGTTGTCGACGGATGATGTGGCTTGCAGACACTCTGTTGTTTAGCAGAGGTGAGTCAGAGCACGGTGAGCCAATCTTTTCCAACATCACCTGTTGCTAAGAAGCACAGCGTACACCAGCCAATTGGTGAATTTAGACAGAGATTGCAGAGAGTTTCGCTGATATTTTATTTTTCGTCCAGGTGGCAAAGAAAATATGTTGAAAACGGGCTTATTGAAGGTCAATTTAGCAGCAAATGGTGTCATTTTTCAACTGCTATTAATCTGTTAATCAGATTATACATCATAATGACAAAGTTAAGCCAAAAAAATGTCCAGTTTCACTTTAACAATAGATCTTACAACTTCTTGTATGTGAAAGTTGTCAGATGTGGTAATAAACACAGAGAATTATCATCTGACTCAACTCTTAATAGCATCTTTCAGCTCACTGTTTTGGTTGTCAGTCCGATAACTTTACTGTTTTGGTTCACTCTCATCAATCTTGTCAGTGCTGTTTTTGGTTGCAGTGAGCTGTTTTCAGAGAAAAAGTGCTAAAAAGCAGTACAATAAGTTATCAGACCTCACACTGAAAGACAGACAGACAAAGTTAACAGCTGGCTAGTAACATAACGCATTTAAAAGCTAAAGAAGTGGACACTTTGCATAGGAGGTAACGGACAGCCAAAAGGAGAGTCAATTTGACTTATTTTCTAAATGACCAGAAACACAATGTTAACTGTAAGCTAATGTTGTTCTGTAACTGCTGGATGTATAAATCTTACTTGCTTGAAATTCAGCCGTATTAGCTTAAAGAGTGATGGGCAATATCTATTTTGTGTATATACCATGATGGTCAGCCGGTTTACATTACGTCTACCTCACAGGTGCGGGAGAGGCTCCGTGTGGCCCTGGAGAGGGTGTCCATGTTAGAGGATCAACTTGCAGCTTCTTCTCAAGAGGTAAAATCCATTTTGAACGCCTTTCTGTGTATTAAGGATGCTTGGTGTGAAGAAAGAACATTCATTTGTACCATCTGTTTGCCCATTTTTGTCTTCCCCTTTCCAGGTAATCTCTTTAAGAGACCAAATTAAAAGACGTCAACAAGGGGTGGACGGCGGTAAAGATGTAAGGGAGGGTTTTATGCATGTTGGTTCCAGTTGTTTTTGTGTATGTGTTAGCGTCGAGAAAGTCAGTAGAAAAGTAGATGTATGGGTACCATGGTGTGTCAATGTGATTTTAACTCTTACCACATCCCATTTTCATTTGATTTAGCAACAGTCTCAGCTGATTCTGAGTGTTTTTCTTAGCCACTGTTTTTTTTTCTGTATTGTCATCATTTTAGCGACTACCCAATGGCCCTTCCACCGGCCTTGAGGATAGCGAGCTAGAAAGACAGCGGGAAGGAGAGATAGAGCGCCAAAGAGCCGAACTCGCCCAGCTGAGGGAGAGACTGGCCCTCATGTGCCGGCAGGTAAGTGTATGTTTACATTTATCTGTCATGGTGAAGACCGTAGGTTTGGACATCTGTGCAAAGTGAGGACATTTTTGCTTGTTCTGCGCGATGTTTCACTGTCAGTATGTGGTGCAGGTGTTAAATGTAATACCTAAGCTAAAATGTTTCCAAGGTATAGTTACCACATCTTTCATTACCCTTCATCTTTGTGATTGATGGCAGTGAAACACTAAAAACAGTAGCCTACATTTACTCTGTTTGGATGCTATTGCCAATTTTAAAAAAAGATTCCTGAGTCATACCATCCAGTTGACTGAGCTAGTGCTCTTTAACCTCATCGCTCTAACAGTATTTGGTATGTCATCATTTTTGCTACAGTCAGAAAATGCAGAGGGTTACAAATAGCAGTTTAGGTAAATTATAATTAATTCTACATTCTGGGACTAAACAGACTAGCCATTACGCCTGTTCCCAGCAAGTGGCAACCGCTGGAGCCTGAAAACTAAAGTAATCAAGGAAGTGCCAAAAATTGTAGTTCCTCAAATGGCCACTTGATCCTGGCTCCAAAAACCAAGTCAAAGCTTCATATTAAAATGCCCAACTTAACAACAGAAATAAACAGGTTTACAGCCTGGTATAAGACATGGTTTAGCTCTCTATGGCCATTTTCCTGTTCTAACAACTGTACAGAAGTACATCTTTATACAACTCACTCATTTAAATTATGTTGTGGTTTAAGGGCATGGCCGCTTTGAGTGACTGCTGTTGTTAGCTATCTGAAACCTGTACAGCTCCACCATTTCAACCCAATAGGATCAAATTTCCCATAAAACCAAGATGGCGATGGTCATTGTAACAAACTCCAGGCTTCAAAATGGTTCTACACAAAAACCAGTGGGTGATGCCACCATGGCTCTGTTCACTATTCAGTAAACTGTCTGTGGCTTACAAAATTCTTACTAAGCTACGCTAACTGGCTGCTTGCTGTTGCCTCATATTTATCATGAGGAAAGGACGCAAAAAATGCATTTACCAAAATGTCAAACTATTCCTTTAAAGTTGGGGCTTTGATGAGCACTGTGAACTGGATGTAATCAACAAGGGTCCTAACAAGTACAGAGATGTAAACATATGCGTGCATATCCACCATCTACTACCAGTACATTTGTATTTTGTTTTGTTTTTTTTTCAAATTTGGTTTGTACGATGATTTATAATAATTTCCCTACTTTACTCCATTAAGTAAATCCAAGCTATTCCACATGTATTTCCTATACATATCTCAATACGCAGTGGATCTCTATACAATACGTCTACTGGTCTCCCTCTTCCCTCTTGTGCCCAGATAGAGTATTGCAGCTGCTTTGTTAAGCCATTTTTATACCATATAGTGCATAAAAGACGCCATTTCAATGCAAACATCGATGTACTATATCCATATGTACAACAGTGTCCTTTGCAATAGCTAAAAAATATCTCGGCGAAGATAAATAACTGAACAAAATATTTTTGTTCTATAAAACCTTGACTGTCTGAAAAACCAAAAAGTTTCTGTTTCTAGGTTACTGCAAGTTTGATGCGTAAGACTCTCATCATGTTACACTTAAGTCATCAATGCCTTGTAGGAGTCTTAACATTGACCAGACAGACATTTGTAGTGAATCGCTGTCATGTCTGTTTACACTTGGTGCTGTGGCAGTTAACACTGACTCACATAGGTTCAATCTGTGTCATCATGTGTCCTTTTGTGGCATCACGTCAGGTTGGGGAAATAGAGGAACAGCTTGCAGCCGCCAGGAGAGAGGTGACGAAGTCAGAGGAGGCCAATCAGAAGCTCCAAAGGGAAGTAAAAGAGGTCTGTACGACCAATCTGTTTCTTTCTGGCCAAGACCCTGAGCTCCTTCAACTCCCGGGGTTCCAAGTGTATATTTGACAATGGTCATATGTCATAAGTACTATATGCATAATTTTGCATGGTAATGAGAGGGAAAGTAAGACAAATGAAATGTAACTTTTAACTATTGTTGTACACAAGTCCTAAATAAATGCAGAAGAAATTATTATAGTATTAAATATGTGATTTATGCAAGTCATTCACAAATTGGATTATATTTCACTTACCTGGCTATTAGTTATCATATATAGCTAATATCTCTTAAGAACTATTATTTATATCATGAATCTCTGGACTGCATATGATCTTGTTTTATGATACATTTTTTCCTCCTCCAGGCCCTTTGCCAAAGGGAGGACATGGAGGAAAGAATTACAACACTAGAACGCAGGTAACCTTTGCTTGTGTGTATGAGGAATTTATTCTTAGTTTCCGTGAGCACTCACATCTCTTTATTTCTTTGTTTGGAGCCCAAATCGGCTGCAATTAACATATCAGAGCGACCATGTGTTTCTCTTTCTTCTGCTACCTGGCAGTGTATTGCAAAGGTGTCCTGTCCTTTATACAGTTTAAAGCTGTTTTACATTAAAAAAAAAAGCATTGCATTTAAATGCAGCTGGGTGAGAAATACAAAAAGATGATTTCATGGTTGGCAGTTTAGTAAAGCTTGAATGCACCTAAATATCCGTCTTCAATATTAAATGTACAGGATAAACAGTTATAATTATAGTTTAAGGGGTGGCATAATTTAAGCATTTAACTGAGTAGTTTAAATAAAAAATGAGTAGTTTGAGCCTACCACATCTTTAATCTTTTAGCCACTGAGGCAAAATAATTAACCGTTTCCAACTGACTTTTAAAGGCAACTAAGTATTTTATTTTCATCTTTCCTACAAAGAGCACTGTCCTTCACTGTATCATCTTTTATTGTTGATCTCTTCTTGTGTCTTCAGTCAGAAAATGATCTGTATTTTCTTTAGAAATGCAGAGGGCCCTTTTCTGGCCCTGAATAGTGTCTGAAAGCTTCCTCACAAGCTGCATAGAGCCCCAGTAGCCTTCACAAAGAATGTAAGACAATTTCTATTTGGCCTGAGAACCACAATTCAGTTCAAAGGTCTGCAGTTATCATAGTTCTGCTTGTAAAAGCTTAATTCTTTGAACATGGTGGCTGAAGGCAACTCAGGTGGGCATTTTAACTTAAAGCTTCTCATCTGGACTTTTTTGGTTGGACAGTTTAGTTTAGTTGTATGTAAGTAAATTAATCATACTGCAACTGTACAAGGAAGGAAAAAAATAAGGTTTTGAAAAGTGAGGCCGACATGTCCTTACAAGCCCCCGTGGAAACTAGGTCCTTGTATATAATCACATAAATCATGTTATAGTGGTGTGATGGTGGCTGGGTGTTGAATGCAGGTACCTCAGCGCCCAGAGGGAGGCGACTTCTCTCCATGATATCAAAGACAAGCTGGAAAATGAGTTGGC